>KE525349.1:82845-119084 GCA_000441895.2 Anopheles sinensis
AGTTTGTCGGATTCCTACTGGTGAGTTTTTGACTATTGTCAAAAACGCGCACTGGTATTGGGGTGAGTTTGCTTCCGTCGTGGACGAAGCCAGGTGAGTTTGGTACGGTCTATGTTGAAAGATGGCCGCCAGCTGATGGAGCCGACAAAACAAGGCTACAGTGCTGATGATTTATTAAGCAAATGATACTAACATCCATCGTTGGATGAAACTCTAGGCCTCTGTCATTTGGCGGTTGTCCATGGTATCGGCAAACTCCCGGCTATGCCGGGAATGGTGAGTTTGCTAAAATGGGTACCAGGTGAGTTTTATGAGTGTCGGAGCACCCGTCACTCACCAAACTCACCCCCTCTCACAGCAGCAAACTCGCTGTGTGGAGAAGGCGTTTTACTCTTTTACCCAAATTTACGACTAAAGCTAAGTTCAATCTTACAGTTGCGTTTAATTCAACTTGGCTCATTACAACATTGAGTATCACATAAAAACAAAATAAAAAGCTAATAGCAATAAACAACGGTGTTTGTTCAATCGCATGCCAGAGACAGAATACAACATGTAATGGAACAAGTAAACAATACATTAGAATTGTTAAAGATGCACCGTTCCTCCGAAAACGTTTTGAATCTAGATCGTGGAAGATTATTTGTCTAGTATGCAACATTTCAGTGTTGGTTGTACTGCTTCATAAATTGAAACGAAATCAAACCGATGTGCTCCTCATGATGGTTTTGCGAGCTCTTGGCAGTGAGCTTTCTTGGACTCGTCTTCGAACAATGACGGCCCGAACTACCTTTGGTGGTGCAATGGTGTTTACTTCATAATGATCTGCTTGCTTGATTCTGATTCAGAAAACGGTAGGTTTGACGAATGTATCGTTCATTTCATCAGGTGCCGTCTTGAGCCTTCTCCATGCTTGTTATCACATATGCACACAGCGGGTCAGTATCTCCAACGCCAGCACTACCTATCCAGCTTCAAAGAGCAGAAGAGGCCAACTGCTCCTCAGTGGACAAATTGATCCTGTTTCTCTTTCGCCGAGCTTGTTCATCACCGAATCTAAAATCCTCACTTGCAACCTTTACCACAACACATCAAAGCTTACTAGATTGGTAAGAATAAGTCTTGCATTTACGTTACTACCGTCCCTCCTATGATTGTTTTTTCGCTAGTAATCAAACATTATTCCATTTCCATTACAGATATTGAATAGAATTGATTAATCTTTGGTTTCACAGCGCGTGTGTTATTTGTGAACAGTAACGTCTTTTTCAAATGGGT
Organism: Anopheles sinensis; assembly: GCA_000441895.2. Classification (NCBI taxonomy): domain Eukaryota; kingdom Metazoa; phylum Arthropoda; class Insecta; order Diptera; family Culicidae; genus Anopheles; species Anopheles sinensis. Next base: position 84,124 of record KE525349.1, read on the forward strand.
GACTATATATGAAGTGTACACAATATACATCGATGAAAACCAAAACAAACCGGCCTCCAATCTGACAAGACGTTAATGAAGTTTAAGGATCGTGTATTCAAGTTGAAAGAATAAGCAACGAAGTTTAAAAGAACGATAATGGGATTCAGGATAGCATATTCAGGTTGCAAGATCGAAGACCGGAGTTTACATAGGCGATCAACGCGTTTAGGATTGCTCTATCCATAGAAAAAGGCTGTAAGCCGAAACTAATCATGTTATTTATTTTTAAATATAAATCACCACCAAAGAGAGCCAAAAAGTAGTAACACGTAAGTCCACTGGTTTTGGTTTTAAAAACAAATTGTAACAAACATGATAACGTTTTAATTTGTTTTGAATCCAGTGCTTGGTATGACGCAAAACAATAAAATGTTCCTTTTTTCACCGAGTAATATGCCATGTTAGATGTAATGCAAAACAATTGTATCGGAAAAACCATTGGAAAATATAAATAATACTCAAATGTGAAATCGACCTACGAAAACAATAACAAAAATATCCAGTTTCACAAAAAACCCCAAAAACACAGAATTTACTTTTCGTCGTTTGGCCACGTACTTTCATCGGGTTTGCCTTACCTCAGCCCCACGCCTATGTTCTACGTTACTAATGGACCGGGTGTTGTCGGGCTTGGATAAAAAATCTCTTTCTACCATGATTTAATTATCATACAGATGAACCATGCCGTTCGAGATAATCGTCCGTAATCCGAAAGGAAACTCATCGGAACGTAGCCCGCTGTGGCGAGATGCGTAGCCATGAAAGACAAAAGTTGAGCTAAACGGAACGGAAGTGAAGGAAAAGCTTGAAAGACGGCTCACCAGGAACGCCGTGTCCTAGTGGGGGTAAGAAATATTGGTGGAGAAAGTTTTACCGGAAGCCAACGAAAGGAGTCAGCCAAAGGTTGCTTCGGAAACCACGCTGCGATGGAGAATGAAAATCTTTTGGCATCAAACGAAAGGCGGGTAGGACGGTTCTGTTAAGGGTTCCTTTAATTTTATTTTAATTTTCCCCTGGCTTACCGCCAAGCACACGGGAAGCTAAGAAAAAATCATACTCCCCCAGCTCCATTGAGACACACTCCGTTCCGTCCGCGAAGAGTTTGTGAACGGAAACCGACCGAAAAGAGGTTGCACAAAGAAAACGGGATAAGACTCGACGATGGTAAGGAAATTTCCTTCAAGGTAGGCTTTACTGTGAAACGCTGCAGGTGGAAATAATAATTTTAATTTTCCCGTGGTAAGACTCGCACATCGGGCGTGCTTAGTTTTTATTGAATTTATAAAACAAAGTTCCACTGGTGGAGTTGGTTGTTGAGACCGGGCGCAGCTGGCCCAAGCCAAGATGGACGTGGGAGACGAGGCCAGCTTGTCGACTGTCGTGTCACACGTCATAAATCATTTAACGCGGGATTGGAACCAAATTTGGGACTTGTTTTCTGGCGCAGCGTAAAATGGGTTGACGTGCTAATTAGCGCTAGGTGGCTTATGAGGCTTTCGCTTAACAATGTTCGAGCGTGGGAGAAGAAAAAGCTCATCTACTCAAAGGTTGAATGTGTGTTAAAAGTGAAGATTGAGCGCAACACTTTAGAACAAACTTTTTGTTGTCCAATTCAGTAGGCATCCTCAAATCTGTATATGAAATCAAAACACAAACGACAAAATAAGTGAAAGCCCCTTGAATATCATTTTTAATAATTTTCATTTTACAAAAATTTTGAATAATTGAGGAAACAAAATGAATATCATCAATCCCTGTTCCTATAAAACAAGTTTCGGTGTTGGAAAACCCAAGAACGCAATTTAAAGTGCAATCAATTTGAGCGCTATCTTAAAGAGTATGTGTTTTTTGTAAAAGCAAAAACTTTCTCTTACTAATCTCTTTAACTTTTTTGTCCTTCATTTGGTGACGCATACTGGAACGAACAACTGTGGAACGATGGTTGGTTTGTTTTTGTGCCTTTCGCTTGTGTACATTTCTTTGGCCGATCCAATCATTACTTACATACGATTGCATCACAACAATATGCTCCCGTTTACGTTTATCTCTACCAGATCATCGAATCCTTCCCGAAGGTGGACGAATTGGGGCAAAACGGTGGCGTAAATCCATCCTGGTGACACCATCCCACCCTTTCCAATCGCCCGCCACATAAAAAAAGGAATCGAAACAAAACGAAACGTATAAAATCCAATCCAATTTACGGTCCATTTCGTTGGGACAGGGTCAGAAGAATGCGCTATTCCTAAGCCAAAATCTTAACGAACGCTGCCTCGAAAGGCAGGGTAGAAAATCTCGGGAAAAATCCTGTCCACTCCCGTCCTGACCAGACGCGCACCTGTCGAGCGGAAATAAGAAGTGATCGTCCCTTGGAACGGATGGCTTTTTTCCATCTCAATGGTTCAACCGAGTATGGACGGTGGGGTTGAGGGGATTGATGCAAGGAACAAAGGGATACCACCGGAAAAGGTTCTTTCGAGCGAATGCCGACCGTGGAGGTTCGCTTGATTCACCTGCACTTGACAGAAGCGGAAAGCCTTTCCTCCAAATCGTCTTGTTTCTTCATTTTTGTTTTATGTTTAGCCCTGCTATGCCGAGTCGACGCGCGAGTAATCTTCTCACCGAAAGCTAAACGAATGTGACATTATCCCTACACCCGACTTTTTCCCTTTCAGGCTTAAAACGAAACGTTTTTTGTTTTGCGTTTGATTTTTGTGAACCAAATTCGGTACTTGTTTCAACTTCCAGTGGAAGAACGGAAACCATTCTTTGATACGATGGCACCGTTTCGATGTACTGAGTTTCACAAGTGAAGTTCCCAATTCAGTACATATCGTTCCCCTAAGAATCACCTCTTTTCATTTCGTATCGATCACGATGTCCGCACTATCATTTAGAACAATCTGTAAGCTCAGAAAAAAGTACGTGACGGGAAGCGGAAGTTTGCGTTTCATTTGGAAAGCATATTATCACGCCAGGTGTACCTGTTCATAACCATTTACATGTCTTTTCATTTTCATTTAATCCTGTTCGGGAAATATTTTTCTACGGGCGTTTTGTCTTCCAATTTAATCTCCTCTTTGTTCTCGAAAGAAATTGAACTCTCGTAACTCGTGAGAGTTTTCTTTTCTCACTGCTGTAACGTCCGTAGTTTACTTATTTAACATATTTCTTGTTTAGCAAACGACTAATCATTATTATGACTGACCGGTTTGACCCGACCTTCGCTGCCACAAGCTTCCGGCCTTCAAATTCAAGGCGCTCTTAGGGTCTACCGCATATCAGCAGAATATAAATTAAATCCATCGCTATCACCCACTTCAACTCACTAACTCTAGACTGATACTACTTGTTCGTTGAAGTCATTGAATTTGCATGCAAACAATGCTGGAAGGAATTATCGTTCAAAATAAATCTAGACCAAGGTGGCTTAAGAGATAATTTATGCGCCACATTGAAAAAATGTATTTCAATAATGCAAAACGATCTGTTGATAGGCAGCTCAACATACAATCAATTTTAATGCCATATATAAAAGCAATTTGCAGATGCACCCGATCAGTTTGTAGGAAGTTGTCAGTAAAGGAAGTCAATCAGGTTCTCAGGTACAACGAAAAATGCGTTCCACTACTGCGCTAATCTACGGGATACTGTGTATAGTATCAGTTTCGAATAGTCATGTGGAGGGAGGTAAACAGAACAGTACCGCAGTGGAGTTACAAATAAGACGAACGATGCAAGAATTTGAGCAAAAGATGATGAATACTGTTAAATCGTATCTTCAGAACTATAACAATCAATTAAACGCGTGTAAGAGTGAATTGAACAAGTTGGGAAACTTAAGCAAAATGCATCACAGAGAAGTAATGGTAAAAGCTTCGGCACAAGATACCAAAGTGGAGAATTTGGCGACGCTCATAAAGCTATTTGAGAAACGCAGTGAATCAGTGGCAAAAATTTTACAAGAATCCAATAAAAAGGTCCTAGACAACCAATCAAATTTGCAAAGGCAATTGATTAATATGAAGAACGAAGTGAACCAAATCAAGGTGAATGTGTTTCCCACATCCTGCGGCTCAGTTAACTTCAAGGAAACCAACACCTATTACATTCGTCCTTATGGTTATAAGGAAAATTCTTTCTTGGTGCTTTGCGACTTTGAAAACTACTTTAACCTCGGCGGAGACTGGACCGTATTTCAGCGCCGTATTCATGGGTCCGTGGATTTTCACCGCAACTGGACGATGTACAAAATCGGATTCGGAGACGTTAGTGGAGAGCACTGGCTCGGTTTGGAGAAACTTCACCTAATGACGAGATCGGGAAGACGCGAGCTGTTGGTGGTGTTGGAAGATTTCGATGGAAACTCAACATTTGCGTTGTACGACGAATTTAAAATCGGAAGTGAGGCGAACAAGTACAAGCTTACAGTGGGAAAGTATTCGGGAACCGCTGGTGACTCGTTGGAATACCATAATGGAATGAAGTTCTCTACAATGGATCAAGACAATGATCTATCTGATGGTGGAGCAGGTTGTGCAAAGACACACAAGGGAGCTTGGTGGTTCAAAAACTGCTATCACAGGTTGGTAAATACCTTATAAAATATTGTCAAACGTGTAATAACATCTCCTTTAAAAAATATTTTTTCTTCTTTCCTTACAGCCATTTAAACGGACCATATTATCAAAAAGGAAATCACCTAGACAAAAGAGGTGTGCATTGGCACCACTTTCCACATGCTAATTACTCGCTGAAATCAACGACGATGATGTTCAGGAGTCGTCCTTCTAAGCTCTATGATATCGCCAAAACATAGACATTCACCGCTGCCATTTGTTTTCTTCATACAACTTTTTTCACATTTCTTAACTACGTACAACCATTGCTGAAGGAAACGAATATTTCACTTATATTAATCATGGTCTTTTATTCGTATTGGTTTAGACCCTCGTTAACTTTGTGGCATTTTTTATAGTTTTTGTTATTTGACGCAAAAATCATGTACCTCGTGATCCGTTAGTGAAGGATTTTATTTTAAAATAATTATCAGAAACAATAAACTTCTAATTGAAATAAGTGAAAATTATGTTACGAAGTTGCGTAAAATAATGGGAATATAGTTTGAGAAAGCAAGTAGTTAACAAAATAAATGAAACAATTGGATTTTATGTTAAAGATCAATTCTGCTCTTAGTTATTGAACGCATAAATTAATTCAACAATTTTCGCTGTTCAGATATGATGGGAATCGTGCAAAAGCAAAAACTCGAAAAAAGTGAGTGGTAACACCACGTCTATTTCCGATACTTTGGATTAAATATTTTAATAATAAAACTTTTTTCTCTATTTTATACATTGCATATTGTATAAATATTTTAAAGACAAAAATCATAGCACAACTGTTGCAACGCATTAGAAATAAATAAAGCGTCAACCAACCGTTTTTATACGAAATGACGAAAGCATGCCTTCGATCGTGAGTGACTAAACGTTGCATTACTTCTGCAAGTTAGCGAAATCAGCCGGACTTCGCTGTGAAAGATAAGAGCATAACGAAAACAACACATATCGACATGGGTTATAAATAACACACCATTTGTTGTACGAACAATTATGAAAACCCGCAGCCGAATAGCTCATTCCAAGCTCATTATCAAGAAACGGTTTTTTAACCCTTAAGTTAAAAAACATGTTGGAAAGTATGAGATGTACTTCAGCAAACTGCTAAGTTCAGTTCTTTAAGCAAAGTTGCGCGTGCGCCACGGAAGTTTGTGAAACATGTCGTTGAAAAGAGGATTATTATGTTTGATTTTGTGCAATTTAGTGTGTGTGGGATGGACTGCAGAAGCTACAGCTGATATGCCAACCGTGATGGAAGCGATCATTCATGCTATGATCGATTTCCGGAAGGAAATATTGGACAATCTTCAACTGTCGCTCGAGTATCACACAGAACAGCTGGAGGAAATCAAAGTTCATGTGGAAAACAAGATGGAAGAACAAGAAAATAGAATGAAAAATGAAATCAACGAAATTAGAAAAACACTTGGCGAGATGAGCAGCGAGCTGTTGCCAAGATCCTGTGATCAAGTCAAATCGAATACCACTGAAACTGTTTACATCAGTCCTTATGGAAAAGTTAAAAAACCGTTCCTGGTGCTCTGTAACTTCGAAAACAACTTCAATCTTGGCGGTGGCTGGACAGTATTTCAGCGCCGGATTGATGGCTCAGTTAATTTTTACCAAAATTGGACGATGTACAAAAATGGATTCGGAGACGAAAATGGAGAGCATTGGCTGGGTTTGGATAAACTTCATGCGATGACGAGATCGGGAAGACATGAGCTGTTGGTCCTGTTGGAAGATTTCGATGGAAACTCAACATATGCGCGTTACGACGACTTTAAGGTGGGAAGTGAGGTGGAAAAGTATAAGCTGACCGTTGGAAACTATTCGGGAACGGCTGGTGATTCATTGACAGAAGGCAATGGAACGAAGTTCTCTACGTTAGACCAATTTCATGATTTGAATGGTGCTGAAGAAAGCTGTGCTGTAAACTACAAAGGAGCATGGTGGTTTAAAAACTGCTCTCACAGGCACGTTTTCTACTTTCAAAATGTCCCCGTACGTGTAATGTAACATCTCACTCAACTGTTTTTGATTTTCAGCCTTCCATACAGCCATTTGAACGGACAGTACTATCAAAAAGGAAACCATCTCGGTAAACATGGTGTGCATTGGCTGGGATTTCCACCAGACTCGCTGAAATCAACGACAATGATGTTCCGCAGCCGCAATTGAAAGTGGCTCGTTTAAAGCTGATTAAAAATTATTAAACAAACGATATTACACTCGGCCTTAAGGCTACTAGAAAAATACTTTCCTGGTTATTTATGACTTTTAGAATTTAGACAAAAATTCTTCAAGCTTCCCCAAAGCCGAACAATAAAGTAGAAATGAAAAATGACCTTTTTTGGTGAGCTTAATGTAAGAAAACACAAACAAAATAATGATTATTTAGCTTATAAATCTAAAATATAGGAGAAGTATGAAACTATAGCATTTTATAACACTCAAAGTTACCCAACATTTTATTAAACCACCCGATTCTATTCACCTACAAGAAATCTAACTGAGCATGAGTACAGACTTCCTGAACAGAATCTCTTCTCTTCTTCGTTATATAAAAACAATATTATAATTAAGTTCTGAGTAATAAGGTATGCGAGTGTTGACGTCAACGATTGAGCGTTATTTCCGAAATTGTAAAATTATTAGAAAAAGATTAAATAGGATCTTTTTTTAATTTATTATATTTCATGTTATTTTAACCCTGTGGTTTTGATAGAGATGCTCCAATATCATTCTGAACACAAAAGTTGCCTGCCACCATTCTTTATCGTTCCAGTAAGCGTAGGTGAAAATTTGTGAAATTAGGAGACAATACAGCCTATTTTGAATAAATTTAGTTTAATTGGTATTTCGTATAATTTTTTTTATATCCAGAATCAAATAAAGTATCTCAATAAATCATATGAATGTGCAAAGCTATTTTTATCTTGATTTGGGTTTTTTATTGGGTTTACACTAACAACACTGGCATTGCAATAATAATGATTGCAGCTACCTAACAATGGGAAATGCAATAAATTTTTATAGTTCTTCCATGTAGGGTAACTCTCCACTCCCTGGAATATTTCTTTAGGATTCCAAAGTCTTTGGTCATACCAAATACTTTTGTGCCCAATGTCAATCCCTAAGGAAATGTTGGAACCATTGCAGGTTGTAGTATCACCAGCAACGAAAAGATATCAGGAAAATTGAAATCCTTTAAAAAACGAACGAACAAACGCAAGCAATGGTTGGTGGATGCAATCATTAGACAATAGAGAATGGGGTTGAGGGCCAGTAGATATCTTACCGAAGAAAAACTAACGAGGAGGGTGCGAGTATTAGCCCGTCCCTAATACTGAAGGGAAATTCCTTACTCGACCCACAATGAAGAAAGACTTGGGTGCTTTTGGTAAGGTACGAGAAAATGGTGGGCCAAGCTTCTCCGAACTCCAACAATTGGAAACGGGCGAATATAACCAAAGGGGAAAATTCCACCCTGAGCTATCACAGGCTATACTTATCCGATACGGTAAATTATGCTGTTCCGGAAAAGACCGGGATCGATTTTTCTCAATCATTATTTATCGATGTTACTCTTTGCTGAATGTATTTTATTTAAAGCCTTGTATTCTTGTTTTTATCAGACTGACATATTTCTATTTTCCACTACTAACAACTTTTTACACTCTCTTGAGTTTCGTTCTTCGTTGTCGATGCTACTGCATTTTTTCGATTACACCAAATGATAGAAACTAAATCTTTTTTGCTTTGGATCGTAAAGCGAAAATCAAAAATGAAAAAGAAACGACTCGATTCGATCTATCTATTTCATGGGCAAGATTTTTTAATTTGCATCTATATAAAATAGATAATTTTATTTGCAAATTTTTCTTTTGTATCCTACTTTGTTTTATTTACAATTTAAAGTTGAGTGCTTAATGATCTAAACATAGTCCTAATACTGTACCCCTTCTATTTAACTGTTTATATAACTTTTATATAAGATTTATGTATCGAATAAACGATTGAGTGTTGCATTAACTTCTTGGTATATGATTAACAATCAAGCTAAATATATTCCAAACTACTTTGGTATATTTATCCTTTAACACCATTGAAACTCTAAATATGTTATACTGGTCCTCTTCAACATTTTCACTTTAAAATAAACTAAATTATTATAAAAGTGTTTTTTTTCATATTTTTGATTGCCACAAGCAAAAGTAAGAATGTTTTTTGAAGAAAATTTGAAAGTTTCATAGCTACCTATTAGCAGCTTAAGTCATGAAAAACAGTTAAGAAGAATACCAATGAAATCGTTCTTATTAAGATGATCATATGTAAGTCATTGGTATTGTCAGTTAAAGAATCTTATCAAGAGCTACAAGTCGTCCAACCGGTTAGTAAATTATCTAGCCACTTGTGAATATCGTTTGGTAAGACACGCGGAATATACCGTCATGCTTGACTCGCCACATCGAAAACAAAAACTCTTGCTGCTTCAGAACTTCGAAAAACCAAACAAAAAACTGTTAAACCTGACTAAAAACTCCCATACCTATCTGTACGAATGAAATTTTCATTTATACAATTCATTTTCGGTCCGTCTGTGCCAGATTTGGTATGCTTTGTCGAGGGTCTGTGGCAAACGAAACCGGAAGTGCACCGAAACAATCCCCAAAGAGGTCCTGAATAAGGAGATGCAATGAGAACAATCAAAGCCTAAGCTCCACCGCAAAACACCAAAAATGCATAACTGTGTGGAAAACTGGAGAGCGAAGCGAACACCAAGAAAAGGACAGGAAACAAAAAAAAAAGAGCCCAAAATGGCCCGAAACGTGCCGGAGTTGCTGGATCCCCTTTTCCTCGCTTACACACAGTTTCCGTTCTGAGGACTTCACGCTGGTGGAGCTTTATCTTTACGAATGAAACGGATGTGGCTGAGCTGAGGGATTTTCACCACAGATTTGGGCTCGCATGAACTTTTTTTAACGTTTTTTAAAGTTTATTTTTGAATGCTTCCTATGGGTGTTGTTTCGTCATTTGGCCACATTCACTTCGTTGCACATGGTTGAATTTTTCCTAGTCTTCCATCCTTTGCTCGCAATGTGAGTCCACCGATGTTTTCAGAGCAATTGTTTCAGCACGTACTAATTGCCATTTATCACACTCACTCTCAACTGACGCTTGCAACACACCTAGTGATAAACGATGGTAGAACGTACGAGCATGAAAGGAGGACCATGGAAAACCATTAAACAGATCCGACCCTAGCAATTGTAACACATACTTCACATATTCGGCACAACGCGGAAAATCGAAGTGAAATCGAATTGATTGAGCTTTTCCGGCGCAATGGAATGCAATCAATTTCGATGGGGCCGTATTTCGACACCGTTAGCAACACCAGGATCCAACTGGCGATGCGCCGTATCTCTCCGGATGGCCATGTTACGCAAAGACGAACGGATTATCAACAGTTACGAAATCCATGAGACACCAAGGTGTTCGGGGCATTGCAGGGGCACCAGTATCAGGTTGGCAGAAAAGTTAGGTGTCACCGTAAATTTTTATTTATTTTGTAAAAAATGTGCACCATGTTACTGAACTAATAATAGTTGTTTTTGAACATGAACGAAAATTAATTTCAAATACAGTTATTTTGTTAGAGTGCAATTATTCCTACCTTTTGCTGATATGTAACTTTCTGTAACTTTCTGTAAACATGTAACTTTCTGTAAGTGAAATCTAAAATACTTTTAAAATTCCCTGGGTGAACGACACCCTTTAAGGTGCTGGAAAATGTAGCAAGGAACGCTGTCAATAGAAAAAAAACGGATAAAACCTATCCCGGAAGAAGCGCGTGGGTGAGCAGAGAAGCAGAGAAAACCCATCTAAATGCGCCGCGGGCAACACGATCAACATAAAAGTATGACTTGGGGGGAAATAATATTCTGTGTAAATATTATGAATAATAAATGGATTGTTTGCTTACCTGTTTGAATACGCGACCGTAAAGAAGGAACCCTTCGACCCGTAGAGGTGGATACGGTGAAGGGATTGTCTATACACGCACGTGCACCGGAAGCAGGCGGAGCAGCGTAGCATTTCTTATTCTCACCTGTCCAACGTAAGTACTGCGGCCAGGGGAGTTTACACCGATGGGCGTCCCCTGCTGTTACGGTTGAATAGATCATTCCGGTACTTCCGCTAATTGCGTGGCCAACGCGTCTGCGGACCCGTAGGACCATGCCTCCATGTAGAAGATGTTTAAACGAGGGATGAGTATAAATGGCCTGTGGAGAAGGAAAGTGAGATTTCACTTGGGCCTTTGCTTCCTGAGATGGCATGAATGGGGGTCAACCGACTTTCGTAATTACCAAATCGTTGCTTTGCCCGCAGGGGCTGAGTACATTTTGGAATCAAAAAACGAGACAGAACTGGCTACGAACAAGAGGAGATTTACCTTGAAAATAGTCTTCGCATATACATTTTATAATGCATAGAATAGCAAAGAAATCCCGTGGACTTCGCAGAACGAAACTAGAAAATTTGTCAACATTTTAGATTAAATAGTTGGTGTCAGTTATTCGATTCTTCTAAATAATGTTTTTTCCCATAGCTCGGCTTCTAATTTTTCTCCGTTATTACTGCACTGCATATCTAGGCTTTGAATGGTATCCTACCATAATGTCCTTCAGTGTGTGGTCTAGATAATGTTTCAAATGTTTTAAAATACATTTTAAATTAAACTTAAAAAATCACAAATTGTCGTTCATGCCAAAATGGTGTTATGAATATTTCTAGTAAAATTCTTATTTTAAAGCTACGTAAAATTACATACTAAAGCTTATGGTGACATCTATAGCTTTTTCGTTAAATTTCTTACGCTATCAGCTGATTGCATGCGGAATCCCAACGGAAATATGAAAATTTAAATCCCTCGAAAGCACCGAAAATCAAAACAAACCCCTCGTACGTTTACATCTCCATGTCGAGTGCTCCCAGTCGTAGCTGTCAAAACATCACACACACCAGCAACCCGCTACCCGCAATGCCCCCACAAACGGCGGAACAAAAATACACATTCAAGATTAGTGCGTTGACAGATAGTTAACGGAGCACAACAAAAATGTACTACGACTCGCTGCTTCCTGCATATCGCTGCACTGTTTACTAACTGTTTCAATTCATGTAACCTCCTGGAGCACATAAAGCACTCTGTGACGGAAAGGTAATTTCGGGTCGAACACCGGGCGCCGCAAGCTGCCATCACCGGAACGAGGATGTGGATCCCACCGAGGGAATGCTCGATGCCATTTGCACTGTGGTAAGTTCCGGGCGTCAGTGGACTAGTTTTTTTTCATCCCCGTTTTCGCTGCTCCTTCCTTTACCCCAACACTGAGCGTGTGGGGTGTGATTCAGATTGTGATTTTTGTTCGCATGACTGGTCCTTTGGCGATTGGACGGGACACTGTCATCCACTGGTTCGATTGGCCCTCTCTCTGTTTAAAAACTCGATGGTGTTTGGTTTCGTACCCCAACAGGGTGAACGAAACGACCAAGGCAACGTCGCGCTACTTCTTCCTTCAGCACCGGAAGGGCCATGGGAGCGTACGAGGATTCTCGTCGATGCTGGTCGGCACGCTGGACAACGTGCTGGACACCAAACCGTCGCCGTACAGAATTTTGCATTACCAACCGTCGACGGGGCTGTGCTTCGGTAAGTGCGTTTCAGTGCGAGCTCGCTTATCAAATGCGGTGAAGACTAGGAGCTGAATCAGGTTCCCCGCGCGATAAGCCGATGATCCGCCCGGAGAGCATGCGGAGATGGTTCGATGACGGGTTCTCCGTCTTTCACCCCGCTGCTTTGTTTATTCTTTGTTTTCTCTCGGTGTGCGGGGTTGTGTAGAAATCGCCGCTGACATCACACTGGAAGCGATCATGCTCGACTGGGATTGGCTGGCGAAGAATCTGTTCCGCGTCATCAGCGACATGGAAAGCGATTCGATGGAGGAGGCGGAGATCACCAACTTTACCATCTGCAAGATCCAGTCCCTGCTGGCTCATCGTACGCAGCCATCGGAGGAACAGAACGATCCCACCAGCTTCCAGCTGGCGGTGAACAAGTTCCGCGAAAAGTTCCGCATGCCCGAGGACGAGAAGCTGGTCAACTACTACTACTGTAGCTACTTCCGGAAGATTCCCCGGCAGGGTCAGCTGTACCTGTCGCTCAATCATCTGTGCTTCTACTCGTACATACTCGGCTCGGAAAGCAAACTCTGCTTTCGCTACAACGAGCTGACCGAGATCAAGAAATCGGGCAACACGATCACGATCCGGGCGGGCCAGCAGAGCACCAAGGAGTACACCTTTATGTTTCTCCTGTCGCCGAGCGAAGTGTACCAGCTGATCGAGCAGCTGAGCAAGCTGACGATGCAGAAGATGATACAGGACCCGGACCGGCCGCTCGTCGACCACGATCCGGTCATACTGAAGAAGATGGAGAAGAATGTCTCCCAGAAGACGCTGCTGCTGCGCGATCTGACCGCCCGCCAGCAGTCGGACGAGTATCGGATACATTTCCGGGTGCCAAAGACGGAGATACTGGACGGGCGCATCAAGGCGTCGTTGTGGGCACCGTACAGGAAGAAGCACATCGAAGGCGTACTCTATCTGTCGCAGAATTATTTGTGCTTCAAGAGCGACGTCGCCGCGATGGTTAGCTTGGTTATTCCTCTGAGTAAGATTGTTGTAAGTTTCCTTTCTTCACCGTCGATTCTTTATAGTTTGGTCACTACATTTTTCCTTTTTTTTGTAGAGTGTTGAAAAAAACGAAGATCCTCACAATAGGTTCAGCAATCGAATCATTATCACCACCTCCGACGGAAACATTTTCGTGCTACAGCACATTCTCGATCGCGAGTTTTTGATAAACAAAATTTCCGAACTACTTTCCAAAACCGTGGCGTAAGTATGAACTATAAACTTGTCAAGAATCAACATCACTTTTTCCTTTGAAAATACGTCAGTTACATAATATAAATGTAATGGTTTGTCCTATCTCCCTCAGGCCGGCCCGTGTACCCGACGATCTTGATTGGGTCAAACAGGAACCTCTGATGCATCTCTTCAAGGACCCCAACAATCGCGCCTTTGATGAGCTTCAGGCGGAGAAGGTAAACAAGCAGAACGTGGAGGTTGTCCATGATCGATCTAATTCGCTTTTCTTTACCATTTTCCCAGATGAAACGTTGGGAGGAACACTTTTCGCTGTACGGCCGCGGCATCTCGATGTTTCGTACGACGGACACGATCAATCTCGTGATCGAGGGCATTCCCGATCACCTCCGGCGCGAAGTGTGGCTCATCTTCTCCGGGGCGATCCACATGAAGATGACACATCCGAACCTCTACAAGGAGCTGGTTACGAAGGCGAAAGACCAGCATCCGGTGTCATTCGAGGAGATCGAGCGTGACCTGCACCGTTCGCTACCAGAGCACCCAGCGTTCCAGACGAGCATCGGAATTACGGCACTGCGGCGTGTCCTGCAAGCGTACGCACTGCGCAATCCGGAAATCGGATACTGCCAGGCGATGAACATCGTGACGTCGGTGTTTCTGATCTACTGCGACGAGGAGGACGCGTTCTGGATACTGAGCTGCCTGTGCGAGTCGCTGCTGCCGGATTACTACAACGATCGCGTGGTCGGGGCCCAGATCGATCAGGGACTGCTGGACGAGCTGATCGCCAGCCACCTACCGAATCTGCACGTCAAGCTGGCCGAGCTCGGGATGATACGGATGATTTCGCTCTCCTGGTTCCTGACCATCTTTCTCAGCGTGATGCCATACGAAAGTGCCCTGCACATCATCGACTGCTTTCTGTGCGATGGTGCCAAAGTGATTTTCATAGTATGTCGACCTTTGAAGGCTCGTTGCGATCGGTCCATTATAATTACATCGCTCTTTCTCTCTCTCTCTCCGATGCACAGATAGCTTTAAAAATTCTCGAATGGAACCAGGAGAAGCTGCTCAACTGCAACGACGACGGCGAAGCAATGCAACTGCTGTCCAACTTCCTGTCCGGCATCTTCAACGATGAGGTTCAGCGGATCAAGATCGAGGACAAGGAGAAAACGCAAGTCAAAGTGGGTTAAAAATAATGTTTTGTCGAATTCTTTTAATGACGTGTCGTGTCTTTTCTTCCTGTGTCTAGAGTCAATCAGTGCAAACACTGATCTACGAAGCATATCTGAAGTTTGGCAAAGCAATAACGTCCCAGAAGATTGAGGAACTGCGGAACAAACACCGCCGACTGACCGTCCACCAGCTGGAGAAGGATCTGGAAAATAGTGTGATAAAAAATTACAAAGACAACGGGTAAGGTCACCTATAGGAATTCGGTCACTAGAATCCCAAATCGGTCGTTAAATTTTTATTTTTCTTCGACTATCTCGGAAACGGCGCGATATTTTATTTAAAAAAATGCTTTTCATAGATTTCAACTTATATAACTTCCTCATTTTTCATGATTTTCTCGAATATTTTGGTGTTTTTGTTTTTTTTCAATCCATTATTACTTATCTCCGCTAGTGCAAAGGAAAAAAGATCGTGTTGGATCAACAACAAAAATTTAGATCAGGAACGGGTGCGCGGTAGAATATATTTAAAAACCCCTACACATTTAAAAAAATATCATATTTTTACAATGAAAAATTACGTCACAAAACGATCCCCGTTAATAGATCTTTTTTCAAATAATTACCAGCTCCCGTTTCAGGGTTCAGGGTTTCATTTATTTCTCCAGTAGTTATTTAGGTTTTACTTTCAGGTTTCACAGAGATACAAAAAGGTTCTTTCGGATCCAAATCTTTTTTCTTTTCTTTACACCGACCTAGTTATAGAATAAGAGAGGCTTATTAAAGCACAAAAACGCAAAAAGATAGTCAAGAACAGTTTAAAAGAACAGATCACTGATCACTTCAAAACATTCGGTCATAGTCCCGAACCTATGTTTTGTAGTGTAAAAGTATATTTTTCGGTATTTCCAATCGTATGTTCTGCCTATTTTGGCTTCCTTCATCACCTTCATTCTTGTTGTCTGAAAGAGATCTTTGTGATATTAAATTTGAAAAATTGTTTTAAAAATTTAAAAACACACTTTGAACTAATAACGAATGTGCTCTCTGTTTTTCCAACTCCAACTTGAAGGTACTTCGACTGCGACGAGCTGCGGATGCTGCTGTGCTACACGAAGGACGAGAAGATAAGCTTGAAAAATCGATCCCGCCCAACGTCGGTGAGCGGTGGCGAGCCGGTGTACGACGTTACGGTGCTGAACGATGCCAAGAAACGGTTCCGGGACAACCGTTACGATTGCTTCCGGGTCGACTACGAAACGTTCCGCAAGCTGTTTGTCGATCTGACCCCGTGGGGACACTGTCAGAATATCGACATTTCCGAGAAGTTGTTCCGGGTAAGTGATGGTTTCGTTTTTACGATGGGTGTGTATTTGATTTCGTTTTTTGATCCCCTTTTTTCCACCCCGCAGTTGATGGATAAGCAATCGTGTGGCTACCTGGAGTTCAAGCAGTTGATCTTCGCGATCGGCATCATCTGTTCGAAGCGGGCGACGGAGAAGCTGAAGCTCCTGTACATTCTGCACCTGCCGCCGCTGCTGACCACGCAGGAGCTCGAGACGAGCAGCATTAGCGAATCTCGCGACTCGGACACCGAGGTCGCTACCGAGGCGGAAAGTTTCTTCAGCGAGAATCCGCTCGACACGCTCAAGTCACTCCCGTCCCCGATCGACATAAGCCTCGAGGCGACCTCGGACGTGGAGAACCTCTCCCTTTCGCACTTCAACGCTACGCCGAACCTCTCGATGGACGAGTCGAAGTCCGTTGGTGAGGGGGAAACGTCCTCCGTGTTCTACGTCGATCTTCCCAGCACGAGCGGTACGCTGGTGGTGGCAGGAACGTCAGGCACGGCGGCCTCCAACGCCGCCGTCAATGCGAACCTGGGCGAGGCGGAATCTATCGGTTCGCGTTCGGACATTAGCGATCTCGGGTTCCATCGGTACGGTAGCCTGGATGAAAGTGCAAGCCGCCGAACCGGGACGGAAGCACGCAGCATCAGCGGACTGCGCATCTTTCTGGACGATCCGGACTCGAACTTTACGTACAAAACCATTCCGAACATGACGCAGAAGAACTTCATTTCGCTCTGGACGACACTGCTGGAGATACTGAACAAGGATCGGAAGGTGACCGATCAGGAGGTTCAAACGTCCTGTAGGTTCCGTCGATCGTGAATGTGTTTTTGAACGCGCGATTTATTAACTGTTTGCTTTTTCCACAGATAAAACGTTAATAGCTCTCGGGGAAGATGCCGCCTTCACTCGGCGGGATGACAGTAACGACAGCTTCACCCAGTTGGCCTACCCGGGTGTGGAAGCGGGAGGTGATGGCGTACGTATACCATTCCAATGGAAAAAGTACCACCACTCATAACCCTTATCCCCACTTTCAGTTCGATCCGAACGGCAACCCGTCGTCGTCCAGCTCGGAACGCACACCCCGGCACCGCTCGGCATCGGGTGGAGGTGGCGGTGGGTTTGCCAGCAACGCGCCAGCCGATGTACCGTGGGAGATTTCCCTCACCCAGTTCGTCGCCACCGCGATGGCCGTCGGTATTATCGAGGAGCAGTTTTCGCTCCCCTTTTCGATCAGTACGCGCGTCGAGACGCTGCAGAAGAATCGACGAAAGTGCAAAAGTTAAGCAAAAAACCGGCCACACAGGGCTCTCTTCCCCCGCTCACCGTTCCCGCAGTGTCCTTCCGTTCGAGCTTTATTCTCTCCCTCCCCCCGCCATCCCCGGGCGGGGAGGGGAGGGGTTTACTGTTAACGCAAGGATGGTGATCGTTGCACAGATGAAAATGCTGCTTCGTCCGCTTTCGAGCCGGTGCTATATATTGTTGATATTTGGAGCGCTTTGAATTGTTACAGTTTCTTTCCTTTTTTTTGTTACTTCTGAGAATGGAATATTTTTCCCTAGTTTTTTCCTTGCTACCCATTCCTTCGGCGCACATTTCTGTGTTTGCTCGAGAGTAGAACAGATTGCTACCTGATGCTTGCGAGAGTTTCGCTTTGTGTCGCTGCTCAAATGTTTAGTGGACTCACGTGAATTTTTCCAACCATCCACTAAGAGTATGTAAACGAAAAAAAACTTTAGGGGGACAAAAAAGCACATAAATAATCATCGGAACGGACGGTTGCTCTCAAGCACACAGGATGGTGATGTTGATCCCGGCAATGGCCTACGAAGGGGTCTCCCGTAGGAGCAGCCCACGTACCGTGGAAATGTTCTGATTAGTTATGCCTATACACATATTCTATAGGAAGCTATTTTATGAGAGAAATATAAGAGAATATATACGAAACAAACGGTTCGGTATTGTGGCTTTAGTCATCCGAAAATGTATCAAATTAATTAGAGAAATAAAACATTAAAAAGTACATTTTGAATCATTTCTAAGCCGCGTTGTATGTATTACTCATAGGTTGAGGGCCAAACTGTTTATTTCATCTCGGAACGAATGGTTATTTCAACCAAAATTAAAAAAATAGAACAATTTTACATCAAAACTGTTTGTTTTTTTATCAGAAAAAGTTATCACACAATCGTGCGTGATTCAAGCAGAAAATGCTAGAAAGAGCTAACACCCACGGCCAAACATTATACGAACAATCAACGATTTGTGTTCAAGCTGAAATCACTTTTCTAATTTTCATCAAACATTTCTGATTGCTAACAAACTTAAACCTTCATGAGTAAAAGGAAGGGTTATTATACGTGTGAAGTAAACCGATTCGATCAGTTCCTGGTAGGAAATTGGAAAACCCTATGGGAAGATCGTAAGTGAAGTTTGTGAAAAATGCCTTTCAAATCAGGACTGTTGTGTGTCCTTCTGTGCATTTATGTGTCCTCGGAGTGGACTCCAGCGGTTCAGGCCCAAACAGACATGCCAACCGTCATGGCGGCGTTCGTAAACGTTATGATCGATTTCCGAAGGCAAATACTGGACAATCTTCAACTGTCCCTCGAGTATCACACGGAGCAGCTGGAGGAGGTGAAAATTTACACAGAACACAAGTTGAACGAGCAGGAGAAACGTATCACGGCGAAGATGGAGAAACTGAATCAGAATCTGCAGACTATTAAAATGGGAAAACAACCGTTGGACCTGCAATCGGACAGCAGAGCGTATCCTACATCATGCGATAACATTGGATTCATCTCAAACGACGCTTTTCCCATCCGTCCGCTGGACATTGAGGAGCCGTTCTATGTGCTTTGCCACGTCGAAAACGTATTCAACCTCGGTGGACGCTGGACAGTGTTTCAGCGTCGGATTGATGGGTCCGTGAACTTCTTTCGTGATTGGCAAACGTACAAAAATGGATTCGGAGACGTTAGTGGAGAGCACTGGCTCGGTTTGGAGAAGCTTCATCTAATGACGAGATCGGGAAGACACGAGCTTTTGGTGCTGTTGGAAGATTACGATGGAAACTCAACCTATGCGTTGTATGACGAATTTAAAATCGGAAGTGAGGCAAACAAGTACAAGCTCACAGTGGGAAAGCATTCGGGAACCGCTTATGATTCATTGTCGGAGCACAACGGAATGAAGTTCACCACCATCGACCAGGACAACGATGTCCATGCAACGAATAACTGTGCAAAACTAAATCAAGGAGGCTGGTGGTACACTGGTTGCAAACAAAGGTTCGTCTAAATCGTTTTTCGTTATTCTCTCTACAGCCGCCTTCTATGTTTTTCATCCTCATTTCAGTGATCTGAACGGGCTATATTACCCAAAAGGCACATCAGTTGGATACGGAATTATATGGACGAAATTTCCCGGACAATACTACTCATTAAAATCAGTGAAAATGATGCTTCGAAGCCGCGCCTAAAAATTGTATTACTAACAACGAAGAAAAGGCAAATGAAGCAACGCTGTGGAAGGAAATTCATTTTGGGAAACTGCATCCAAGTATGCAACGATTTGATCTCGAACACGTTCCCGTGCCGTTGGTTCAACCTTAGAGCAATATTTTCGAACGAATTATAAAAATCATAATCATATGTAATCGAGATTTACAGCAAATTTGCATACTCAATTAAGTCGAGAATAAAAGAACACCCCATTGGTTTTCAGATGCCGTCTTTAATTAGTTCCTTACATTATCATAACAGTAGATGTTGTGGTTGTTTCCTACCCGCTATAAACTACGAAAGATAGTTATGCGCCGTCGTATAAATAGCGGAATATGTGTTTACTTATTGTATCATTGTATCGAGTTTTTGCGCGCTTTCTGGGCGCCACTCTAAGATGTTTGTCTCAAGGAGATTCCACAACGGACTACAAGTGTAAAATGGTTACTTCTTCCGTCCTCGGGTCGACACACGGGGTGTATTGCTCATCCATTATATTTATTTAATTTTTTCCCACCTTATCGGAGCGTATCGAAAATGTATTGAATGCTGATTATATTATGCCCAACAGAGGGTTTTTGTTTTTCGATATTTGTTTCAAGTTGGCCGAATTGCTCTACGGTTCCATTGAGAGATACAACAGGTGTTTCTAGAATGAATTGAAGTAGAAAACATAAATCTTACTCTAAAGTAGGATATAGTAAGGGCTAATAATAAGTTAGGTGGCAAAATAGATTTTGTTCCAATTTCATCTTCAACTCTTTCCATATTCCTGTATGCGAAGGAATAATTTCGCGCATTGTATAGTTTTTGTATGTCTCAAATCTAGAATTTTTCGTACACGTTTTCATTTCCCTCCCGAAACTAGCTAAGCTAAGAAATAATAAATTTTTGGTAGAACCGGGATGTAGCAGTAAATAGATGCCTCCCAATGGAAAGATAGCAGTTAGATACACGTATTTTCTTGGCCTACATATGCCTCGAGCCGTAGTGCCGAATCCACGACAAACCTTGACAAACATATATATTACGTTTACGTTCTTTTCCAATGCAAACAAGACAAAAGTCACAGACTTACAAATAAATAAAATTTAAATGAAAATTGTAATCCTAAAACGTGCTCGCCTACTTGCGTTCCACGTGATCCGTTACTTGTAACTCTCTAAACATATCTACCAAAAATTAAATCTAACAAATACGCGACTGTTTATGACTAATATTATACGATTTAAAACAGTCCCTAGCTTAGGTATCTTAAGAAAAAGAAAGAGAGAAAACAAGCTCGATATCAAAAAGACTTACTGGTGAGAACGGATGCTTTTGCGCATTGTTTGTTACTGGTTTGGTCGTAAAGTAAATCTTCTTTCCTTTTGTTTTTTGTGGAACTTCCTTTGGCGAAAGGAATCTTAAAAGCTACAACATTACTCAAATGTTTTAATGGTTGTGCCATCTTTTCAGAGCTAACTAAAAGCACGTAACTGTAACGAACATTGTTCTCGGTGATCTATCTTCCTAAAGGTGCAAACATGGCGCTAGCAAATATGGATTACAGTTGCGAAACTAAACCTATCCTCCTGGGGTTAGTGGAATTGTGCGCGCAGGAACGATACGTTCAAAAAGCTCGACTACCAAAGTATAATTAAACCATTTAGAATAAAAGAAAATCTACAACTATTAGTTCCTTGACTATGCGCTTTTAAATTGGGTTCATGAAACCAAAGGGGTTGAAATGAAGCCAATCCACAACTTTCATTGCTTTTGTTTTCTATCCGTTACTACAGTAAAAGATTGAGTTTTGGAACCCTTTTTTAATGAAAACAAATGTTGTTTTTCCTTTTCGTGCATTCAAGGAAACATCTTGTTAGCCATTATTTGCTCGATTAGCCCTTCGCTTTCCTGCAGCCTCTCTCTGTTAAACATCGTAAAGCTGTATGTACAACTAAAATATCTATAAAAAAAAGATCATATCCATTTTTATCCTTGAAAAACTGATAAAAATGTAGTACCACCGATCTCACGTTCCCTTCCAATACCCCTACTAAAAGCAATCTCAACGATCACCCTCCTACACCTCTATGTACACATTGCTTCTTCAGTTAACCTGCAAAACATCTCCTTTCCCCGGGAGATTAATGGACACTTTTGCATCCCACTCGATTGCGAATGATTTTGCGTGGAGACATTTGGGAAAATTTGTCTACTAAAAACAAATGCACTTTTGCTGTTCCACAGGTACACAGGAATACATGATGACGGTCCCGGTCTACGGTCGTTCTTGTGGTTCCTAATTGCAAACGTCTCCTTCCTTAAGCTGTTGCTGCTGTTGCTGCTGTTGCTGTTGCTGTTGCTGTTGCTGTTGCTGTTGCTGTTGCTGTTGCTGCTGTTGCAGTTCTCTCGCCTTAAAAAATCCCTGTTCCGTCTTGCACTCACGAATGGTGACCGTTTCCAGGTTGACGGTGACATCCGTAATAAACACCTGGTTCGTCGTCTGTGACTTTGGCAACCAGAGGCGGGGCGGGGCGGCCCGTGGTGAGAGTGACAGGTTGCTGACATGCTTGTTGATGCTATTGTTGTTGTTGTTGTTGTTAATATTATTGTTATTATTGCTCCCGTTGATCAACGGGCACTCATTGTTGAACCGCTGGTTCGCGATCGGTTGTGGAGGTTGTGGTGGTGGTGGTCCAGGTGGTTGCTGCTGATCGTCGGGACCGGCCGCTCCGCCACCGGGCAGTTGATTGCTTTCGGCCGGTGGAGGAATGTTCGATTCTGGTCTCGAGGCGGGCGTGTCGGGTGAGAGGGGGGCAACCGGTTTCAGATCCAGCTTACCGGCGCTGGGAGCACTGATCGGGGCAACGGTCGAGGCAGCGGCCACCGTAGCGCTGATCGGTGCCAACGGGGACACTTCAAGCCGTTGCGCTTTCGCTAGGATTCCGCCGTCGTCTGGCGAGGATGTCTTTATCGTCACACCCACCTTTCCGCCCTTCGAAAGCACTTCCGCCTTCCGTTTCGTGCCCGCCAGGTCCTTGTGGCTGAGCGGTTGGTCATCGCTCGAGTTGGAGTTTGTGTCGAGATCGTTTGCTTCACTTTCGGCGGACGAGATCGATATCTTCAGGCTGGGCAATTGGGCACCCGTCCCACCCACCGGTGTCCCTCCCCCGACCGGTCCACCCGTGGTTGCGCTAGCGTGTGTTCCCTCTCCGGCGGCAGATTTCTCCTTCGAAGCGCTGTTTGGACTAGTGCTGGTGCTTTGCTTCAGGCCACCGTCCGTTGATCCACCACTAACACCCGCCCCAGCTTCCTTTTCCTTCTTAATACCCCCCTGCGCGCCATGATGGTGATGATGGTGATGATGATGATGATGGTGTGCTTTTTCCTCCTTTTCCCGCTTCACGGAGACCCATTCCTTTTTTTCCTCTTTCTTTATCGGCATGGGGGCTGGTGGTTCGGGGGTCGCCGAAACCGGGCCCGGTGCCGGTTCGTCATCGTCGTCCGAGTCCTCGATGACGGCCTTCTTCTTGCGCTTCGGTGTTGCGGGTCCGCGAAGCAGCTTTTGGAAAATATCTATCAACCGAGGATCGAGGATGTTTTCCTCCGGCTCCCAGGTGTTGTGGCGTTGGCTCCAGCCTTTCCATTTAACCCAGTACTCTACTTTGCCCTGAAAATGAAAAGAAATAAAATCAATAAGTGCGCACAAGTGTGATTTTTAAGCGTAAATATTGAAATATTCCATATACAGATATGCTAACGTTACATTTAAAAATTGACTAAATTTCAATCTTTTATTGCTGGGCGTGTTTTAGAATTATTACAGCTAGACTTATTATTTCCTATTGGCTAACTTTCCAGAAATGTTATGGTCCTGATATGTTTGTATAAAATTGTGTAGAAAATACAAAAAGTAAGTGGAAATTCAAAAACTCAATTTTCCTCAAAAATTTTTTTGTTACAATAACGTGAAAATTAATTTTAACAAGAGAATCTTAGAAGAAAACATGATAGAAAAAATGCTCAAAGAAGAAACTACTCAAAGAAACCTTCCCATGCTCCTTCGTTAACCCTTGCATGTACAGGCGGTATCGCTAGAAGGTGAAAAATTAGAGAAGTGTTTCAGCGAATACCAAATTAATGCGCAATAGTTTATTTTCATATCGCGAGCCATTGGAATCGAAAAAAAGAGGGGAAAAAAACAAAACAAAACAAACCGGAACCACCCCGCTCACTCCACAGCAGGACGTTGAAAAACATTTGCCTCCAAAGCGACGCCGGCTTCGTCATCGTCATCATGATGGGAAGCGCTTCGCAGCATAAAACGGAGTCGCAAAAAGGTAAATTTGCCAAACACACGCACACGCCAGTCAAGGTCAGCTGCATTCGTAGCAAAAGAAAAAAGGTTTAATGCTTCTTCCCACAGGGAAGTGTGTGGCAGCATAAATACACGCTTTATTTGAAAGGGAGCTTGGCTAACCAATTGCCTATGTTGCATAAATGTGTATGTGCGCTGTGGTGCATCGACAGCATATTACGATGTGTGTGGAAAACACCACCTGCTGTATGCTTAATGTTGTTCGTGGCATCGTGTAACTAAGGTTACACCGGTAGATTGCTTGGTTTGTCTATCAATTGAACGAAGCATCATGACGTAATAGGCTTGATTTTTATAAACATTTACTACTGCTGGTAGATTTTTGGAGTAAACAAAATTGCCGAGCATACGGCGTGGAAGTATAATTTAAGAATTCGCAATGAACCATTTTCAACCCCTTCTTTCGCACTAACACTTACCGCTCGGACACGTTTTTTCATAATCTTCTCGGCGGCGTAAACACGGTCGTCGGTAATCTCCATTTCTTCGGCGTCGTTCACTTCTTCGCCCTTTTCTGCCGGTTTCTTTTAAGCGGTTCCTTTGCCCGTCCGCTTCACCCTAATCCGATTTCCGCCGTTTCCACTGCCGACACCGAATGTTTTCCTTTCCAAATACTTCTGGCAGCTGCCCCCTAGAGCAGGCAGAATTATGGCTTTCGATACCTTTTGCGATTTGCCTATGCTTTCTAGCCCTTCACAACGGGATACATACAACTGCTTTTGGTTCTCCGCAACCAAGCGCACAAACACGCACACACACACACAAGCTCAGTGGCAAAAATCGATTGTAAACTTTTCTTTTTCCTTGCAACTAGATGGTCGACAATGTATGTCGAAATTGTACACTATTTAAATATAGTGATGCCTCTAGCACATACAAATAGTAGATTTACCCCACTACAGCGGTTGGAATATCATTTACACTTTTTTAAACTGCCTGGAAGATGATCTACTGCTTGTTCACGCAGCAGCAATCGAAGACGACGCAAGGGACGCGAAACCAAAACAAACCAATAAATTGTACAACGGGCATCCGTTGGGGATAAACTACATTTTCAACAGATGCCTCAAATATATTAACTGTTCACTTTGCTTTTGAAGCAACCCGATTCAGGTTATCTATCGTAATAAAACACTTTTCGATTGCGTTTAAAGAACGACGATGCTATCCCGTCGCGACATTTGTAAAATCAAACAATGCGTCAGATTGTATCTAGTGATGGTAGAGTAGGGGTTAGGAAGACTCACTCCGTTGATGGAATCTAGAGGATTGGATCTAATTCGAAAGATTCGATTCAGATTTAATTCATTTGGTTTCGATTCAGAATTTATTTGACTTGTACCTAATCTATTTGAGACGATATGACTCGATTCAGACACGAGTTGAGTCTAATAAGTCATCTAAATTAGGCAAACCGGAAAACGTTTCCAACGAACGACGTGTAGGTTGGACCTTATAAGAATATTATTTAATTTCTGATTTTGTTTTACATAACCCAATTGCTATTGGCAACAAGGATATGCTCGCATAATATGAAGGATTGGAATTCGGATTCTGAGATCAGATAGATCGGTTAGATCTTAGAAATTCCCACCACTAGTCTGAACGGGTTTCATATTCGAATATTTGGTTGATTTTCGAAAAGTCAGCCGAAAGTTTGGAAAACGTGTTTGTTTACATTCTGCTCGTACGTACTACTAAATATTAAATTAATAAAAATGTGTGATCACGTTATTGGTGAAACGCGTGTACGAAAAGATTGTGTGCTCAATTTCTGGAAAGCCGTAGACATTTATCTGTTCAAAACGCATGTTGTTAATAAGAAATTATTCGGTGTTAAAACTGTGTCGCTTCTGACGATCCACCAAACCGAGGGACCAGTCGATCGTTTAATGCTCGATCATGCATTGCTTGAGGATCTCTGTGAAGTACCGCTGGACCAATTCGTGCCTCAAACCAGGCAGATTTTTGCCAAGAGAAATATGCAGGTGGCAGAGGAACCTCGGGACCATGCTTCCGTTGACGAATTGTCGCAGAACGGAAGTGATGGGCTGGTCGTTCTGAATCGACTGATTCCGAAGAACATTGGAGCTTTTCAAACACTGGATGTAGTTGGACTGATTGGTGGGTAGTATGAATTTGAACAATTGTTATGAAATAACTATTATTTTGTTGTAGATTATCGTTCCCGCTCGGTTCTTCTTAAATGCCGGCAAACCGGGGAAGAAAACAGTTTGTTTCCAAAGTTTGCATTTTCGTTACAAATCATCGAGGACAGACTATCGATCCGCTACGAATCAACTGAAAACAATGACGAACGTTCAATATTATGGTTGCGTGAAATATTGCTTCCAAGGATGCAGAAATGGATGGAATCAGCGGTCCCGACGAACGCAACCGGTGTATCAACCTCATCCATCCGCTCGCTTGCGTTGGTGGACAACTTGGAAGAGTACAATTGTCTTTTCAATGAGCTAAAGCAAAAGTACGGTTTGTCCATGGTGTCCATTTGGCCTGAGTGTACCGATCCACAGAAGTTCGTGTTCGAGGATATAGCCATCGCCGCGTATCTGCTGATGCTGTGGAGGAAGGAACGAAACGAAACCGGTGACAAGACGCTGCAATCTTTCGTGGACATAGGCTGTGGAAATGGGTTGCTTGTCTATATTCTAGCCTCTGAGGGCCACAGAGGGTACGGGATTGACCTGAGGAAACGGAAGCTTTGGGACCTCTACCCAAATGGAGAAGTAGATTTGCGAGAGCAAACACTGGTCCCTTCGAGCGCATCTCTGTTCCCAGACATTGACTGGATAATAGGGAATCACTCGGATGAACTTTCTCCCTGGATTCCGGTGATTGCGGCGAGAAGTTCTTACAAATGTCGATTTTTTCTTCTTCCATGCTGTGCCTACGAATTCGATGGCAGTAAGTATCAGCGGCAAAATTGCAACCTGAGCCAGTATGGTGATTTTTTGAACTATGCGAATCACATAGCGGAGATATGTGGGTTTCGTGTGGAGACGGATCGATTGAGAATCCCAAGCACCAAGCGAACGTGTCTCGTTGGAGGATCTCGAAACTACTCTGCATCGGATTATGAGGAGCACGATTCTAAAATACAATCGTTTATTAACGAACGAACCAAGGTGACAAATACATCAACAGTTGAGCCTTTAAAAACGGTCACCGATACTTGGTCTTCCAGCTTTAAGCCGCGTGAAAGCACGGAAAAGGTTCGTAATTGCACCCAAGTTGACCGTTCCGTTATAAATAAAATCGTTATGCTGGTGTTTGACGAACTGTTGGCCAAAAGAAAAGTACTGCCCGAGTTCACCGATGTTAACTGGAACTCGGGAGGCACAATTACGTTTGCCGACCTGGTCAAAACGATACCGCAAGAACATCTGACCGCCCTGAAGGCGGAATGTGGCGGTCTGCAAACGTTGCTGAGAAACAACCATCAAATATTCCGCGTCGAAAGTGGAACGGTTCAGATTCGCATACCGACGAAGGTATCATCGGAGGTTGTTGATGCTGGGCTTGCTAAGAAAATGAAAAAAGTGAAGAATTTTAAGCCAATCAATTTTAAACAGAGAGTCTGTTGGTTTTTTGCCAACCATCCGGATGGGTGTCCGTTGGAAGAGCAAGAGTGTAGATTTAACCACGGGAGCTAGTTAATAAAGGAAATTATTGGGTAATGAAAAACAAATCTTTTATTATTTTATATTTCAATATGATGCAAATTTTGAAAATTTTTAATTTCAAAAATATTGTTCAATTGATTGTTTTGCTAGCTGATGGGAGAATGCAAAATGTCACCTGAAGTTCTTACAGTATTTTTGATTCTAGATTTGAATTATTCAAGTAAATAGATAAAGCTTTCAGTAAAATTCTACAACCAACGTTATGGATCATGAATATAAGCAAAGACATCTGAATTCTCAAATCTATATTTATTTACACGCACATCACAAGTTTGTGGTAAACTAAATTTCGTTCAAGTTTCTTATTGAATGAGCGCGACAGATTTGAATGCAGCGAGTATAGTTTATCGACAAAAGCACTGTACAAACAACTAAACAGCACAACAGTAAACAAAACTATTTATCAGTTCGCGGACCGTTGCACAGGTTTTTTATTTTAAAATAATTAACTTGTTAACACATGACACGGTTAGGGCGGAAAACGCCCCAAGAAAGTGACCTAAGTACCAACGAAATGCGAAGCATAAATGCTTCCATTCACTGTGCGAAATGACGGAGATAAAATCGTTCGTGTTTTTCGACCTGGAAACGACGGGCCTGCCAGAGTATGAGCATTTTAAAACGAAAATCACCGAACTGTCGATGGTGGCATGTAGCCGGGAGCATCTGCTGGAGTGCGTAAACGAGCTGCCCCGTGTCCTGCACAAACTATCGCTGTGTTTCAATCCTTCGCGGCTCATTACTGTCGGTGCCTCGCAAGCCACAGGTACGGTGTTCAATAATGAATCATTCCCGGATACGGATCAGCCTTATCAGCTAATCGCAACTTTGTTTTTCTTCCCTTTGTAGGCCTTTACAATGATTTGCTGGAAAAAGAGGGTAAATTCGATGGGAGCGCAGGTGAAATGGTGAAACATTTCCTCGACCGTTTGCAGAAACCCGTCTGCCTGGTGGCTCACAATGGTAACCGGTTTGACTTCATCCTGCTCAAGCAGCATATGCTACGGATCGGTGTTATGCTGCCCAGCTTCCTGTATGTGGTCGATTCGCTACCAGCCTTCCGGGAGATCGAAGCGGACGTGGAAAAATCGTACTTCGAGAGCAATGAAGGCCTCGACAGTGAGATTCCGGATCTCGAGTATCAAACCATCTGCATCATGGAGGAGCTAGAACGTGCCAACGATGGCTTGAAGGATCGGCAGCGAATCAACGAAACCACACCTCGGAGTGCACAGGTTGAGCGGAAGTACAAGCAAACGTTACGCGAGTATCTTAACGTTACACCGGAAGGCACAGCTTCCCCCACCGAACGGGACATTCCGGCCTCCCGTACGGGAAACGCACGCAAAAGACTGTTTAACGATGCATTCGATAACAAAACGTCCAGCTCGGAAACGGAAGGATCACCGAGAGGAGTGAAAAAACGGTACAATCTGGCCGAAATCTACAAACGTACCGTGGGGAAGGAGCTTGTGGCAGCCCATCGGGCGGAGGAGGACGTACTGGCGCTGATGAACTGTGCCGCCGTTCACGCAGTTCGGTTTGTCCGGTACGTTGAGGCAAACTGTGTCTCGTATGAGGAGGTGAAAAGTAAATTCTAACGGCCTTCTCAAAGCATGACAACTTTTCTCGAGGGCAGTATTTTTAATGTTGATGAAAAATTCCAAAATCTTTCCGTGTAAAATTTTATCCTTTAACAAAATTCAACTAACGTGTGTTTGTGTATAGCAATCGGAACATTATATTGATACTGATATCATTCGTTCGTGGATAAAAATTATCTGCTTCTTTAGAGAAAAATTGTTGAAAAATAAAACCTTCTACAAGATCACTAAAAAATACTATTTTGAAGTTATAATTTTCGTATAAAATAAAATAAATGAAACACAATAAATAATCAGGCAAAATAAACGATTAAAAAATTTTATTCATGACTCATTCATCGCCTCACCCGACGACGTTTCGTCCGGCGAGCAAGCGTCGCAAATTTTCTCCATTATCGCCTCACATCCCTCGACGTACGTCGTAAACTCGGCCAGCTTCTGTTGCCTCTGCGCGAGCGCAACCCGGCACTGCTCCAGCCCTTCCTCCATCAGCTGCTGCTTGTTTTGGGCCAGTTTCTCGATGGCCTTCTTATTGCTCTCCAGCTGTTGCTTTATCTTTTCCGCCTCCTGATCGAGTTGCTTTGCCCGATCCTCCCAGTTCTCCTGCTCGTTGGCACGCACGGCCAGGTCGGTGAGTTGCCGGGTAATCGTGTCCCGTTGCTGCTGGAGCCGTTCCAGGCGTGCCGTTTGGCTGGCGATCTTTGCCTCCAGCGGTTGCAGGGTGAGCTGAATGTCGGACAGTCGCTGCTCGAGGCGACACTTTTCCTGGGCCAGTTTGGCGTACCGCTCGTGGTATTGTTTGAAGATGTCGTTCATTTGATGTTCGAGTTCGAGCAAACTTTTCTCCAAAGCCGGATAGTTTTCCGCCGTTAGACTGAGTTCGATCGGTGTGAAGAGAATGTCCGGTTGGAGGGCGTTGGAAAGGTTGCAGAGTTTCGTGTTGAGCTCGGAGATGAAGTTGATCTTCTGCTTGGTCAGCCGGGACAGGGTGATCTGATGGTCGGACGATGCCTCCTCGAGGCTCGCGATGGCGTTCCGTTTCGCTGCAACAATATTCTTATCGCGCGTTATGAGGTTCCGCATCTCGTCCCGTTCGGCCACGGTCATCTCCTGCCGGGCCAACTCTTCCTTCAGCACACGGATAGACTTTTCGTAGTCGTAGTACTGATCCTGCCGCTTGTAATGCTCCTGTTCCTGCCGTTCGAGCTCTTTGGCGAGTTGCTTCGTTTCGGTGGCCAGTTGTTTCGCCTCGCGCTGCTTTTCCAGCACTTCCCGCTGCACGCCATCGAAACTCTGCTCGCGCGTTTGACCCTCCGGCCGATTGGCGTTGACCGATTCCAGCTGCTTCTGCAGTTGTACCGTCCGCTCGCGGACCTGCTTTTGATCGAGACCATTCGTTTTGCACGCCACCAGCCGGTCGACCATGGTGTCGACTTGTTCGCCAAATTCTTCCTCCTTTTTCAGATTCCACAGGTGAAAGATTTCCATCGCGGATTGGTAGAAAAAATGGGTATAATCTTGCGACGGGAACTCGGACGCGTGCAAATAATTGGGTGCCCATTCGGTCCCGCTGACGGGCGGTGGTGCGAGATCGATCAACCACGAGAGCATCGTGATCACCTGGTGTATCGAATGCGGTGCGCTTGGTGTTTTCAGCATCGATTTGTTCACCGTAAACGGACACTGCAACTCGGTGATCGCTTTCAGGATGTCTTCGATAAAGTTCGATCCAATTTTGTACCGACTGCCGCCGATCTGGCGGAACAGGTGGGCCACGATGATGAGAAACTGCTTCATGGACATCGCCTTCAGGTTGCGCCGGTCAACGAAATCCTTCGGCAGATCGGGCACGTTCGCTTGCGCCAGGTAGTCGAATATTTTCTGCGCATCGACCGTACTCCGTTCACGTTCCACCGTCGAGGGGATGGTTTGCTGAAGGACATTTTCCGCATTCGCCGCATATCCGACGCTCCGCAATGGCGTTCGTAGGCGCGGCGTTACGCTACTGCTCCGTGGGTTGAGCGATTTTTTTGTCGCCGTAGATGGGACGCCCAGCGACATTCCACTGAGTCCCTTTTCCATCGATCGCGAGCGTCCATTTTCACCAAACTGACCGAGCCCTGGTTTTGTGGATTTACGTACGGGTTGCGCGATTCTGCTTGCACGGCTGTTGATGAAACGAAGCGATTTGTTTGATGACCAAACCAACGGATCGTGTAACTGTGAACTTACGTTTGTGGTTTTTTCACTGAGGACGGTGGTACGGGGATTTCGAATTCTTGCGTTCGGCGCGGCAAAGTTATCCGTTTGTTTGACGACATGGTGGTAATATTTTCTTCAAGAACTAACAAGTGGATCGAGATTAAAAGTTGTTTTTCCCACAAGGCGTGCAATGGCGCCTAAAATTGTTTAAGTTTAACTTTCTGTTTGACGGTTGATTGTTTTGTTTTCTAAATTTTAAACTTGCTAGCTGTCAAACTAGTGCTTCCCATCGGCTAGCAGGTTCGATTTGAATAAATAGGGAAAGAAATTTAATGAAAATTAATAAAAGGAATCAAGTAAACTTTTATAAATGCCACAAATCTTTTTACAAACCATTCAAATTAGTCGTACCATGAGCGATGCACAAAAAAAATCAAGTTCCAATTGAGCCCGGTGAAAAAAGATCACGTTATGTTGAACAGGTAATGACAACACCGAAGAGTAGCCGAGAGGAGCGGCATGCGAGGCATTGTCAAACTCATAAAAATATCGCGGTTTCGCGGATCGAGTGTCGTACAAAGTAGCGTCTGGAAAGAAGATAAAACTCAAAAGGACGATCCTTAATTTAGTGTTATTACTGTGAGTTCAGTTAGCTGCAACCATGATGCAGAAAAAAACGCATCAATTTGCGCATGATCCTATGATAATACCGCGCGTTAAGCAGGTAAGCTATACCCAAGGGGAGGCCTTACAACAAGCGCTTCGCTAGCAGCAGCAGGCGGAGGTTATGTAGAAAAAAGCGCGTTAGCCATGACTTTATTGCCATCCCACGATCGATTTGTATCGATTTTTATCGTTACAGTATTTGGAAGAGAATGTGCACCAAACGTACGTGGACGTGGGCGTGATGGCACGCGAGCTCCAGCAACGCTACCGGGAGTACTACCGCCGCAAAGCCGGTGTGTTCCGTACGCTGGTGGAGCAAGCGTACCGCACGGTGCTGCACAGCTACGGCCTGGACAGCAATCCGTCGTCGGACAACGACGACGACGAAGCGCTGTCGGATGTGGAGGTGATGGATGAAACGATGGCCAACAGCCGGGCCCAGATGAACGATACGATCACGAATCTGTACATGAACCTTCGCAACCGGCCACCGGCGTCGCAGGCGATGGGCGCGGTTGCGGACCAGTCGTCGGCCGGTGGTGGTGGTGGCGGTGGCGGCGGTGGCCAGGAGGCGATCGACATCAGTAGCGACGAGGAGGACGGCGGTGGGCAGCAGGTGGCGGACGGTTCTCGTTCGGGAGGTGAAAAATCAAACTTTGTTCAAAGTATGGAGTGGTGTTTTTGGTCTACAAGTATTTTTGTTTATACTTTCTTTTTCCCCCTCCTTCTGTAGCCTTCGTCACATCCAACAAGCCTGTAACGGTAACGAAGGTAACGCGCACCAACAACACACGGGATGATGAATCGAGTAACGGTAGTGCGACCGGCCCGGAAGCGGGTGGTGACAAGGACCCACCGGTACCGAAACGCCGGCGAGTGGAAGAAACGACGAATGCCGCGGGGCTAACGCTTGCCCAACACTTGCGGAACACAATGAAGAACAAGGACAACAACTTCAATAACTCCAACAACGTCGATCAAGCAGCGACCCGCCCGAACAAACCAAACAGGCCGGCAACAAACCAGAACGGCACCGCCGGAACAGGGCAGCAGCGGATGGCGAAAAAGTATCGCAAGGAAATTGTCCCGCGCCTGGTGACCACCACGTTCGAGGACATCGGAGGGATGGATCGTATTCTGAAGGATCTGTGCGAGCTGCTGTTGCACGTGAAGCACCCGGAAATCTACCGCCACATTGGGTTGCCACCGCCGAGAGGCTTTTTGCTCCACGGACCACCGGGTTCGGGCAAGACGTTGCTTGCACAGGCCATCGCTGGGGTAAGCTGGAACAAAAAACCTCTGGGGTGAGGGTAATTAACTAAGCGTTTCTTTTCTCTCATTTGCTGTTTTAGCAATTAAAAATAGAACTGATCGAAATCCCAGCCACGGAGCTGATCGGTGGCATTTCGGGCGAGTCGGAAGAACGGATACGGGAGGTGTTCGAGCAGGCGGCCGCGAACGCACCGTGCGTACTGTTCATCGACGAAATCGATGCCATCTCGTCGAACCGCATGAACGCCCAGAAGGACATGGAACGGCGCATCGTGGCCCAGCTGCTCAGCAGCCTCGACAGTCTCGGCAAGATGGAGGGCGGTGAGGGGGTGATCGTAATCGGCGCTACCAATCGAGCCGATTCCCTCGATCCGGCCCTCCGGCGTGTCGGGCGGTTCGATCAGGAAATATCGCTCGGCATTCCAGATCGGGCGGCCCGTCTACAGATACTGAAGATCATCTGCCGGAAGCTGAAAATTGCCGACTCGATCGACTATGGCGAGCTGGCCAAGCTGACACCGGGCTACGTGGGGGCGGATCTGCTCGCTTTGGCCACCCGAGCGGCCAACACCGCCATCAAACGGTAAGCAAAAAGGAGGGAAAGGTGCAGTAGTTATTCGAACCCTTCGTGATGTTTCTATCCTTTCCTCGCAGTCTTTTCACGCAACAGAAGCAGAAAGTATTGGAAGCGAGTGAATTGCTGGACGACGGCTCGGACGATGTAGTGGCCATAGACGATGAGGTCGACGAGGTGGTAAACCTTGACGATGACAAAGACGAAGAACCGGCAAAGGAACCGGAGATCACGGAACAGTTGAACGGAGAAAAGGATCCACCGGAGATGGAGACGGAACCGACGGCCAACAATCAACCGCCACCGGAGGAAGCTGATAAACAGAAGACACAGGTCAGTGAACCGGTTTCCAGCACCGACGAACAGAAGGAAACAACAAACAACGCAAACGTCGAGGAAGTGAAGGAAAAGGCCGTACCTACTTCCACCGAGGAAGTGGCACCTACTGGAGAAGAGGCAGAAAAAATGGACGTTGATGGACAACCTGCGGGCAAGGAGGAATCGGTGGTGGAGAAACCGGCCGAAGAGGATACAAAGAAGGACGCGGAGGTGGATAAAACTGAGACCAAATCCACCAATGGCCCAATGGTGGTGGAGGAACAAGAAAGGAAGGAAAAGGAGAGTGAAAAGGAAACGACAGTGACGGAAGTGGCCGAGGAAAAGAAGGACGACGAGGAGGTGGCTGCAATGGAAGTGGATAACTTGCAACCGGCAAAACCGGCGAAGGATCTCACCGTGAAGGAGGAAACCACACTCGAGCAGATGATGGAGATGCTGCTGAACCAACGGAACGCCCTTCCGACGGAAGAGCTCGAAGGTTTGTGCATCGAGCGGGAAGATTTCATGGAATCGCTCCGAACCGTGCAGCCATCGGCGAAGCGGGAAGGGTTCATCACCGTACCGGACGTGACCTGG
>KE525349.1:119104-134150 GCA_000441895.2 Anopheles sinensis
CACCGGGATGCGGTAAAACGTTGCTTGCCAAAGCGGTCGCTAACGAGGCGGGCATAAACTTCATTTCCGTTAAGGGTCCGGAGCTGTTGAACATGGTAGGTAACGATGGCAAGGCGGAGGAATTAACGAAAATTATTAATTATTGTTCTCGTTGTTATTTTTACAGTACGTCGGAGAATCGGAACGTGCCGTTCGACAGTGTTTCCAGCGGGCTCGCAATTCCGCCCCGTGCGTTATCTTCTTCGACGAGTTTGACTCTCTCTGCCCGAAGCGGTCCGATACGGCCGAGGGAAGCGCTGGGACGCGTGTCGTCAACCAGCTGCTCACCGAGATGGACGGTATCGAGGAGCGGAAGGGTGTGTTTCTGATGGCCGCCACCAACCGGCCCGACATTGTCGATCCGGCCGTACTGCGTCCCGGGCGATTGGATAAGATTCTCTACGTCGGCCTGCCGGCGTTGGCCGATCGGGTCGATATATTGCGGGCGCTGACGAAAAACCGTACCCAACCACCGTTGGCCGCCGACGTGGAGTTCGAGCGGGTGGCCGAGCTGACCGAGGGCTACACCGGTGCCGATCTGGCCGGGCTCGTCCGGCAAGCGTCGCTACAAACGCTCAAAGATTCGATCGTCGCTTGTGGGCAGGAGGAAACGATGGCGGACGGTTGCGGTGGCGGCGAGCAGGAGGGTAAGGAGGAAATGTCCCTCACCGTCACCCTGGCACACTTTCTCGAGGCGATACGAAACATTAAACCATCCGTCGGCACTGAGGTAAGTGAGAACTTTAAGGCCAAAAGCCCGGGGAACCTTCTGTTACTTTACTTACCCCCGGTTTCGTTTTGT
The DNA here is from genome assembly GCA_000441895.2 of Anopheles sinensis. Classification (NCBI taxonomy): domain Eukaryota; kingdom Metazoa; phylum Arthropoda; class Insecta; order Diptera; family Culicidae; genus Anopheles; species Anopheles sinensis. Next base: position 119,946 of record KE525349.1, read on the forward strand.
TTTACTTTCAGGACAAAAAACATTACGAAAAACTACGCCTCAAGTACGGAACAAGCGCCACGTGTTAGAGCACGATCGTGGGATTTATTGCGGAAAATTACCATTTTTCGTACACTACATTTCCTGTCGTCATTTCTTTTCCTATTTTCGTTTGGTGAAAATGATTGATGGTAGCTATCCAGCGCTTTGACCATTATTGCAAAGAAGGCCCGAAGGAGAACCATTCCGGTTCCACTTACAAAGCGTTCCACTAGCTGTACTCTACTGCAAACGATGTTCTACTAACTAAACGGATGGATAACACTTTGAACAATTGTATTTTCATTCACACAAACACACACACCGTTGGGCCGAAGATTTAAAGGAATCCATGATTTCCTTGAGTCCCTTTCCGTCATCGTCGCTATGGAATGGAATTTATGAAGAACTAATACACAGATTTCTTTTTCCGCACGGTCTTTTCCCACGTGGGAAACTCGTACTATCTATTACGGGCGTTGGTCATAATGTGTATGTAAGACGAAAACTGATTGGCCGCCCGCCCGTTTTTCCCCCCCAACCAGAGAGAGAGAATTCATGATTAGAATGGAATAAAATGGACAAATATTTTTAGAAACGTAATTGTGCTTACTCTCTTTCATTTGTGTCCCGAAGGGTTTTTTTCTCAACCTCAGCGTAAGTGTAACGTTCCACTGCCCCGGAGGACGGTGCGGAAACTTCCGGCCAGACAGTTGACCATCGCCCCGATACCGATCCAGCTTTCCTCGCAGATCCGCTCGATGTTCGCCTCGGGCGGATGGAACCCCTTCGAGGCGACCTCCATCACGAGCGCGACCGGTACCTTCTCGATGTCGTGCGCGTAATCGATGCTGGAACCACCGATGGGCCGGTTCAGCACGGTGGACGCACTGCCACATCGGTACCGCACGCCGGTCGCTTTCTTCATCGCCTCCGCGCCCGCTTCCGCCACCGTCTGCTGCATCTGCCAGTTCCGTGGGAGGGTTCTGGTGGGCAATTAGAGCTTGTTCAGGTGACAATTGTCGGAAAGCAGATGGTGGTTCAATACCTGGTGTACGCCCGTGGATAGAGGATCGCTTTGGCGTAGGAATGCAGCGAAAGGTAGAACTTGCACGAAGGTCGCAGCTTGCGGAACAGATCACGCACATTTTTCGTCTCCCGTTCGGAAAATGGCCGTTCGCCACGGTACAGCAACGAGCAGAAGCGGGTCGATCCGATCGTCCACGCGACGTTAAAGTTCCGATTGCAGTCCACCCCAACGCAGCTACGTTGACTTTTCTGCCCAAGTGGGCGGCGTGTTTTGCGCCACATTTTATTCTACGAACGAAAGTCACACAAAAAAAAAGGCTTAACCGGGGTTAAAAACAGATCGTCACCCCGCAAGACCTACATGCTCCCGACTGTACTCGTACCCGTCCGGGTTCAGCAGCGGTAGGATGATCCACTCGAAGCTACGGAAGCACTTCGCACTGATCGCATCCTTCTCGAGCAGCTGCTGCACGATGAAGAGGGCCACCGAAACCGTGATCCACTCGCGGGCATGTATGCCGGCATCGATCAGGATACACCACCGGTTGGCCGGCGGACGCTTCTGCTGCACATCGGTGCAGATACGGACGGTCAGTATTTCGCGCCCCTCGTACGATTCGGCGCGGGAAAATATCTCCATCTTGCTCGAGAACCGCGTCAGCAGATCTTCCAGGTAACGCTTGATGTCCGCGTGGCTTTGGTAGGTCTGGAAGAGTTTCGCCGAATCGACCGACATCTTTGGCGCGAGTTGAGATTTAGATTTCACGGAAGAGGTTTGTACTAAGCAGGCGAAGGTTCAGTTGCCTATGGTAACGCTATCCTAGGTTGCAGCTCTAAAGTGACTATTTCTAAACGGCGACTTGTTAATTAAAATTTTCACATATCCCACTTCGGAAGAACATCGTTCGGGACTAAACCCTTCGATTTTACCTCAAGGGCTATTGTAATAACCCAATTACACCAATTTGGTTCCGTTACATAGGCACCTGTATGTAGGTCATGGGAAGTCAAGGATTGCTTTGCCTTTTTATTTAACTTTACTTAATCGCTTCTTAACTAAACGGGCTATCTTTGAAAACTTTGACACAGTTTCACTAAAACCACGATCTACACATTTCTGGAGGCATCCTGTTCGTTTTGAAAATAAACAAGCACTAACTCATGCTACAACGTCCCGAAAGCACCAGACGTGGTATTTGGGTGCCTTACTAGAAAACGAAATTTGGCTACGATTACTATGCTATCTGTTTTTCCCTTGGCAGGACGAAACGAACCACCAGAACCGTGTCTGTGTGGATCAAACAGGGTCCAAACGTGGTTGGCGTAATACACCCCTTCCGCTTCTGTCCCGAACATCCCGGTGGAAGGGTTACAATCGCTTTCGAACGAACGGTGTCGCGAGTTCCGTGACGCAAGAGCAGAGGAGTCGACGCGCTGTTACAGGAGCCGGAAGGATTGTCAAGGTAGATAGTAAGTAAATAGCCGACGGCGGAATGAGGCGTCGGAATGTTGTTTCCAGCCGGCACCCCCAATGCGGAGGTCGTAACTCGTAGCGTTAGTTATCAATGAAAATGGAAAAGCGAAACAACAACAAGCAAAGGGTACAACGAAAGTGTTCGTTAAACACGACATTCCACGACTTCCGAGCAAGGTCTGCGTTGGGGTCGATGTAAATGGCGGAGGAAGGGAGTTGGAGGAGTCGGTTGGGTTATGACATTTGGAATTTGGTGACGTACTTCCAGTAGTAGTTCCTGTTCTGATAGAGACTATTCTGACGACACGAGCGCCAAATTGGCGTTGAAGGTGGGCCATCCCCTTTCCAACCCTTTGACCCGTAATCGATTCCATCGATTCGTTCGTGGCGAGCCGAATGTAGACGAGGCGGAACGAACTCGGAATGGTTTTAGAAAAGTTTTGGCCATAAAACTGCATGTCACGAAAGTTTTTAAATGGAAAGGATCATTAAGATTAACCTTTGCAAGGCAATTAAATGGTTGTCATTGATTCAACAACCTCGTTCTAGAACCACATGCTAGTGGTCTGGAGTCCTCGCTCTTCCTTGGTCTTTTGTTTTTTTTTTCTAGATTCGCCCTAAATTTTATAGATTACTCGAGTATAAAGTTTCCATTAATTCGTTGTTCCACTGACCAACATACCTTTATTTAGTAGAAAAAGTTTTCAAAGTAACTAACTAAGTTAGTCACAACTATGCCAACAAGTATTGAAACCCTAAGCGCTGAGATGGATTTGTTAGGAATAGTTTTTGGCGACCTCCAGCGCCATCGCTCGGATGCCAACGAAGGACTCCTTCACTATTTCTTCGATCCGCGACGGTGGTGGGTTGAATCCGGCCGATCCTCCACCCGGCAGCTCCATCGTGATCGAGATCGGCACGTCGGCAACCGCGAATGCCCAATCGTCACTGCCTCCGGCGGCCGCGTACAGCACATTGGTCGAGCTGCCCACGGTGTACTTGGTGCCGGTCTCTTGGCGGATTGCCGATGCACCGGCCTGTGCCACTTCGTCGATCTTTTTCCAGCTCGCCGGCAGATCGGACGTCCATCCCCACGGGTAGAGAAGGTACTGACCGTACGTATGCAGCGACAGGTAGAACTTACAGCGACCCTTCAGCTGCAACAGCTCGTCACGGATGGCACGTGTTTCCGGTTCGGAGAACGAGTGCTCACCGTGGTACGTATCGGCACACGGCATATTGGAGGCACCGACTTCGGCCCAGTGGAAATCGAAGTTGCGGTTCCCGTCGATACCGTAGCAGCTAGATCCGGCCTGGCGGCGGGTCTTGCGCCACAGACGCTGCTGCTCGTGACTGTACTCGTACCCGTCCGGGTTGACGATGGGCACGATGGTCCACGAGAGTCCCTCCAGCAGATCCGCATGCTGTGCCGCATTCTCTACCAGTTCGCTGATCAAGTACATGGCCGTTGCCGGGGCTGCCCACTCGCGGGCATGAATTCCCGCGTCAACAAACACAACCGGCTGGGAGGCATTCGGACGTGCCCTGAAGGTGGGCGAACGAATGGTTACGGCAGGAATGTCCCGTCCTTCGGTCGACTTGCCAATCGACGAAACGGTCACGACGTTCGAGTGACGCAAAGCGAGCTTGTGCAGGTAGTCGACCATTTCCTGGTAACGGAGGTACTTCGTCAGGATTGGGCTCTTGCGAGGCACGGACCTCACCGAGGCAAACACGTAGTCATCCGTAGTCCTGTTGGAAACCCACAAATTTAATATAACGAAGACCCCTGGTCAAGAATTAGACCTACCTAGAGTAATCGGCGATGATCTCTCTATGGGCAATCTGTTCCGCTGCCAAAAGGGTTCGGAACGTGTGGACCTGCTCCGGCGGTACCAGGACGTGTGCCTCCGAGCCGGGCACACGATCGAGCTTCCAGAAGTCAAGATCCTCGACGGCTTGCTGCAGCTGGCACAGGAAGTCCATCTGACGTTGGTCATTCTGTCGCACGGAGAACAGTTTATAGCTGGAAAGCGGTGGATCAAAACATGTCTAAGTAAACTCAAGGATCACTTTCATCACCGCTTATCATCATCTACTGATCACCAGTGGTGATCGCCGCGCTTTTCGTTATCAGCAAACATAAAACATTGAACTTGGGAAGGTGAGTGACTTGGAAAACGAAAACAAGGGCTTGACTAACCCCGATGGAACAAAGCCAATCGATCCCCCGCTGAGGTCGATGTTAATTATTCACAGGTCCACAATTGCTGGTACATACCCAGTGTAAGATTTCTTTCCACTTTCGGTGGCCACGGCTCCACCAATTACGACAATCAGCACTGCCAGGAGGAGGCCGGCCTGGCGGCTAGCTTCTCGCAACGGGAACGACATATTCGATCACTGTCTTCGCGGATTGACCACCGGGTGAGCACTGGTTGAACCGACGGCTCCGGGCGTTCGTTTTATAATGAAGGGAATTATCGATCGGAGCCATGGGTTTGCCGATGGTATTTGTAAGCGATAAGCGATTCGCAATGCAATGTGGTGCATGCCACTTGACGCTGGCACGGTTGCGGATTAGGTGAAGTACCAGGGGGGAGTGAATACCGAACTATTTGCACAAAGCCTCACGAACGTGCCACCCGCGTTCTGGGGGGCGAATCTGCTCCTCGAGTGGCTCTTGAGTCGGTGGTCATTCCGTGCGATTTGGAGCAGCCGACTGCGAGTTAAACCCTGGGAACCCTTAGGCCAGTTCGACGTATCCGTTGCGTACTTTTCCTTTTCGAGTGCCCTATAAATGTGTGCTGGTGAAAAATAGCTTCTGTGGCAGTGATGATGTTATTTTTAATTTTGTTTATTTCTTTTCTGCTTCACCTGGTCGGATCGTTTACGGGCACGTTTTTTCTAATATTTTTTTCCCCCGCATTTAAGTAGCTGCAGGATGCATAATATTGTCATATCAACTGATAACTCACCCCTTCCAAGGGTGGCGGATGTGTGGGGTTTTTTTTTAATAAAGTGGCCAGCTAGCATGGGGCTGTACATTCTTGAAGCTATCTTTCGAGACTGTTTGTTGAATACTTTAAACCAGTTTTCAAACGAGAAGTGATCCTCATATTGTGAGTAGTGGCGCAATCAGCAGATGATTATTAAACAATAAACTTTCACTTGAAAAATATTGCATCTAACTTTAATGTGTACGGTAAAAAAAATATGTTTTGGTATGAAGGAAATCGATGGAGTGTTTTTTTTAACACTAGAATTCAAATAGGGGTCGTATGGACCCGAACACGATTTTAAGGCCGGGACTACACTGATGGTATGGTACGCAACAGGGATGGTACAAACCATCGAACCATCCCTGAACACAGCATACAATTCAGCCAACCCAGGAGTTCTGGGTTTGCATTTACAAACCATCAAACCATCCCTGAATGCAGCATACCAATCAGCCAACCCAGAAGTTCTGGGTTTGCATTTGCTACGCTGCGTTCAGGGATGGTTCAATGGTTTGTACCATCCCTGTTGCGCACAATACCTTCAGTGTAGTCCCGGCCTAACATTTAATATCTCAAAAACGGCTGAATATTTTCTCAAAAATAAAAAGGCTTTTCTAAAATCCAAAGTAGCATCCAAGAAAACTTATTTCATACTTTTTTGTCGGACCAATTCCGAGAACCAACTTGACTATCCCTAGAATGCTTTTTTAGACCCCTGTTTTTCAACACGCTGTAACTTCGTCAGTTTTTAAGATTTTTAAATCCGTAAACGGCTACTTTTTAGTCTATTTGTTTACTATTTTTTGGCGTTTTTTGTTTTTTGATACACCATACCCTTTCTTTGCTAGCTCGGTGCGCAGTAAAAAAAAGAATGGCATTTCGTGAATGTCAAACACTGTGCAATTTTTTGCGGGAAAAATTGTTTGAAGTAAAAAAAAGATGTGTCTGAAAAGTAATAATGACTTTTTTAGTAAAGAGTTTTTTACTTAAAAAACACCACTATTAACACCATCTTAGGACCATGCCCCAACGCTTCGGAGTGTTTCGTATGACTGGACATTTTCAACACGTCAATTTTCGAAGATTTTTCTGACTTGTAAACGGACAAACGAACAAATTATTAAGGACAAAAATACATTGATACCTATACAAAATGAATTATACAGCCCGGATTTTGTTGGCCGTATATATCTGTATAGCTTTTTTCACGGTCAAAACAACAGTTAAGCTACAGTTTTCGGATAAGATTGTTGATCAGAAAGTTGAACATAACGGCGCAATTATAAGACGATTTAATCAATTAAAATTCCATTGCAATAAGTGAATTTATAAGAAACTGTTTTTCATAGAGAAGAGAACATATATGGGACAGCACGCGAATTTGCATTTGTTTAGACTTTGTTTATTGCCCCTGACTTTTTCTCAGAACGTGAACAAAGTGCAAACATCTCCCGCCAAAGAACCGTTGTTTACAGATTGTTTCCCAGAAACTTATCTTTCAAAATCTCATCTTTTCCCAACGCGACAACCGTTGCAGACACAATTTGCAATTATGTTTAAAGGCATCTGCATCCTGTTCTCGAGTGGTAGCTTACAAAACTGCTTCTGCGCATAATAATCTAGGTGTGATCGTATCGCAATGTGTCGCTTATGATAATGGCCAGGCGCCATACTATCTGTCCGATGGGTGCCGGCAGAATACCATACCCTGGTGCGTTGGTATTGGCGCGAAAGGCAATCTTACTTTTATCGATAAACAGTTTGCAGCCGATAACATGACAAGATAGGGAAACGTTATCAATCAATACGATTAATGAATCCAATAGGGGACCGTTTCTAGAGGCGATTGAAGCGAGGATTAAGTTTTTGAATTAATTAATGTTATTTAAGAGTTCGAACAAGCGTTACACATTTGTTGGTTTAACTGAATTTAAAAAAAAGCTTTAATCATCTGTATCCATTTAAAACCCTTACACTTTGGCGTTCAGGTATTGCGTCTCATTTGATCGCTCGTCTTACTGAACGACGTACGCAAGCTTTCGGCCATATCTAATCGTACGCATATACAACCCAGCCGTAGTGTATTACGGCATGAAACAAAGGTTGACAATGTACACGCAATCTTGGCCTGTGCCTTATGGGTTTTTTGGGCCATTTAACATACGTCAGAGTGACTTGTGTTGTGGTCAGCTGGGTGTAGAGATTATCGGGATATATTAGCTCCTGGAATGGTATAAATTGAGCGATTTCAGCCGCGCTGGCACCATCATCGTGCGTGGTGTGAAGTGATCCAGGTTTGGTGAAAGCAATGAAGTTCTGTGCCGTGTTTGCGTTGGTAGCCCTCGCGCTGCTCAGCCAGGGTGGTGCCACCGAGCGAGTGTCCTATCGGAAGTGAGTTGGAAAGACATTTTCCACCAAAACCAAAGCCGAATGCCGAAAGCTAACCACTTGCGAGGGGATTATTTGTGTCGTTCCAGCTACAAGGTGTACAGCATTCAGGTGGATAGTGTCGAAAAGCATAACATTCTGAAGCGCTGGGAAGACAGGAAGGGTGTGGACTTTTGGGATCGCGCTGGATATCGTGTTATGATCCACCCGAGTCTGCAGGATGCATTCGAGCGGTTCCTGAGCGCGAACAGATTCACCTACGAGCGCATTATCGAGGATGTTGAGGCGTGAGTTGTAAGCGTAATCGGTTGAAGATCGATCGGAATTGATCAGTGCTTGTTTCCGATCCAACCAATAGTACCATTGAAGCTGAACGGCAGTACGATCAGGAGTACCGTCGGCGTAAGGATGCTAGTGGACGTGCCACGGTCGATTTCGAGCACTTCTGGACGAACGCGGAAGTGAACGAGTATTTGGATGAGCTGGCACGCACCTACCCGAATCTGGTGAGCGTGGAGACGATTGGAACTACCCATCTGGGCAATCCTATCAAGTCCATCAGCATCTCGACGAACGGAGGTGTCGCTGGATCGAAGCCGGTTGTGTTCATCGATGGCGGTCTCCACGCACGGTAAGAGCAAACTTCATAACATCGTTGTTCGAAAAATAACCATTTTGATTGATCCAACTCGTTACAGTGAATGGGCTGGTGTGATGTCCGTCCTTTACCTAATCCACGAGCTGGTCGAGCACTCGAGCGATTATGCCGATTTGCTGAACAAGGATTGGGTGATCGTGCCCGTGGCTAACCCCGATGGTTATGGGTTCTCCCACACCGACAACCGTATGTGGCGTAAGAACCGCTTCCCTGCGACGATCCTCTGCACTGGTATCGACCTAAATCGTAACTGGGCCTACCAGTTTGTTGCTTCTTCTAATGTAGGTTTTTTTGTGTTAGAAACCTTAACGTACATTGCTGCCTAACGTCTGCTTCATGCCATTGCAGGCCTGCTCGGACTCGTACACCGGTACGGCGGCGTTCTCGGAGTTGGAAACGCAAGCCCTGGCCCACACCATGCGCCGGTATGGATCGAACATAGCCCTGTACCTGGCAGTGCACACGTACGGTGACATGATCCTCTACCCGTACGGTTACGCTTGGCCGTTCGTGCCAGTCACGAACCAGGCCGCACACATTGCCCTCGGAGAGCAGGCCCGCGATGCGGTCACCGCTGTCGGTGGTCCCCGGTATATCGTTGGCAATAGTGCCGAAATTCTGTACACGGCCAACGGTTGCAGCGACGACTATGCCGCGGCTGTCATCGGAGCCCGGTTCGCCTACACGCTCGAGCTGACCGGAGGTGGCAGTCAAGGGTTCGATCTGCCAGCTTCGCAGATTTTTGCCGTCGCCACGCAGACCTTCGAGATCTTCCGCACCATGGCCAACAATGTTTAGTGTATGTTTTTGCAAAAGGAAAAAAGGTGCCAAATAAACTATATTAAAAAAATTATTAAGTATGGTTCTGTCTATTGAATAATTTTAGAACGTGCTTCTGGTTCCATATGCCCACCCTCTAATCAAGAGATGCCCGCCCGTGAACACTTGCAGTTTTATCAGTATCAGCCAGCCTATCAAGTTAGACTGTAGTTCCTGATATTATCGAAATTTCAATTACACAAATTTGACCGCATGTAAAATGGGGTTGTATGAAAATGTTTGCGCTTTTCGCACATCCACCGGCCCTGTTATCTGTGCTGAGTGCGACCAAATTTATACGACTGCATTCGCAACGGAACCGGGACAGTCGAGACAGGACTCCGAAACGATGAAGTTACTCTCAGCGGCACTGCTGGTACTAGCCGTCAGCCTCGGCTGCCAGGCGCAAGTTAGAACCTTCCAAAAGTGAGGCATCCGGTGGTGGTTAAGTGTGAATGTTCCGAGTATATAATGATTTTCGTTTTTTTTTCTCTCTACCATCGTATGTGAAGCTACAAGCTGTACAAGCTGATCGTGAACGATGACGAACAGGCGGAGGAGCTGCACAGCTGGTACGACAAGGGATCGCTGGACTTCTGGAGCTATGCCAGCCTCAACCACACGGTGACGGTTATGATCAACCCGGGACTGAAGCGGCGCTTCGAGCGGATGCTCGAGGACGAGGAGATCGAGTTCGAGCTGGTGGAGGACAACGTCCAGACGCTGCTTGACCACGAGCATGAACAACGCAAGCTGGCCCGCAACGTCACCAGCAAGCGTGCGGTGGAGAAGATGGACCCGATCGACTTTAATCACTTTTGGACGCTGGACGAAATCTACGGTTACGTCGATAAGCTGGCGAAGGCGTTCCCGAAGACGGTGAACGTTATGGAGATTGGTCGTACCAGCCAGAACCGTGCGATTAAGGCGATCTCGATCTCGAACAAGGGAGTGGTCGATCAGACGCGACCGGTGGTGTTGGTCGACGCCGGTATTCATGCGCGCGAGTGGGCCGCTCACATGTCCGCGGTTTACCTGATCCACCAGCTGGTCGAGAAGGCGGACAAGAACGTGGAGCTGCTGGAAAATACCGACTGGATTATTGTGCCCGTGGCGAACCCGGATGGTTACGTGTATAGCCACGAGCAGGTGAGTACTATGTTCTAGAAAATACATACTCGGGTGTCAATCTCTTATGTACTATGGCATTAAATCATAATATTTGCTACATCCTCTGTCTTTTTAGAACCGTCTTTGGCGTAAGAACCGTTATACCGACAACGAGCTGTGCCCTGGTGTTGATCTGAACCGCAACTTCCCATACCGTTGGGGATACACTTCGAACGTAAGTTCAGACTTTTGTTCTATAGCTTATATGGCGTTCATTTTGGGAGACACATTTGGTGGGTTCCAATCCAAACCGAGACCAAGATCCTCCCCTTGTACGAGACGAGTTACTATTCACGATTCACAAGATTTTTCCCAAAATTTCTTGAATCATGAACTTATTTTTACCCCCTAAAAATTTAAGTCCTTGTCTTATACTCCACTTTGTGGAACGAAATTAAACTTCTATATTCTGTACGTTCGCTCCCTTGCAGTCTTGTACTGACGGTTTCTCTGGCAATGCGCCAGCCTCGGAGAAGGAAACGCGTGCCCTGATGCTTCTGATGGCCCAGTACTCGCGCGCCATCAAGATGTACCTGTCGCTGCACGCCTGCGGTGACTACATCCTCTATCCGTTCGGGTACGACTACCATCTGGCCCCGAATGCCGGTGCCCTGCACGCGCTCGGTCTGAAGGCTGCCCGTGCCGTCCAGAAGGTGGAAGGGCCGCACTACGAGGTGGGCAATGCGGCCGACCTGCTCTATCCGGCCAACGGTAGCGATGACTTCATCTACGGTAGCTACGGTGTCGAGTACGCGTACACGCTCGAGCTGTCCTGTGGTACGCGCGGATATGGCTTCATCATCGAGATCGAGCAGATCTCCAAGATTGCCGGTGAGGCGTTCGAGATGTTCCGGGTGTTCGGCGAGTTCGCTGGTACCCAGACGGTGGCCACGCGTCCCCGTGTCAAGGTCGACACGGTGAAGAAACCGATCAAGGTGGTGGAGACGGTGCAGGAACCTGTGAAGGTGGAGGAGCCGGAGAAGGAACCGGTGAAGGAGGAGGAGGAGGAGGAAATTGATCCCTAAACTCTGTATGTCGGACGTTTCAAAACGCGCAATCGGTGTTGAATTTGAATAATGTAATAAAACAACGGAACCCCCCTTATGCTCGTATCCAGACTCGTGCTCGTGCAATATTGATAGTAGCAATAAAATAAAATAACCTCTCACAAACATCCTTTCGATGCCCGATAACACCCGTTTTGGCGATAAATAAACCAATTCATTCTGTCCGCCCTATCGGTCCGTGGGACCTAATCGAGATTGGGTCAATATTGGTCCGGTTGACGCTCAATCGATTCGAGAAGAGGTGACAAGGGGACACGAGGAGGCGGGTCAAAGATAATGATACCGACGAGATAAGCTTGCGGTTCAGCACGAACTTCGCAACGGCGGATCGGCGAGAGACGATTTGACCGGTTCGGTTCCGCCAGTTGACGTTCGGCTGCGGATGAGCAAAGAAGGATGAAGTCACTGGTCGCGCTGATTGCTTGCCAGTTGCTGCTGTTGGCCTTGGCCAGAGCCGGTTCTTACCACGAGTGCGTACCGTGTGTTGGATAAGTTGGAGTCAACCTTTTGGAAGAGGAGTGGGATTTCTGTTGTTTGTTATGGATCAACTTTAACAACGACGTTTTATTGCTACTTCGAAGGTTTGAGGTGTACAATGTACGGCCGGAAACGCAGGAGCAGCTCAAGGAGCTGCTGAAATGGCGCACCATGGCCGATGTGGATTTCTGGGACGCTCCCAAGCTGAACCGGAACGCACGGGTTATGGTGGCCCGACCGGAGCGTAAAATCGTCGAGGAGTTTCTCGAACGCCACGACATCGAGTACGACCTGGTGGTGGAGGATGTCCAGGAGTAAGTATCACGTGACCCGCCTCGGGCTCTGTTCTGTAATGTCCTCTCCGATGGTTCCAGAATGCTCAACAAGGAACACCGTCGGAATGAGGAACACAACCGGCGTATCAAACGTGACTCAAACTCCCGGTCGACGGTCAACTTCGAGCATTTTTGGACCCTGGACGAAATCTACGACTATCTGGACGAGTTGGCTCTGGCCTATGGATCGCTGGTGCGTGTATCGCAGGTTGGCGAGACGCACGAAGGTCGCCCTATTAAGGCCATCACTATCTCGACGCGTGGCGAGATCGATCAGACCCGTCCGATTGTTTTTATTGATGGAGGCATTCATGCACGGTAGGTAGAAGCGTTAAGCCTTAGGCTATCTGCATTCCAGATGACCGTCGTTTATCATGCTTCCCAATCGTGTCGCCTTGCAGAGAGTGGGCCGGTGTGATGTCGGTGATGTACATGATTCACGAGTTCGTGGAACACTCGAATCAGTATGCGGCTCAGCTGGACAATGCCGACTACGTCATCATTCCGGTCGCAAACCCCGATGGATATGTGTACACGCACGCCGAGAACCGTCTGTGGCGCAAGAACCGAGTGCAGAACAACGTGTTGTGCTACGGGGTGGACCTGAATCGTAACTTCCCGTACCAGTGGGATCGGACGACCACCGAATGTACAAACAACTTCGCCGGCAAGGAGGCGTCGTCGGAGAACGAGACTAAAACCATTATCGCGCTGATGGATCGTTATAAGGCGGCCATCCGGGTGTACCTGGCGGTCCACACATACGGTGAACTGATCCTGTGGCCGTGGGGTTACGACTTCCTGCACGCACCGAACGAAGCTGATCTTCAGCGGCTTGGTGAGCAGGCTCGGGATGCACTGGTGGCGGCTGGAGGGCCAACGTACGAGGTTGGCAACTCGGCGGACATTCTCTACACGGCCACCGGGGCGACCGATGACTACGCGTACAGCCTGGGTGTTCCGTTTGCGTACACGCTCGAGCTGACCGGTGGAGGATCGCAAGGATTCGATCTGCCTGCGTCCGAGTTGCCTCGCGTGACGGCACAGACGTTCGAGTTGTTCAAGGTGTTCGGACAGCACGCCGGCACTCTTTCTCTATCGTAGGCACACGTTTGAACCGATCGGTCGCTGATACGGAAACGCCATGCTCAGTGATCAAGCATGAATGAGAATTTCCCTAGTGTAGAGCAATAAAACAGTATCGCTGGAACGTAAGCGATAACGCTTCTTGAAAATGCAAAGACTTTCTTATCGCACCGGCTCATCGAGGTGCAGCTTGTTCTTCGCTGATCGGCTCGTCACAACTTTTTGTTTACATACGTAATCCATTGAATTGTTTTCGCCTTTTTCTTTGACACATTAAACAGTTTATGAGAAACAAATTAAAATGTCATATTTACAAGATTAGAATAATAGATTAAATGCTAATTTTAATATCAATTTTATTACCAACAGTAATTCATATAACACTGTTTTTTTCCGAAGTCCTTATCTCCAAAAACTGTCCAAATCTATACGTTTGGTTGTTAATTCAGTTTTCAGTTATGCATTAATTTTATTTCAGTTATGCATTACTTTTATTTACATGCCGTTATTTCATAAGACCAGAAGTATCAAAACCATATTAATTTCCTTTTTCACACATAAATATTACAATGTGTTTAATGATCATTACGTATTTATCAAACACATCGAATGTATATTTTCCGCTTGTATAATTATCGTTTGTTTGCGATCTAAAACAAAATAAACAGTTTATTAAACATAA
>KE525349.1:134856-406945 GCA_000441895.2 Anopheles sinensis
CGATTTGCTCCATCGATCATTATTATGTGCATATTTTTACCTTCCACTCTCAACAAACAGCGTGCTACCTTATCGGAGATCAGTTTTTACTGTTTTTGCGAAGAAAAAGCTTGGTTTTTATTCAAACCTGCCTGTTACGCATTCCGAAATGGCCGTTGGCCTTTTTTCCTCTCGACCGCTGTTGTGTTATGCACTGCTCGAGGCGTTAAACGATTGCTAATGACATTTTAATAGGCAGGAGTGTAAAATTTGTTGTTGTTTACTCTTAATTTCGCCTCGCACCCACAGTCACAAGGACGCTTTGGTGTTCCGGGAACGGTGGTGTGTCGTGAATTTTCGTTTCCTTCAACGAATTTGCGAAAACACTTTCTTTCGATACGAACCACTTCCATGTGCCGTATTCCGTCACAACGATGGCGGGCTTGATAACGTTTCGTTTAACCGTTGCGACCACGTTCGTGTTCGCTTATCGCGTGGCCAGCGGTTCGCTTCGATGACGTAAAGAAAACGGCGTCCCGAACGGCCTGTAAGGGAGCCAGTAGTAAAAAAAGAAGGCGTAAATTTCAACACCTCCCAACAAAACGAGCATTTCCCTCCCCAAATCCTCGTGGAAAAGCGTATTTAGCGCATCGCATTAGTTGCTATTGTTATGCATTTAAATATGAACATTATAGGGAAATTGCATACATCCAGGCGCCTCCGATCACAAACGGCAAGGAAAGAAAAAAAGTACAACGGACTAAACGGGATCAGCAACAGAATCTCGGGCCCGCCCTTTTCCGCTCTGGAGGCACATAAATCATAAACATTATCGAAGGCTGTCCACCCGGTCCGCCCACCGCCCACGTTCATTGTGCCGTTCCATGCCATAAACAATTGGCCGTTTGCGTTGACAACAAATAATGGAAACTCCAACAACACCGGGACGGGCTTTACGGAGGATGCTGAGACAGGGATGAGATTTTAACACCCCCACCCGGTTTCCCTCACTTCCACCCCCCTCGTGACCCTCATTGTCACTTTATTCATTGTGGATAAAGTTTAGCGTCGAACGAGGATAAGAAGCTCAGCTCGCGTTTTCCCTGTCCGTGTCGTTCGTTTTTGTTTGCTCCAACCGGGGCGGTACAATGCAAATATAAATTTTTATTATCACGTAATTGTTTTATATCACGGTGTGGGCCATATTTCGCCATCGCCAGCCAGCCACAGGACATCGACAAGCGTCCTGGCCCAGCAATGGTACAAATAAACGCTGGTGTTTCGGGCGAGGGAAACCAGTGGAAAACTTTTCCTACCATCGGAACTAAACTTCCACAGTGGGTCGGAAGGCTTTTCCTCCGTTGCCTTTTTCCATAGATGAACTGCTGCTGCTGCTGATGGCCTTTTGTGTTTATGCCCCGCCGGTCGGCATTTTCAGTCTTGTCATTGTCATTTGAAAAGGCGAAAGTCGAAGACAGCGGAAGAATAAATAAAACTAAAATGGCAAATGAGAGTGCAGAGCAAAAAAAAAACAAAACCACGTTAAAAGCTGGTAGACTAGTTGGAAAAGTCTTCCCTCAGTGCTCCGCCCTTCGTTCCCCCCGAGGCCATAGGACGCATCAATGCCGATCCTAGCTGAGATTTTAGTCATTCGAATTGTGCGCGGGGGTGGAAAAAACTAGAAGGGGACAAAAGTATAGGCTTATAAAGTTTCTCTACTCCACGAACCGACGGCGGATGAGTAAATCAAGCAATCTGTTCACCGGAAGTGCACAAAGTAATAGACTCGATAATGTCCGATATTGAATTTCACGATAAATTTTAATCAATTATTCAACCGCACCAGTAAACCGCACCACGTGGAAAATGGTGGCGGGCGACGGCGGTTGGCAGTGGTTTTTCCGCTCGTTCGATTTCTGTGGCTGGTTGTGGTGGGTAAGAGAAGAAAAAAAAAATACAGCTCAGTGAGTAAAAAGTTGTTCGCACCGCTTCCCACCGGCCAGTTGGCCGTCCTGGCACTGTCATTAATATTTATGAGACAATCGAAAGTTAGGCGTTTGGTTGGTTGGTAGGTTGGTTCGGTGAGGTTTTTTTTTGTTCGTCGATGGATTGTGTTTTTTTTATCGGAAGAGGAAAGTTTTATTTGTTTAATAGGTTTTGGCATGCAAAGCCGATAGTGTGGATTTGGTTTATTTTATTGTGCAACTTTGATTTTTGGAATGGACAAGAGGATTACAGATTAAAAACAGGATGTAGAATAATTTCGGGGAAAATGTTACAAAATAAAGTAAAAGAAAGCTTTAAAAGGTGAATAAACAAATGAAAAGTTAAAACGCTTTCAAACATAACCTTAATCATTGAATATTGATCCTTTTGCTACTTTGTATTATGATAAGTTTACTAAGAAATCGACTTATATTTATTTTGACTAAGTTTAGACCTACCTTACTCTGATTATAAATTTACTTAAAACCCATCCATCCAACAAACAATATTTGATATTTTAATCTACACACCTTCTAGCAAATTAGTCCTACGGGGTTAACCAAACTCCCGATGCTAA
Source organism: Anopheles sinensis (assembly GCA_000441895.2). NCBI lineage: Eukaryota > Metazoa > Arthropoda > Insecta > Diptera > Culicidae > Anopheles > Anopheles sinensis. Next base: position 137,399 of record KE525349.1, read on the forward strand.
GGGAAGGTAAAAGAACGAAAGTGAAAACATTATTCCCACATCAACAACCGGAAAGAGGAAGAGTTTAAACCCTTTCCGTTTTCCTATTCATGTGAAACCTTTCAATTTGCATCAATTCAACCAGTAAGTATTCCCCTGGCACACACACACACGCTGTCTCTTTTTTCAACACTCACATCTCGGGGTTAAAATAAAACACCCCGATTCCATGGGTTTTGAAGGGAGAAAAAACCCCGACACAAATTCCCAAACATCGAATCCTCATCAAAATGCATCACTCTGTTTCCCTTCGTTTTCCCCACTCGTTTTCCCATGTTCGTTCCCCCACCCTGTGCCAGACGGTGCCCCCCTTATCGCCGTTTTGCGCCAATGTTACGCTCCGTTGAGGGAGCTGGCCGCTGGCTGGAGCAACGCCACATATCATAAAAACCTATTTGGCTTATAAAGAGATACACGTTCGGGAAACCGCCGGAAACGGTGGAAACAGCATGGGCAGGATTGGATCCTTTGGGTGCACACGATGAAAGGCACTGGCATCCCTCTGGAGATCCTCCCTCCGGCTCCCGGGTGTTTAAAAAACTTTTCCACCAGTGTTGCCAAACCCGACAACACGTATGACGAAAGCGGTTCGCGTGACTTGTTGGTACATTATGGATGAATTTAATGGTGCTTTCGAGTAACGATCAAATTGAAGGGCAACCAAACCTCTAAGAAACCTTGCGTCAACCACGTGGTGTGCAAGGGTAATTAGATTTTCCATAATTTATCGCCCTTCTCGCGTTGAGAAGTGTAAAACCCAACGTGGAACGGAAAGGCATCAAGTATGCAATGAGTCGTAAACTTGAGTCGAAACTGGGGCATCGTGAACCGGTTTGCCAACACTGCACGTTTGCACTGGAGCTTGCGGTTTGTTTTTCCATCTTTGATCCTTCGAGGAAAGCCACCCCACTTTGGGAATCCCTTCCGACACGTTCGACAGCAGGTGAAGAGAGGGGAGGGGGAAAAAAACCGGAACAAGAATGGAGAAGTTGTTCAAGTATCGTTAGGATATCGTTAGGTCAGGCCGGGACAGCAAGAGAACGTATGTTTTTCCGAGATGAGAAAAATACAAACCCTACCACAAAGAAAGGGAAAAGAAAACCCACGGTGTGATGTTTTATGATGTTTTCACATCTTCAGAAACCTCTACCGCTCGGTGGGGGCATCATCTTGTTTACGGTGTATTGTCAAAAGATTTATCTCTCCAAAGTCGCCGACTGTCTCGGATCGACGTGGAGGAGAAAGGAAAGCCAGGCGATAGGAAGTTTTTCAACAGCATGGGAAAAAGTTGGCCAATAATAAAAGAAAACCGTTGGCAAAGGTAAAGGGGTTTGTACGGAGAAAGAAAAAGAGAGAAAAATGAAAATCTAGTCCCAATCTTTTTCGGTGTAGCTTGCAAAGAAAAACCCACTTTAAAGTTTTTCCACACAGTTTTCTATTTTCGTTGGGGAAAAAAGGTGTAAGTGGAAAGCCCACCTACAACCGAGGACAGATGCGGATGTCCGGGTTTCAATGTCTTATTTTCGCCCTTTCTTTTTTTATTTGGTGTTTTATCGTTTTATAGATCTTACGACAGTGAATGAAATGGGAAGTATTGATAATGTATGTTTATTGCACTCGTGGGAAATTTGTCCCTTGGAAAGGGTAAGTAAATCCATTTTGGACCTTTTCGTTTTTCATTTAATTTTTGTTTTCACCCACGTTGTGAAGGAATTATGTGTGGGTACGAAAAACTTTGGGAATCTTGTTATGAAATTATATGCCATCGACTGATTTCCTGAAACATAGAAAATCATTCATAATAATGCATTTAAATGTAAGTATGGATGATCTTTGAATATTGTTCTATTAATGTTAATGATGATAGTAAAATATGTCAACAAATCCCATTGAAGAATCGTTTGATGGAAAGAAATCAAGCGTATTATGCAGTAATAGTATAAGATTTATTTAAAATCCACTTTCCACCGTCTCCAGATAATACTATGGCTAAAGTGGAGTGTCCACGATCACAAACGCTTCACTTGTTGTTGGCAACGTACTCCGCCATCGTCAGGAAACCGTACGTCGTCTCACTGAGGTACTCGGCCATCTGTGCTTCGGGAACATCGTAACCGGTGGTGCCTCCAGCACCCGTCTCGAGCGTGTACACCAGATCCGGCTGGAAGGTTCCGGCCACGAAGTCGATGCTGCTACCGGATGCGGCCGGCTGCAACAATCCCGCACCACCGACGGTGAAGATACGTCCATTCTGGCTCGTCAGTGTCAGCGCAACACTGTTGGCCAGCGAACGCAGCTCGGCCACGTTGCTCGGGTTGGTCATGGCACTGTGCGAGAACGGATAGAGCACCATCTGGTCGGCCGACTGAATGCTTAGGTAGAGCACCAGGTTGGCACTGTTGGCCTGGATGAGATCCCGAAGGGCGGCCGTCTCAGGAGCAGAGAAGGCAGCCGTTCCAACGAAGCTGTCCGAGCAAGGCTGCATCAGAAATGCGGATTAGAACTTGCGGGAAGAAGTGATGGGTCACAGAGGGGTCTACTTACATCCGAGCTTCCACCGACGGTGTTCCACAGGTAGCCAAAGTTACGTGCAAGATCGGTTCCGAAGCAACCGTTTCCGTTTACACTGCGCGACTTGATCCACATGCGGTTGTTTGCTGTGCGCGAGAACTCATACCCATCAGGGTTGGCCAGCGGTACGATTAAGAAGTTCACGTTGTCCAGGATGTTCTCGAACTCGTAGTAGTGCTCGACGATCTCGTGCAGAATGTAGCTGGCAGACATTGGCGAAATCCATTCGCGGGCACGAAGGCCTGCCTCTACGATAACCAGAGGTCGGTTGGCAACATTGCCCTTGCTGACACGTAGCGCCCGGATGGGGCGACCCTCGGTACTGGTTCCAACATTCACCACACTTGCCAACGTTGGGAAATCCGCTACCAGTTCGTCCAGGTAGGCGTTGATCTGAAATTAAACCGCGTGCGTCAAGCCTTGTCAGAGTTGGTTATTCTCTAACAGCACTTACCTCCTGAGCGGTCCAGTAGTGGTCGAAGTCCAGGGTTGCTCCAGCCACAAGGGCCACCAGCATGGGGAGTACGAGCAGACTACGCATCTTGACAGAGTGGTAATGGGTTGCAAGACTGTTCCGGAATACCTAACGCTTCCAGACCTCATACCATCGCTTTTATACCAAGTCCTAAGCCGACCTCCAAAAGCCGGTAGATAGCAACACCGCTTCGCCTGATATCGCCGAGCCGTTGCGGGCTCAGTATGTTCCACATCAGCAGCACATTTCTATATCCCCTATCAGCATATACGGTGCTGGTGCGTAGGCGCAACGAGCGTTTAATTGCTGTTCGCAACATTGTCGGCCTCAATCAGCACCGACTTCCCGATTATCACGTGCCGTTATCATGGCGAGCCGTTGAACGGAATCGAAGTGAACAACAACAACAGGAGAAAAAAGAACCATCAATTACCGAATGTAAACCGCTATCAGCTCCAAAATCTTCGATCGGGAGCAAACGGATTACGGATGCCGTTACAAACAAGACCGAGTTTAGGAACGCGACATCGTTTAACGATAACGATTTTTAGCGGGTTTTGGTGGAAAGTACAACGGGTGATAAAAAATAACCGTGATAATGGCAGCACGGTCGCCGTTCACTATGGAATCTTATCGGCGGAAGGTAAGCGGCTATGGAACCCTAAGGTAGCCCGTTAGGGATTCGCGAGTCTATGGTGCGATGCAACGCGTTATGTAGCGATAATCGACTGATGCCATAATCGTACGGTGTGGTACACGAATTTGCTAGAAGGATGGTGGTCTTATCAATTGCATGATCGAAAGGTCGTTTTACGATGTCTGAAAACGAATTGAAAAGCAAAATGAGAATTTACAAAACATTATGAAATTTAAATTTAAGGCAACGAAACGAACGATTAGGACAACTAAATTTAATGAGACACCTAATATTCATAGTAACTGTTCAGTACATTTTATAGTCTCAAAACAACCCAAACTTAACTCCAAACTTGTGACGAGAATTGTCTCCTTGTGTTTTCGTTATTTTGCGAGCGTTTTCACGGTTTTCCATTCTGGCTGCTGGAAAACTTCTTTGGGACGAAATCCACTTGGATGTATGCACCCTCCGTTTTCACTCTGAATTCAACAACAATTTTTGAGTTTTTTGCAGCTTCACTCTGAAGAATAACTGCGGATACAGTGATGGCACTTTTGGCCCAATAGTTAACATTTGTAAAAAATCAGATTTTTCTGTGAAAAATTATTTATATTTTTGGCTGACTCTACGAACCACTTTCGCTATTAATCAGCTTTGCCGAGTGATGCATACTGTCCCGATTTTTTGTTTCAATAGGTTTTGACAGCTTGTTTGATTTGGCGGAAATATTATAAGATTACAGTTCATTTTGATGCGCAGCATAAAATATATGACATAAATGTGAAAAGTGGACTGATCTGCATGAAACTTGGTACACTATATCTTGTAAGAGGGATAAACTTATCTGTATACTACATTTGATCATTATATTACATTTTTACTGAAAAAATTCCAGGTGGCTCACTTGCCCCTATTGTCTCAAATTCCGCTATTAACAAACATTTGCTCTAACCTATTGTCTCAAATTCCGCTATTAACAAACACATGTCCTAACCCGGATTATACATCGTTGGAAAAGGAGTGAAACATCTGTTGAAGAAAAAATTAAATACATAAGGGTAAAGATAAAAGAAATAGAAGTATTTTAGGGTTCTCCAGCCATGAAGAAACTGATTTTTTGTTGGAAAATTTTTTGTTGGAAAAACAAACAAAATTTTTATGACGCTTAATGCACACATCATTTAATAAATAAAAATTTAAAATTAATTTGTAATGTAGATCGCAAATTTATAAAAACTGAAACACTTTAGCAAAATTATAAATAAAGTTTTAAAAATATTTTAATATAAGCAAGATGAAATATAGATGACATTTTTGGTCCGAAAAAGTCCAATTTCATAGACATCAAAATCATTTTCTATTTTAAGCCCATAAGCTTACTGTAGCTTGTTTGCATAGTAACCCTTATGAAAAAAGAGAATATCAATCCTACCAGATTGTGACATATCATTTTGCTTACTAATTCGTAACAATTTCAAGCGCTTTGTTACTGATTTGCAACAATACATCATCATCATAATCAGCACTCGCGAACGTCTTGAAGTGCACGTTCATTGGATTGATTAGTGCGCTTTAACATCTACCATCCAGCAATCGCTCTCAACGTCGGTCCCGTTGTGAAACAATAGCACCGTTAAGTAAACGCGTTCGCCACTGGCAATTGGGTGGAAGGATTGCCGACGCCTTCGTTCAAGGAGCTACTTAGGCTTTCAAACCGGCAGAGAAGCCTTCACCGTTCCTTCGCTCCAACCTCAGCGGACATAACTCATCGACACATTGTTCTGGTAATTATTCCGTTATTGTTGACCGTGATTTATGGACGTAATTAATTAGAACTTTCCATTTCATTGTCCTTCGCGACGTGGGCGATGTTGCATAGTTGGCGCGATGGTGACCAACCATATGCCATAATGGACGCACGGCCCAAAGGATTCGGTGGAATGTTGTCCGCCAGCTGACCGCAGGCCAATAGATTTTGCGTGAAGTCGTCGAAATGGACATTTCATCGTCTAAGGAGCAAACGTTCGTTTTCGCAGTTCGAGTCCTTTCCGGGCCGGCTGCAAAACGCACAGAGAGCGCTTAAATCAGCACTCGGTGCGTGTGACATTAATCCTCTTCTAGACTGGCAACATATCAAGCTCCAATTGGGCCACCCTTGCGTGGTATGTCTGAGAAGTGCCACAATCAAACCCTCACCCATCAGCTACGTCGGACCGAAAATAGCTGGGCTGCTTAAGTAACTACACTTGTGTGGTTTTTCCGTGTAAACACCTACCAGGAGCGATCCATCTTGGCCTCCGAGATGCGGAAGGTGGACCCGCTGGCACTTCGACCGGATTTCTGGTCAGACAACCTGGTAACCCGCCGGTGGCTCACCTCCCCAGTGGTGGTGGTGAAGTGAAAGATAAAATTTAATCCTTTATAAATCTCTCCGAATGCACACAATCCTGGGTTTGCCCTCCAGGTGGGATGAGCCTCATGGCGGGTAGGGGTTTTGTTTGTTGTCTTATGGTTCCCATCCGAGCTATAACTTATTCATCGGGCTGCTGAGGGATGGATGGAAGGTGCTAGCGTACCAGGTAAGCATACCGTGTGCAGGACGAGGGCATTAAAGGTAGCGTAGAGATAAGAAGTATGTTTTAGTTCGTGATGCTCGAGGAACATAGGATTTATGCGGTGGATAGCCGTCTGGGAGTTGTCTACCGCGCGGTATTGGCTTACCGGAACTGGAACAAACAGACAGACGGTTTGCTAGCACTGGTGCATATGAGAATTTTCTATCGCTGAGTTGATGAATGGTGTAGAGATGGGGGAGAAATCAAATAGTGAAGTCTGACCACTCAATGATCAGGATCAATTTTGGTTGGGTGTGAGATCATGTTTTAGTAAACTATTTGAATTAAAGTTCATTACGTAACGTTTTTGTTTTTGAGTAACGTTCAAACATTAATATTAATGAAAATTAAATGTTATAATAATATCTGCTCAATATTATGTTTGTATAAAAATAGGTTTCCTTGCTATTTCTTAATGACGATTTAAACAGTTGATTTTTCGATCGAGTTATCAATAAAAGTCAAATTCCTCCCGAAGACGAACCAGCAACCTGTGTTACGTGAAATGTTTTATTTATTTCCACAGTAATATTATTTTAGAAGTGTTTTACAATTAATGATTTTGAAAGTTGCAATCATTTACATATTATTGAAAAGTTTTTTCTTTAAATAACGCCAACCCTATAATGGTTCTTTTCGGCGTATTACAAAAAGGAGAGGAAAATATCTTCGACCTATTTCCTTAAGGAAGACATCTTCCCGCAAACACCCGGAACACATTGGCATATGCATAACGAACGTATTTTGTTTCAATATTCATGCAATACGAGAGGCAGTTATGCTGATTTCCGTACCAATGGCTGCCGCCGGGTCCCTTCCCGGGGGTGCCCTTTCTTGGTGGTGTGTGTGTGACTCGTTTCGCTTCTGGCAATTCAACGCCACATCGACAATAACGGCGTGCCGATGGCGTACGGCAAATAAAGATAAAGAAAAATGCTCCCCATCTACGGGAGGTTCGGTTTTCGGGGTCACGACGTTTGTGTACTGTGCGTTTCGTTGGTGGCGTGAAAGTGATAGTAAATCAGCCAATAAGCGGAAATCGGAGCCCTATCGTTGGAACTGGCTGGCTCCGAGGCAGTAGCCTGAATGTGTGTGAGGAGTTTGCCTTGTTTTTTTCTACTTGCTTCACAAGGAACAGTCGTAATGATCACCCTGGGACGACGGTAGAGGGCAGAAGCCTTGCAGAGGCGAATGTAAATGAATATTTGGAAATGATTTACGCTCTGCAATGCGAGCCTCATTAGGTTTGCCCTCGAAATCGGGATAGGTTTTTCTTTTCCCGGAGCTGCTGTGATGTGAGAAAAGGAAAGTGGATAACGGATGAGTTCCTAAGCGTTACGTTTACAAAGGTCATATTTCTAGAGTAGTTAATATGAAACAAGTTGAGACGACACTATAGAGTTCATAAAAAAGGAATAAATTAAATCACGTCTGAAGCAATCATAACATTTTTTTAAAAGGAAAACTTATTAAAAAATTTAGAGGAAGTTCAAAATTTGCATTAAAAGTTGATCATATGTCAGAAAAATCGATTGGTATTGGTTTGAAATCCAACCATAAGACGGTTCAAAAGTAAATGCATGAATCAATCGAACCGGTAAAAGCAACAGACGATGGAAAACTAACATATTTAAAAGAAAAAGCATCAACCGTCGCAACGAGAGACAGAACCCCGTCTTATATCAATATTAGCGTTCGTGCGGAATGTTCCCTTTTGCCGGAATGAATCTGTTGATTGTTGACTCCGGGAATATTGATTATCCAATGTCGGGATCGCTTGGCAATAAAGTTGGCACGTGACCAACGAAGCGCGAAAGAACAAAGTGCCGAAGAACAAATCTTCGCCTGCCGTTTGGGACGGAGGGTGATGGGGAAACATTTTTCATTCCCCGCCTCAGTCCGCTCCGTCCGTCCCTCGGGGTGGACTTGTCCAAGATCGAGCCGTGATTCGCAAAATCGATTGAAAAGAAATCTTGTGTTAAATGTAAAATATTACCATCATTTCCTCTCGACAGCCAATGGAAAGCGACCTCCAGGGGCGGAGATGGATTATAAGCGCCCTTTTTGGCGTTAATGAACATTTCCTCCCTCCCGTCCCGTGTGCTGCCCGGTTGATGTCGTCGTTTGTTTGTTAGGTTTTTCTGTAAAATTTTCAGAACCTATGTCCATACGCCGCCCATTGCGTTTCTTCGAGGAAAACAATTGGTACTCAGTTTAAGGGTTAGTTTTGCCGGTGCTTGAAATAAATCACCTTCCCAACCCACGCCTGCTGCGATACGCACGGATAAATCTCGCCCAACGCTACGAATTGGTGGAAGAAAAAGAAACCAATTTATTTTCAAATGAGAAAATTTAAATCGATTTTTTTGCTCCCATTTGCTTTCCTGCACCTCTCCTTCCCCCCCAATGGCCCCCGCGATGCGCATGTTAATGCAATGGTGTAGATTTGTGGCAAGGATTTTCACGAGAGCATCCTCAGCTTTCCACAGCCGGTACGCTTTCCAGAACAATTAACTGGAACCGACGATAAATCTCAATTCACGTCATTTAACAGCGATTCCGGGTGTGTGAAGTGATCCGACGACGGTTTGAATTTCAATTCTAAAAGAAAGTGAAAAAAGTCAAATAGATTGAAAAACGTGAAGGGTTCAGGTAAATGGAGAAGAAAATAAAATAATACTATAGGTCATTTTATGTTTATAGAATGAATGAACAAAATAAATAGAACTAGCTAAATTTAAAATATGTCACCAACATCTTAAAGGTTAATTTTCAAACCAAAACAAATAACGATCCAGCAACTAATGGAGGAACCCTTCTGGCTTTAATGCCTTAATTCATGTCGCGCCGTGCTCGAAAGGGAAAATAAAATCAAACAACGTAATGCAAGAGGAAAAAAGCAAGTAAGTATCCACTCATCAGGAAGCTCGATGGTACATAAAAATGAAGCACCCAACCACATACTGCAACTAAAGCAGCGAGCGTGTGTGTGTGTGGCCACTTGAGAAAAGCCTCCACTCGGTGGTTCTTTTCCCGATCGTCTTCTGGCGAGGGGCTCGCGGAAGGGGGTAAATCTGGACCGGCGGAATGGATGAAACAAACATTAACAAACAGTTGAATACACTCTCTCGTATTCTCGACGAGTGTCGCAGGAGTTTTCCACGCCGCCTCCTCCACCACATTCCACACCAAATGGAAATGGCTACGGGGTGGTGAAGTGTTGAAGCATAAAAATGAAAAAATATAGCCAACTTTTCACTCCCTTCTTTCTTCTTTTCCCCCTGTAGCCCCTTTTAGCCATGACACCATCATCATCATCATCAGCATCGGTATCATCATGAGGGCCATGCGTCCCAAATGAATCCGGGTGGGACAACGTTGTCATCGGCTACCTTTTTCCCCCTTTTTATCCTCCCACTATGCCAGGATATGGTCGGTGGGCGATGATATGCTGCCGGTGACATGGCTGCCGCCGGTTTCGGTGACGCTGGTGCAACACCGGGAGGGAGAAAATCAGACTCAACAATAACAACCGCGAATGCAGCAGATGAAAACAAAACACCGTCACCAGGGAGACTTTAATTCTGCTTAAGCCTTCGCCGTGGTTTTCCGTGTGGATATATAGTAGGTGTGTATGTATGTGACTCGTTACCCTGGTTACCATTTGCTTCCGTGAGTGCGGACACGCGGTTGTATTTTTCAATTGTCAGTGCATTGTGCCCGCGTTTCTATGCAAAGGGATGCTTTCTAGCTAGCGATGGTTATAATTGTTCTTTTCGTAGTTGTGTGTTTTTTTTGTTTGTGCATGACTGTGATAAGCCATTCACTGCAATATAGTAGTAGGTTTTTCTTTTCCATTTAGTTAAAAAATATGGCAGTTCGGTTCGATCCGTTTCTGTAGGATATGTCGAGTTTCAATAGATTTTGATTGAAAAATCTGTCCAACGTACGAAAATTATTAAAAAGTATTATGAAAAATAACACCATTAATATAATGGATAGATTCAATAAAATAGAAATAGTTTTGGACTGAAACATAAAGCAAACCGAATCATAAAATTTAGAAAAGCTCATGATAGTTAAACAGCTATACTAATAAAAACTTTAATTTTCAATCATGAATGTCACTATTGTAGACTCATGGAGTCACTTTTGTAGACTCCGGTTTGTTTCAATTAAGGTTGAATTTACTATAAATTTAAAACATCAATTACGATAAAATCCCTCCATGTGTTTGTTGACTCTGAGCCACATTGTCATTCGTGAATGTAAATTTTTACTATCACTTCTTATCGTATTTTCTTGTGACAAATTTTCCTGTTATAGCAATGCCACGGATGAAAGCCATAGTATCTGTTTCTTTTGAATGGTTGGTTTACTCCTCCTTGTAAGAAGATCACCATTCTATCCAGATTCGTGCGAAAGAACGCGTTCCGAGGACAAAGTTCTTGCCGTTCGCATCGCAGTAAAATTAACCATGAAATTAGATTAAAATTAAAGCAACTGGTAATGAAGATGGAGGATGCTGGCAATGCCCTGTGTGCCGTTAGGAAAATGATACTTTTTCTTTGCAGGATGTCGCACGTGCGGTGCGAAAGGAAAAAAAGTGTGAAGAGCTGGTCTGCCTGAAAGCGCCAAGTCAAACGTTGGTAATTGAATTAGCATTCATCAGCTCGGTAGCTGACTTGGTCGTGTCGTTGTAAGTCCGGTAAGGAAAGAACCATTAAGAGATACTTAAAACAACTGTGGAGAAAAAGGAAGAATAATAGCAAACGTGCAAAATTAAGAGGGAGAAGGATAGACGAAACCATCTGAATTGTAATAATCTAAAGAAGTTATTATGATAATGTTTATTTGGATGATCCGTGTCAGATTTAAGATTATTCGTAAAATGACATTGGTTGCATACTTATTCAAGATTATTTCAACCATATTTTTGTTTTGGTTCTGTTTGATTTTATATGTATAGCATACGGATTTCTCACAAAGTTTGGTTCTACTTTGATGAAAGAAGTTCATGAGAGTATTTCTAAGCAATCGGTTAGTGGTGTACCTCATGTTTCAGATTATAGTAATCCATTTCTGTTAAGCCTTTGGGGAACTATTAGCATTAGTAGTACGAAAGAATCTATCGTTTGCATAAACAGGTGTCGAATGGTGATGTTATATTCCCTAATGTTGCTTTTTGCATTATCCTTCAACAAGCTCAGAAACAAGAAGCTTAAAAAAATAGAAAGAAAGTAAAAGAAATGCCCTGCATGTTGATACAGGGCTTTTCTTATCAATATTCGTTTCTACGGTAGAACTAACATTAATGTTTGGATTTAAAAATATACTTAGAAAATTCACAAAAACTACCTTTGACTAGTATCGTTTACTAAGGGAACCAAAATGCTTTTTTTATTTTTTTAAGATTAAACCCTTCGTTGGGCAATCCTGTGCCGTGGTCATATCCTACGATTGTTACCATCTATCAGAACATTTACGAAGTTCTTTCCGATGGATTGCGGGCATTGTGAACTAGAACTTTGTTTTACCATTACACCCTTCTATTTTTCCTTAGACTATCCTTGAAACTACTTCTCAGAATTCTCTCCTTTGAGCTTCAGGGACGAGTCCCGGTGCAGTTTGATTGGGGATTGTTTTGTGGGATTGCGGAAGATCGCTCCACCGCCTCTGAAACATCGAAAACATTTTAAATGTTGCAACCTACTGGGTGCATCCTGGGGGGAGTAAGGCATCTAGCGGTGAGGTGAAGCAAATCCCTACGGCGTGTAAAATCGGAAAATAGCTATTCCGGTCGATGTTAACGGTTCAGGTGCTAGGGACAATGATTTCAGTACGAGTACCGCCTCCAGGCGGAGAGGTGTTCCGAGGTTGGTGATGTTCCCTGAAGGTTTTGGTTGGAACCGAGGTGAGGAATGTATTTTTACAGCAAGCTACAGATGAATCGCACGTTTTGCTCGAAGAGCTCGTAGAAGAGTTATCAGCTGCACTTTGGACAAGGAAAAGCTGATGGCGATAGCTTTGGTTGCCGCCGGTGTTCCCCAGGTTGGAGTCCTGGAGCGTTCCTCACTCACTGCAGGACAAGGATGAAAAGATAGACAAGTGAACGGAAAGCTGGCAAAGCTGGGAGAGCTGTAAGCCTTGCCTTCCTTGGAAACCGTCGAAGTTGAGATTAAAGAAGCTTATTTTGTATGAATTCTACCCGAGGGATTTTCCAGCAGGAAGGATGTTCAAATTTATTATCAGACCGAACGCATGTGACTATAGAGGTGCTTCTCCATGTGATAAACGTTGTAGAACAACGAGTGCGTAAAATTTTACGAGCACGTCAAAAAAATTTGCATTTTAAGAGATTGGTTCGAATAATTTTAATTTAGCCTTACCTTTCTAATAATTGTCTTTGTAAATAAAATCATAAGAGTTTATAATAAAATTGTTCGTGTTTCCTGAACGATTTTTTGTCCAGCTCTTTGGAAACTCTTCGCCCACCATGCCGATGGCATCGAACGCATAACGTACGCTTTTGATTGCCCTGTGGTTACGAATGATTGCAAACTAATACCTTACATCATCGAACCGGACGATCCGTCCATCCGTCCGTCCGTTGGACCCAGGATCATCGCAAAGCCAGCCACCGAGGTGGTATTTGGAACATTTTACGACTGTCAACCGGGCCAGGCAGGCATGCAGACCGTTTGAGCTTCCGCCTCCGGCAAGCGCGAATGTGGTTAAATTGTATTTCAGCTTCCCATCAATGAAGTGCCGCTGCACATTGCATCAATGCCGGAGGATGACTGACTGTGGCCTGGACTCCCCGTGGTGACTTGGACAAATTTCCACAGCTCCACACAGCTGTGTGCAGCACGATTGATTTCAAACGACACTTTGAACGCCTTACCTTGGTGGCTTGGTGATGTTCGGTAAAGTTTATGGAATGCCTTCGTACGACTTACCCGTCCGATCGGATGGATGTTGATAAACCTGCCAGTTTATCGATGGCCAACGAGCCTCCGGTCATGATGATGATGAGCAGTTTAATTAAAAGGTGAGAGCCGAGTGCGCTTGTCGGTCGCAATCGAAAGCCAACATCGGTCCATCCTCATCAGCAGAACCGAGCCGTTCCAGTACATTGACTTTAATTCTCTCGCCCGGCACCGAGAAGGTGGTTCCGGAAAAGGTACAAATTAGATTCCGTGTAGCATCCGGTGCATTTCGTTTTGCCAACCGGTGGCCAACCGGAAAGGTGTTAACCGACTACGTTCCACATTTGTAAATCTCGTGAGAGTCATCATCAAATTATGGAAGCGTGTTAATCTCCCCCGCGGGTGCCGGGGCGAAGGGGGAGGTAGATATTTAGTGAAGCCTTTCGGAAGGAGTTTCGACAAAGTGAATCCATCGATCGGAATACCATTTCGACAGTCGACTGAATGGTCCCGATAAGACAGCCTTTTCCGTAGAGGGCAGTTCCAGGTTTTTCTGTTTCTCTCTGTCGGTGGATGGAAAACTACATGCACGCTCAGTCCCTCGGTACCATTTTTCCGGCCATTTCCTTTCAATCTGCCATTACGACCGACCGACCGACCGACCGAAAGTGTTGCTGCATCCGTTTCCCTCGAGCAACTCGCCCCTTGCTGGACCGGAAATGGAAATGGGAGGGAAAAGTAGTAAAAACGATGCAGATGGGTTTTAAGTTCGCTGTTTGTGTGGAAATCTTTGTTTTCTTCGTGTCCTTTTCGGTGCGCGTTGTCCGTCGAGATGAAAAGATCCTCCAACAACGGGAAGTGCAAAACAGAAAACAAAAAACACAAAAAGAAGGAAAACATGGCTCCAAACCGTAAGGATCGTTGATAGTTGCGACAGAGCAATGACGCGCCGAAAACCCCCGGCTTTCGGTTTCTATTCCATTTCCATTGCACGAACGTCCTTGTCCACCGATTCCACCGGCGCGGACAACGGTAGACTTTGGGCTGACATTTGGTGTTTAATTAAAAAGTTATTTGGAAACGAAATTGGACGGAAATGGCAACCGGAGACCGGTGTCGGTGTGAGGTCCACGTGTGAGTGTTTGTGTTCGAGTGTGCATGAATAGGAAATTTGTAGAAAATTGCTACCCATCCCAACCGAAGTTCCCAGTTGTCCGAATGCTGATGCTCCTGCCCACTGTTTGGAGGTTCCAAGTACTGATGGATGAATTTTTGCACTTCTTTCCGGCGCTCGCTGCGGTGATTATTGTCCGGAGACAAGCTCTGCAGCGGAACATGCTCGGGAAAGCCAAGCCCCGTTGCCGGCACTAGCTGGCAAATGGAGAAATGAAATGTGTAATTTATGCAATGACCATCACCGAGATCGTCCGAGATTTGATTGAGTTGTAAAATTGGAATTAGCTAGCGAGTCACTTCCCGGTGGTGTTTATTATGTGTGCGAGCTAGGTTGGTTTTTTGTTTGGTGTGTGTGTGTGTGCCTTGTTTATGATGATTCACGATTATTAGTAATGGATTTCATCCCAGGCGTCGTTAGTGTGGCCCCAACGGTGGGATAGGATTTATTGTTTATGGCACTCCGGTCATTATTGAAACTTTCCGGGCTCATGATTACTCGGGTTTCTGGTATTCAGATAGTTTTCTACGTTACAAATAAACAATTGAACAAATTTTAGATTTGGTTTTAAGTTGTGTGAACGAATAGATACAATTAGATGTTTAATTTCATTTTTCTAGCATTTTGTAATTGAAAAAGACCCTCAACTTAAACATTACTTGTAACAATCGTGTAGTTACATTAAAATGTTCCTTGCTCGTGTTCTTTTTTAATTACAGCTACTTACCCTTGCCAACACATTGCGTAAATGAGGGCAATAAAGTCTAGTGCTGGTACGACCCCCGACAATTATCCACCCAACCGATATTGCACCGATCGGCCTCTTGGGTAACCATCCATTTTTCCAAGCCCACCACCCACGAGACCATCCTACATACGTCCACCAGAAACGTAAGTAATTTATTTTGCGTGGTGCACGAAGAAAACGGTAAACCACTATGGGACTCGGAGCCCGAACACCATAAAGTCCTCCTTTGGTTTTTACTGGCAAGGACAACGCACGCACTTGAATTATTCAGCCAACTCTGGCCATCCCCGGATCATCCTCCCATCGTAAGGTTTTTGCTAATGTTCCCAACCCGGCCACTGCAGGTTGTCTTTTTGAAGCGACGGACTGCGGAAGAAAAGTTTTTAGCACCGTCGCGTGTTCTTGTCAATGAAGTTCCGAGGAAAAAATAATGGAGAAAAGAAACTCTTACTGTGGAAAAACGGTGGGCCGGCTCCACCGATTGGTAGATGGGTTTGCGTGCGTAGTAATTAAATGGGGGTGGAACGGACAGCCAAGACATGTATGACTGGCAGTCGTTTTCCGGTTACGATCGAGTTGCATTAGGGCACAACAAGGACATTTTTCTAATGGCTACGCATTAAGTGTATTGAAACGGTTTATTTAGTTGCACTGTTAATGAGAGTTGCTGTGGGTTCTAAATGTATCATTGTTCTAGCATAGGGATATTATTTCGTGGATTATAATTAAGAAACATTAAATAACGAAAAAGTTAATTCACTATCAATCTGTTTAATTAATTTTAAATGAACTGGAAATAACACATAAAGGCATTTTTTCTCATTACCAGGCATAATGAAAGCTTGCGGGGGGAAACTCCGGTAGAAATTTCATTTATGAATACATTTTAACAGTATGCAACTTTTAATGAGTACACCACCATGGGATGCTTTGAAATAAAACTCATGTTGTTACTTGCTTTGAGTAAATTGCACTCGCAACATCATTGAACATTGTTATTTTCTCGCTCGTGGCGTTGGCAATGTCTCTTTCACCGTGGGGTGCCTTTGTCACCGTTCCGAACAATTTTAAGCGATATAATCAGTACACCGCAACGCAACAGGAGTTTTCTTTTTTCAACGGACCATTTTACATTGCCATCAATAATACTCATGTTTTGCTCATTCTGTCCCGCTGGATGCATTTGATTATCGACCAAACATTAAAAAAGCGGTAAATTAAAATGTATCGAGTTCAGCTGCAAATAACTGCCACTTGCTTTCCACCACATGCTGTCAACGTGGTACTGATGTGTGACATTTCACGCACAACGAGACAAAAAACGACGAAACACAGAATCTTTCCTGCCGGGGAGCCAATTATTTTGTTAAATATTTTCTACCCCTTTTTTTAATTGTCGGGGAAAACATGCGCGAAAACGATAGAGGGTTTTTTCTCTTGTCCCTGGCCTATCGGAATAAACTCGTTGATTGAATTCGAATACCAGTGAAATTTATTGATTTCGTGTTGAATTGTACCACATTTGAATGGAATTCAAAATTAACCGACACGCAACCTTATTTATTATGTTATTATTTTGAACGCCCCGCTTACAGTGCAATATTTTCGATTGTGGATGCATATAATAACTAATGATAATTTATTTGGATTTCCGTTTATGGAAAATTAAATTTTTATAGGTGGATCGGCCAAGTTATTCGTTCTGAGTAATCCGCACTTCCCAGACATGCTTAGGTTTTTATAATGCAATATCATTAAATACATTTTTTCTGTTGGAAGCATTGAACTCTTTTCTGTTATTGTGTCAGTCGTTGTGTATACATCGATTTGGCATGTGATGAGAGAATCTAGCCTCGTTTTTTGCTCATCAACGCATCGACCATAGCAGCTTCCAATATAAAAAGGCCTACGAAAAAAGAGAGCAAGAGAGTGCATTACATGTTCTACTAGGGAAAATCCCCTGCGAAAAAGTATCGTCTCCAATTTCCCTTGGGTTTTCCTACACGAAAGTATTCTTTCCCCTGGTGGAACAGCACGTTTTTGCCTCTTGTTGCGTGACTTCGGTGTGCCGTTGCGTGCCTAAAATAAAACGTCGTCCGTTTCCTGCCAATTCGGCGGCTGGCTTCGGTTCACCTACTCCGGTGTTTGAGAGTGGGAGTGTTCGGAGTTGACTGAAGGAGCGGAACGCACCACTTACGATGGATGCGTAAATTACGGTAGAATTCTGCTTGCGTGAAACGGACTGAAAGCCGCCCACACAGGAAAGACTTTTGAACGAAGCTGATGACAGGTTGGAGAGCTTGGGATGGTCGTGGATAAAACATGCATGTACAACATTAACCCGAAGCACCTACATTGTGCCAACATAAAAGCATCTTCTAGCTTATAAAACTAGCTTACCAACAATGTCTTGCGCTGGAACATTAAGGAGTTCCAGCGGAAAAATAATGTTCCGGCGACAAATTGTTCACCCTTAAACGGGAAGGAAAAAATTCCAGATGCATTGCAATTGAGCTGCACAAAACGATTACTATGAAATGACTACGACGACGATGATGATAATGATGATGAAGCTTTTCGCGAGTCAATTCCGGAGGCAATAAAAGGTGAAATTTATGTTTTATCTACCACTGCCTGTCCATCCTTTAAATCCCAGCCTGCATCGCTGCGAACGAGAGGTGGTCCTTGAAAAGATTAATCTTTTGCCAGTTGACGCAGGCATCGCAGTTTTTATTTTTCCGTTGTTCCGTTTGTATTTATTTACCACCTTTTTATTCCGCAAGGGTTGTCAAGGATCATCGACAGTGTTACTGATGCCGCTGCCTCTCTCGCGGTCAGTTCATAAATATTCATTTGATTACGAGCCGGTGCGCGCTTTACCGAATTGTCTTTATTACGGTTGCGCGTGCTTTATTCGAGGATTATGATGCATTGTTAGTTTTGGTTTTTTTAAACGTGCTCGTTGTTACACATTTCCACGAAACGGTAACAATGGTTGGACAACAAGCGGATGAATTGATATACGGCGAACATCGATTGTTGGAAACATGGGAGGTTTTATTCAAAGCGGCTTGCGATTCGAACGAATTTATTTGCTTCTATTATTTAAAGGATGTAATCATAAACTATGGGGTTGTGGTTTTTTCCCCGACAAAAGGTAAGGTTTTTATTATCACGTTACTACATTCCAATTTAATTGAATTTGGGAGCGGAACAAATCGTGGATGTCAAGGCAGAAAATGGTAGCTAAAATTAAAATCAATTTGAAATCTTCGTTCTATTTCCTCCTGACCAGGTTAAATCAAATTTATAAAATTATACGCTGCCACACAGAGTGTTTCCTTCCTAAAACTTCGGTGAGCAGCAATTTGATCGCTCTAATCTGGCCACAAAACGGTGGGTTTCAATTCCGCCACACTGCCACTCGTACCGATCCTTTCCGGCCGGAATCAGCCGAGTACAATGCGAACCATCGCTCATCGTCCAAGAGGTGGCTGCTAAAGAGGAAACCGCAAAACCATATTTAATATAAGTATGAAACATAAATTTCCCCATGAAGGATCCAGACGCACTGGCAAAGGCTGAAGAAATTTACGAAAGGAAGGAATTGACCGACAAAAAGGACGGAAAAGGGTGGGAAGCAAAAAGAACAAACTGAGGAAACTGACCAATCGTCCTGTTGCAGGAACATGGAAGCAGGAAAATATTTCAACGATCCGGAGCGCATACGGGAGGATGAAGGGATTGGAATCGAAATGGAACCAGAAGTCGGGTTGGACGTCCAATGGCCGTCGGTTATAACCGGCAAACCGAGGATGAAACCGTAGGGTCTCGGTAAGCATCTCAGTCGGCTGAAAAATGAGCCACCCTCGTCGTTGTGGCACCCCAAGGGCATCGCTGGAACTGTGGCAAAACGTTGTGAAATGACGAGGAAGATTAAAAGTGTGGCCAGGAAAAGCCTCAACCCATTCGACTCGGCTGTGGCCGAACTCAACCGAAACGTCGTCTTTGGAGAAGGGAAGCTAGCTGACTAGTGGTGGAGTGGTTCTAGGTCCGCCAGCAACTAATAAAACTGATGACAGCTGTGTATAGCCACGATGCTGGACTGGCGGGTTTTTTGGCGTGCAGAAACTCGGTTCCTCGGAGTGGGGGTTTGTTATATGTTGACGGAAAAAATATGAAAAGTGGCATCGGGACGGGTTTCTACTCGGGAATATGAAACGGACGAAGGAAATGGGAAGCAAACACACGGGGAGAACTATGTCCCCAGTCTATGGCCGGAGTGGTGGAACGTGTGGTGTTTGGACGGTTGGGCAAAGTTTTGCCGCTTCGAAAACTGTGTGTTGACAATGTGAGAAACTAATTTGCGGATTTCTCTGCCGTTGACAATTCCAGGCCACGCTGGACAGCCGGAACGAATTGTAGCGATATTTTATTGCCACGATTCGTAGCGTCTTTAATGGGAAAGTGTGCAGCTTCTGCGGAACGCCCTGAGGTGGGTTTAATTTCCGTTTGTGGAATTTTATTTTGACTGAAACAAATAGATTTGAACCGTAAAACAATTGCCCGGATTGGGAGCACATTTTTAATTGTTGATCATTTCAGATCAATGTGACGAAGTGAATGTGAAATTATCGAACACATTTTTTAAGTTAGCTTATGAAGTAAGTGACACAAGAGGGATGGAATTAAAATATAGCATATTAAAAATCAATCGTACAATGATAACATTATTCATGATGACTTATCCAGCTATACTTATTAAACCAACGAGAATCCGAAGCGACTAATTTTAGAGCAAATAAGAAAAATCGTTCGAGATGGGGAACCGATAGAACAGGATCGCATAACTAAATCCGCAGCTAAATGGCATAATGAGTGCCATCGATGACACGTTTCAACTTTTCATCATTATTTTCTCGTGATTTATACTTCTTTTATTTGCGACCCGGAAGGAATGGAATGCCAACCACCGGAATCGCCGGATGAGGTATGTAAGCATTTCCACCAGAAGCCACCACTTCCGCCTCGATGTTTTCCGTGCACTCCGTTAAGTAAACCTCCTTCAACAGGTTGTTTCTGCAGAAGGTTAGTTCCTTTTTTTGCGTTCTCTATAGCAAAACAGAAAAGAATTGCTTGCTTTTCGCTTTTGTTGCGCACTTCCGGTACCGTTCGCGGTTCATTCCTCTCACCGGTTCATTGTTGGAGTGTTCCGTTTCCGGGGCGGTTTTTATTCCTCTTCCAGCTGGTCTTCCACCTTCCGTGTCTTTCATTGCCACCCGAGCGTGGAGCGTTCGACCCGCGGGTGGTCAGTGAACCTGAACAGCAACTTTTCAGTTATCGCCGTCGCCTTCACCATTTTCACGCACGTGGGAAGGTGAAGAAAAAATCTCAATCCACCCCGGAAGTGTCACCCCGCACGAGGCGGAAGCTAGGACTCTACCCGGATTCGTTCTTCCACGAACTTTGCCCTTTTGTCATTTTTTTCGCACCACACTCCACTGTTCCGGTCTCTCGCTTACTTACTTACTTACTTAGTTACTTATCGCGTGCCGGAGGAAAAAAGAGACGTAGGGCAAAGAAGGAGGCAATGCCAGAATCAAAAGCAGCAACATCATGCCCATCATCATCATCATCACCATCGTCGCCGCCAGCATCAGTTGACCGTAATCGGTCTTTCTCCGCCACAGGATGGAACCGTCGGGATCCTCCACAGAAACCCCCACGGAACGGAGGCGAGTAAGCTCCGTTTTGCGGTGTCCTCGAAGGATGCTTGAAGGATCCGGTGGACTAGTCCCAGCGTCGGGCGCCATCGGGGAAAGATAAATAAAAGCGAGCAAATGTTTGCGGAAGGAATTTATCCGACTTGAGCTGCGGTGAGTTTTGAGCCGAGCGAGGAGAACCGGAAACCGGAGCTGGTGCGGGCGTTTAGGGAGCGAATACCGATGAAAATTGATGGTTAATCGGTTCAAGTGGAGTTAAGTGGCCCGAACGAGCGGTATTTGACTTCGGTGAAGCTCGAACGGGACACATTGTGGGGCGTGCTGATGGCCCATTATGGTATCTCGCTTTGGTGAATCGGTGGATTAAGTTGTACTTATGGCGGACAATATGTCTACAATTTGCGCGACGCTAAGAGATATCATTAGTTTGGTCAATCTACAAAGTTGCGTGAACCTTTGCACAACTTTAGAGCCCTGTTTTCTATATAACATTATCGTATGCAATTCAAAATAGTCATGTAATTTCTTAAATTTCATCAATGTCTGATTTATGATGGGGATATGTGATATGAAAACATTTATAAAAATGGCCATCTTCTGTAAAATAGTTATGTAATTTCTTAAATTTAATTAATATCTGATTTATGATGGGGATATGTGATATGAAAACATTTATAAAAATGGCCATCTTCTGTAAAAAGGTTATGTAATTTCTTAAATTTAATTTATGTCTGATTTATGATGGGGATATGTGATATGAAAACATTTATAAAAATGGCCATCTTCTTAAAGAATCCTTTAGAACAACCTATTCAAATCATCTTTAAGACTATAAACTTGAGACGTGGAACAATGCAGTCGCAATTATTTCTTTACAAGCTGTTTTCCATTAGCTTTATCCAGACAAGTCCCACACAAAACACAATTGCTTGAACGTGAAACCAACTGCAGTCACCTTTAACGGGAATCCGAGTATATGAAACAAATCCTTTGCTACTTTTCCCCTCGCTGAGTGTGATACCGTTCCGACGCGGGCCTTTTCTCTGGCGGAAAAAGTTCGCGAAAAGAAGAAAAGAAAAACAGGCGGACGAAAAATAATGTCCTTCAACCGACCGACGGCCGGAAGTCAGCGCAACTCGTTCCGGCGACCGCATAGGTAGCTCACATGTGGTGCGGAGTGGATAAGCTAAGAAGCAAAAAGTGGAATGTGAGTTTTGAAAGCTGAAATCGGGACAAAATAAACAAACCTTCAACCGTTGCCGCTGTCGGGAAAGTTGGTGCTTTTTTTCTGAAAGCAGTTTTCTAATTCCACGCCGCAGTGGATTAACCGGCGTTGTTGCGCTCGAAATGGGGGCCACTTTTAACGGGAGCAATCGTCGCAAACAAGCCAAACAAGCACCGCCACATACAAACACGCCCGAAACCGCTCGAGGCGGAGGGATTTCTTTAAATTCCCGTTCCGGCCTCACGGTTTCAGCCAGCCGTGACTGTATACACCTTGTGCTTACTTTGTGTGGAACCGATTTATGTTTCTTGCACGGTTTGAATGCGGTTCGTTGAGGGCGAGGTTCGTTAGGAGGTTAGGTATGACTCAGCTGCGATATTGGGGCTACTGGGAGTCGCTTTCGTTTTTGCTTCTTTTGATATACTTTTCGCTATAAAGGTCGGCATCTCGGGAACCGAGGTCGTGATCGTTTGTTTGCGGTTTGCGAGTTGCAACTTTGAGGTTGTTTGTGTGCCATTGTGCTTTTCTTTGCCGCGAAAACGTATCTTTTACCGTCCGCCCTTTCCTCAGACGCCTTCACAGACGACGCAGACGGTGGAGCATTATTATGAGTACAAAT
Organism: Anopheles sinensis; assembly: GCA_000441895.2. Lineage (NCBI taxonomy): Eukaryota > Metazoa > Arthropoda > Insecta > Diptera > Culicidae > Anopheles > Anopheles sinensis. The sequence goes on from KE525349.1 coordinate 160,154, forward strand.
GTTTTCAATAATAAACTACAGCATAAGTACTGCGACCGTCCCGGTTCCTTTCTGCTTGCTGGTCCGGTTTTGGTACTGAAACGCTGTATCATATGTTCGCTACGCTTGTTTGTGCCAGGTGTGTGTATGTGGTTAAATAAAGTTGGGATGCTTTTTTGTGCACCTTCCACCGGAGTGGATTCTTTTGCTTCCAACTTTTGCCCACAACGAGGGCAATACTGCAAGATTGACCGCTTCGGGGCACAGTCGTCCTTGTTTGGAAGGATAATAAACCGGACCTTAAGGGTAAATAATCAACTGCACTTGGCTAGACGGGGTAGGATTTTTTTTAAATTTAATTTTGAAATTATTATTAAAGTCTGTTTGTGTTGGCGTGGAGCGTTGCATCTGAGGGACATTTTAAGGCTCAGAGAGACCGTACTTGCATTGATTTTAATTTTTCAAACAAAACACTGTACTAAGCCAACAAGTTTACTTGGTTGACAACCAATGCTTTTAAAATTGCAAATAAAAATGACCGGTTTAATATTTGTTCCTCACAATTTCCTTCTAAATTTATTAACTTAAATTTACATATTTTTGTCTTTTAATTTTATCGTCAAAAAATCTACATATTTGATTTTAAAATACAACTAACTATTAAATAAACCCAAGTATCTGATTTTTAAGGCAATTTTATATGACTTTAATGATCTCTTGCAGTTTGTTTAACATAAAACCTTCATCAATGCAATAAAGTGTATTTTGCAAATTATTTGAGAGTAGAATTGAATATTTTAAATTCGAACAGGCAACAGATCTGTAAAGATCGTTTAACTACATCTCCCTTAGGTGGTTCGTTTATTTCATAGCATTTTTGATTGAATACGTTTGTTTAATTAGATTATCGCTGGCCGCCCGTCGAAACACGGTGACAAACCGGATGCTGCCTCCTTTCGCCCCGAGCAAGACCATTTGGTGTCGTAATTGAGTTTGCTGGAAAATCAAACCCCTGATTGATGGACAACCGATTGCCGGTGAGCAATTTCAATCAATTAGCCGCTCCGGTCGTGGCAACCAGTAGCATCGTTGGCAAAAATTACAGATTATAGGGTAATAATTGATATTTTACCGCGCGATTGTGCAATTAACGTCAATTGTTTGGGCTGTAAAAATGGCTGGGATAAAGCGACGCGTGACGCGGTTGACGCAGTTTGAAGTGAAGTGTTCTGCTCGTTGAAAAACCTTTCAAGTTTTTTTTATTGTTGTCACAAAATGTCTCACGTGTCGCATTTCTCATTTTAAATTACATTACCATTTTAACAAATGTTGAAGGTTTCGGTGAGAGTTAAAATAAATTAAGTAATTCAATTCAAACAAGACATGTTGATGCAACGTCGTAAAGCTCAGACGAACAGCATAACGATTTAACTCATACCATGACTGTTTCATTTGTAACATTCATCCCCGTTGAAATCATTCCGGCCCGGAACATGTTTAAAACTGACCGGATTTAATTTTATCTTCTCTGCCAATTGCGTTGGCCCAAGTGGAGCCATATTTTTACGCTTATAACGTACTTGGTGCTTTCGGGATTGCATCAAAATAATTTTTCCATGTGTTGAACTTGCTGCGTTTTCGCAACAAAACCCAGATGTGGCCACCGATAAGGATTGGTGTTACGTTGCAGTTGTTTTTTTGAGTACACTTCAAACATCTGAAAGCACCGTTTTCCGGTTGCATGTACGAATTTGGCGGAAAACATTTTAACTGCCACTCACATGGTTATTATTATTGTGTGGGCCTATTTTGGTGTTTGCTTTTCGTTAACTGCACTTTCATTTTTCCTTCTTATACCTCCATCCCAACTCTATAACATTAACTTTTGATTGCCACTTATTTGGTTCGTTTTGGTAACCTTTTCTTTTTTTTATGTATAGCTCGTACTGTATTTCATAAATGCTATGTGGTTCCGTTTTTTTCCTACTCTTCACATTTCAACACAGTTATATTTCGGCTTCCACCTGGATGGGTGTGTTTTTCTGTTGATCTTTTAACACCTGTGCTGTTGTTTTTCCAGCCAGTTGCATCTTTTTATGGTGCATAAATAGCGCGGTCTCAATAATGTTGCGGCTTGGGGGCCAAAGCCACCAAAGGACTTCACACCGCCCGCTTTTGTTTATCATTCGATGACCTTTTATGGGGTCTATAAATGGGGTTGTTATTACTGTGCTATCATTGCAGCGCAGTGCGGACCGGAGAGCTTTCGATTTCATTTGTCAATATCGGTGAATAGCGTAGTGTAATTGAAGCACTTAAAAAGGTTGAAACAAACAATCGTTTTACAGTTAATTAAGCTGTGCGGCTCTACGATTAAACTGCCAATAAATCATTGTTTGCACTTTGTAATCGAACCGAGAATAAAATAACACCATGAAAACAGTTGAAATTGAACATAAAAAAAGTGTACATTTGTATGTTCATTCTTTTAACAAGTGCAGATTAGTCAAGATTCCCCACAAATAAATCAGTTTGTTTAAATGGACGTGTGAGACAAACTAAAATATACCAATAACTTTATCGGCGTAAACAAATCGGCAACATCGAAGTATCAATACAACCGTTTTGAACCAGATGCATTCGTGCTCCATTCCATGCTCATATTTCGTTTCGGTTATTGATTTGCAACTATTTATTTCACCCCTTCCCGAACCGACCGATGTCAAATGAGGCTGCAAAGTGTTTCGCCATAATGAAAATATGCACTAAACTACATCCGGCTCCCGGGTGCATCCTTTGCGGGCAAGACAAAATTGCTGCGAATGAAAATGCGACACCCCCGTGGGACGTCGTTGGCATCACGGTAGAGGAGAACCCCTTCGGGTGTGTGTGCCAGTGAAAATGAAATCCATTTATGGATGGAAAGGGCGAACGTCAAGTGCGTTCTGAATGTATGCCTCGAGTAGTGGTTCGAGCTCTCGTGCCTTGCCCGGGTTGTTGACATCAACGGTGCGTTTTCACGCAAACGGATCATTGCGTGCGTACGCGTCATTTCCACGTGCAGTCCCCGGGACAAATAGGCTTTTCCGGGTGCCAACGACCAACGCCATGCGTCCTTTTCACCCCCTTCAATTGCACACGCACTGACCGAACCCGGTGTGGTGATAAATAAAATGCCTCTCTGATTAGCTGCGGCTTGTTTTGCGTAAACAAGATCAAGCTGTTGACCGAAGCTGGACCGTCGATGCTGGCGTACGGCCACAAAGTCTGGCACCATAAACGCACCAGAATGCACCGAACGTCCCCGTGTTTGTGTTTGCAGGGTCTGCAGCGTTCATTTTGAGGATTCGTTTCACAAGCCACACGCAAAAAAGGGATGAGCCGACACAGGGCCAGCTCCATCATTGTAAAGTGAGTCCATCCGGTCAGAACGAAAACCGAAAACGTTGATGCAGATGTATTTTTCCACCACCGGTTTCCTTACTCAATGGGCATGGTTTATACACTGCATCGCTCTTTTCCTTCCAGTCACATTAGTGCATATTTTATGGTAGGTGTTAATGCCTTCTGATGGTCTGCACGTCATACCAAAATCCATTTTTTTCTTCCCCCTAATGTTACTATAGGAAAGGTCCTTTGGTGGTGGTTTAAAAATATGGTACGGGAGAAAATAAACAAGTTTTGATCCTATAAATCCTCTGAAATGGAAAAAGGAGAGGATGAAAATGATTAGGTTCTAATATGGTAAAGATTATAAAAAATTGGATTCGTGATTTGTTTATTTATTTCAACATATTTTTCACTAGCTTGACGCCCCATCGTTGCTCGGTTAAAAAGGGGTTATGTTTTTACGCTTTTTCTAAAGTTTTGATTTGCACCTTTCCGACAAAACTTTATTAGAAAAACTTCAAGGAGCACCGGTCGAAATCCAGTTCTGGACTTTCATTTATATTGTACACCTTGATACATCTTGGTCGCTGCCATTGGATTACAGTTAGTTTGTGTTAGTAAAACTGAGTTTAAAATGTAAAATTTAGATGATTTTATAAGATAACTGAAATCAAGCAAACCTTCAACAACATCTGTAGTGCTTGAACTTAACGTGTGGAAAGTTTCAGAAGTGACGGTTCAGTATTGGTTGTGTTTTTGGTGTACACAAAACTCCATACAAAAAAATGCTAAAATATGTAATAGATTTACACTTTTTGAAATATTTTGCGAAATTAAAGTTGTAATAACATATAAAAATAAAAATGATGTTGGAGAAAATTTAATTAAATTTATTGATGCTGTTCAAACTTTCGCTACAGAATATTGATCGATAAGCAATATCATCGAACGAAGGTAACATTGTTGCAGAAAATGTCCCATAGGATCGTTATTGAATGTTTAATACCATCCTGTTTAGTCGCAACATGCCGGTGTGTTAAAACTTTAGTATCCTCGGGCAAACGCATTAGCTCCATTTCAAGGGTACATTAACAAATTATCTGCAGTGAACGTTTTCTTTTTGGAACAGACTTTTTTCATGCTCTTTCAAAGCGTTACTTACTGACTTACTGATGATGGAACCTTTTTTTGGGGAGTTGTTTTTTCACTCCGTGTGTTATCATCACTGCCAACGGCACCAGCTGGAGTGAAAAAGTGGGAAAGTTATGTCGTCAACATATCAACATATATTCGGTGCTTCGTCACGGTTCATGGAATCGTCCATCATCCGGGCGTTTCCGGGCGGAATAGTTTCATCTTATTAGCTAAATGTTTTTCACGCGTGCTTTGCCTTACCTCCGGGGAAGGGAACCAGTGTAGGGTTGGTGGTTGAATGGAAAACCTTGGAACCGAAACGAAACGAGCGAACGAACGAACGAACCAACGCGGCAAAGCTGATGATGAAGCCATTCGGCGGTGGATAAGGATGGATTTTGTGTCGAGTTCGGGGTGAAAGTAGATGGAGTTTTCTAAAGGAGAGCTCGGTCGGTGCTTTTAGTGTGTATTAGAGCAGTCATAGTTGGTTGGGCTTCCGAAACGGGGCGCCCGGCGTATCCCGTTCAATGTCTATCGAACACGGGACCCACTGCCCTGAAGCGAAACCGAACTGATGGTGGCGTATGGTGTGATACGTGGAGGTTCTGCTACGCTAGTGATGAGCCTTTCGTGAAGCTGAAAGGCTGCCAGGTTTTTTACTTTACTCAGAAACGGGTTAGTTCGAGTGGATCCGATAAGAGACGGGGTTTGAAGTCACTGTTTTGATATGTCTTCATTTTTGGTACGTTCTGTGGGTGGTTAAGGATGGTTTTTGCGATTTCAACCATTGTAGGGGACAATGTACTGATTACTTGACCGAAAACATCAGAGGCTTTAACTAATTTAATTGTAATGGAGACGCCTGGTCGCTCACTTCACATATGCAAAAATTATTAAATTTAGTTCCATGTCGGATAGTTTTGATAAGGAACTAGATGTAAAATATAACACTATGTTTAAATTATCTTTTTTTTCTGTTAACAAAAAACACTTATCGCGTACAACACTGGGAATCGGTTATAAAAATCTAATGAGATTTTCTAAGCATGGTTCACTATAATGGAGGCGCCTGGTTGTTTTAACAAATTCAACTAACATTTAGTGAGCATCCCCACCCTTTCAATTTCTGCGTTTTTTTTCAAGAAGGATAAGCTTAATGGGTTTAAGGGAATTGTATGCTTATGTATAGCCTACGGCCTTGCCAAAAAAAAAAAACCAACAAAATTTACCGATGCCCAGACATGAAATCATCATTAGCTTGGTTCATGCAATAAAGTGCTCCAATTTAACACATAATACGAAAAGTTTAACCTCACTTCACGCCACTCTTTTTGTACGTTTGCACTGTAATGGCAAGTACAGAACGAGTAAAAAAGGTGTGAAATAGAACACTAGAGAATAAAAGAATTTTCGTACGGACGACGAAAAAGAACGAACGAAAATTTGTTTCAAAGTGAGACAAAACCAAAAAAAAAACTGGTTTCGAGAGAAACGATTTCCATTGGCACTCTCGGTTGTTCACGATGTTTGCAGTGAGGTGTTTTTACCATTATTTTCCCATGTTTCTCGGCTACTTTCTGGTGGTTGTTTTTGCACAACTGCGCGCCATTTGTATTTGTGGAATTGAAAATGAAAATTCAAAAGTTTGTGGAACAACTTACCCTCCTTAAGATTGCGCTGGCAAAGCACTCGGGTCAGGGAGCTGGCAAAACTTTGCTCTTTCTCACCCTCAACTTACGTCAACTCGGCGCCTAAGACAACATACGCAGCGTTCGGTCGCGGTCGGTTTCGAATGAAGAAGTGAAAGTTTTAGTGCAAGTGTTTTTTTTTGCACGTTTTGTTTTTCTCTTTACTTCCGTACGCTTTAGGATGGTATGATTTTTACTAACATTTTTTTATGTAGAAATCAATTTCTTTTCGTTTCTTTTTCACTTTCTTACTTTCACTCAAAGAGATTTGAAGCAAGAGATAAGAAAAGAAAAATTCACCAGATATTTTCGCACCACGATTTGTGAAGTGAAGAAAAGTGGAAGTAAGCAAAAAGGAAAATGAAACACAGAAAAAAATGAAGGTTCTGTTGTAAAACGCAGGGTGACTTCTTATCTCAAAGTCAGTTGCAAAAAATGCTGGGTGTAAGTTCCAGTTCCTTCTCCACCATGCCCATCTTGCCAATGAGCCGATGATGAGAGCTTCTTCATCATCGAGAAGTGGAAAATTTTGATTGAGTTCGGAAAAGCAAAACAATTACATTAAAGTTCCCACCGTGCTGGGTGGAAAAAAATCCCCCATCGCACGAGTGTTGAGACTCCGTGGTCCTTTCATCAAATATTTTTCTTCATTCTTTCATTTATGTTTCGTAATTCTTTCGAACAGCGCTCAGTGAGCCCGAAAGAAAGGGAAACTTTCCGTGGGTTTTTTTCTTTTATTTTCGTAAGTCGACGATGGAAAAACCCAACCTGCGAATGGTCGTATTACAGCGTAACGATTACTGATGAGAGTTCACTGCTGGTTGGGGCTCATTTTCGTTCTTTCATTGGTTGTTTGGGATTGGATTCTCGCCGTTGCGCTCAAATATCGTTTGCAAAAGTTAAGTTGTAATTTATGAAAAATGAACTTTGTGTCCAAACATCCATCATGACTGGGGACGTTTTTTTATGTTATGTGCTTTATTGAGCCGTGCTTGTGTTTTCAGTTACGTTTTCTTTTTCAAAACATACTGTTTCCATTCTGACACTTTGATTAGTTAGAAAAACATACGTTAGTTGGTGAATTTGTACTTTTCATATAAAAATAAACAAAACAAGATGAACGAAACGGTGAATTAAAGTGTAGCTTCTCATCTTATCGCATAATTTCCTTATTATGCAGAAAAGATTCAGGGATGTTTAACAAAAAACATTAAATTGAAGCATAAAAGAAACGAGTGATTTAAAACAAAGCGATAGAACATGTTTCCGTCATCAGACGAAACTTCGAAGACGAACGTCGTCGGAAACGCGACCAGAATAACTTGTAATGGGACTAGTTTTGCTTAAGTATGATAATTTCTTCATTTATGCGGATGAATAATTTCCTCCGACAATACGATAATGAGTGCTACGGAGGTGGCCCGACGGTCAACCAACCCCTCGCGAAAAACATTAGCTGCATAACAATTAGTATTTGGTTGGCCATTTGGGTTGTTCAACGAGAACATCTGGAGTGACTGCCAAGGACAGAAGGAAACTAAATGTCAATTTTCCTTTTTCCAAAGTCTCTTCATTTTAGGGGCAAATGAAGTCAACTACGCGTTAATAGAAGCAGACGGAATTGAAGACGGTAGGAAAGTTTTTCGTTCCATTTCCTCACCGCGTACAAGCTATCCATTTTCGGGCATTATTTCATTTTCATTTCTGTTGCTCTAAAAACTAAAAACAAAAGAGCCAAACACGTGCAATCTATCTTTGCTGTTTCGAAGTGTCACAAAGCATTTCGTTTCTCTGTCTTATTTTTTTGCAAAACCAGCTATTGCCCAGCCTGGTCGCGAGTCAATTAATATTGAAACGGAGGGGAAGTTTTTATGCATCTCTTGGGAATGCAAGGGACGGTTTTATAAGTTCGAAAATCGATCAATAAATAAAATTGAACGAAGCAAAAATGGTCCCAAAAAGAAATGTGTTTCTTTTTGCTCTGCTTTCTACATTGGTCGATATGTGTTTTTACCTGAACAGCGAAGCAAAAGTCGGTTTGGAAAACCGGGTATTTCCCGGCGTTACCTTTTTCGTTTAATTCCCACGTGCACAATTTGCCTTGTATTTTCTACTCCACGTTCGCACAGTGGTATTTCTTCGAGAAAGGAAATATTATTGACTAGTTCATGGGAGTTGGACCATTTTTTATGGAGTAGAGAGAATATGCAATGAAAAAAGAAGAAATTCACCGCAATATTTCATCACCGACGATGAAAACTCCCATATGTACAGACACACTCCGCGCCGGTTCTGCTCGCTTCTCCGGGACACAGACGACGCCAGTAATAAAGCCATAAAATGTCAACGAACGATCGTAAAAAGATGAAATGTAGAGCAAGTGTATTTGGGCAGCCGTGATCTCCCCCGCTAACGGAAAACATTTCATCCTCCGCCAGGCCTCCAGGCACCTCGAACTTGTGTATGTGTGTTATCACGTTGAGAAATATACGCTCAATTGGCGATGGTCGTTTTGTCGTTTCGCGTTTGGGGTGAACATGCAGAAGCGTATGGGCCGTTGTGGGACCTCGGTTGTTCGGTTGATTTAGTTGTTGATCTCTTCACGATTACTCATCACTCTTATGTCCTTGGGCTACAAGAGATGCTCCATTTGTGAACGTGAACGAGCGTGATGCAATTATGATTATTGGCATTTTATGGGAATGGTTTGGTGGTTGAGTGAAAGGATGGGTCCTGTTGCCCAATGCAATTAATGATGTTTCGATTCGGTTGTTGGTGTGCAACCTGTTTTTTTTGCTGAATAAATTAATGTTTTTGAACACTGGGTACCTAGCAACAGTAATGGATTAGCAATAACTAAAGTTCGCAAAATTGAGATACGCAAACCTTGTGAAAAGGAATCGAATGAATGAGTAAGTTCGGAAAACTTTTTATTTTAAACAGTAGTAAAGCAAAACAAAAATTTTTATTGCAAATAATCAAAAACTAACATGAAAACCCAAAGCGTGATTTCTCATTCTAAGTTCACTATCGAAGGAATGTTTTTGTGACCATTAAAAGTAAGTGCTGTGCATTCTCAAACTGCCTTGTAAAGTTCGTTCGTGAAAGGGGGACGGACTCACGTAACATCTAAACCATGTATGATTAATGTAAAGTATCATGGTTCATGTGAGTTGAAAGATTAGTACATAATGAAAACTATACTTGTAAAAAACACTATACATATGTATGAAAACGAAGCCATAGTTGCTCATATCATGTTCATTATCAAAGATTTTTTTCGTGAGTCTAAAACAAAATATATTGAGTGGTACGAGTGGGACTTTCCTTAACTACCATGTTTAGTTATTTAAACAAAGCTGGACGATACAATCAAAGTTGGTGAAAAATGTCGTTGTATCGATTCAGAATACTGTTGGTAATTCTGTGCAAATTAGTGAGCTTAGGATGGACAACGGAAGGAGAAGCTACAGCCAACATGCCAACCGTTATGGAAGCAATCATTCACGCTATGATCGATTTCCGAAGGGAAATGTTGGACAATCTTCAACTGTCAATTGAGTATCACACGGAGCAGCTGGAGGAAATAAAACAATACACGAAGCATATGATGGAAGAACAGGAAAACAGAATGAAAATAGAAATCAATGAAATGAAAAGCACACTTGGTGAGATAAGAAACGAGGTGCTTCCTAAATCATGTGATCAAGTTAAATCTACCTCTACTGGTGCTTATTACATCCACCCTATTGCTGATATTGAAAAACCTTTCTTGGTGTTTTGTAACTTTGAAAACAAGTTCAATCTCGGTGGTAGTTGGATAGTGTTTCTGCGAAGGATCGATGGGTCTGTGGATTTCTACCAGAATTGGACGATGTACAAGCACGGATTCGGAGACGTCAATGGAGAACACTGGCTTGGTTTGGAAAAACTTCATCTCATGACGAAATCGGGAGGACACGAGCTGTTGGTGCTGTTGGAAGATTTCGAAGGAAACTCGACTTATGCACTGTACAATGAATTTAAAAATAGTAGTGAGAAGGAAGAGTATAAGCTGACCGTAGAAAACTTTTCGGGAACCGCTGGTATCTCATTGAATTACCATAATGGAATGATGTTTTCTACATGGGATCGAGATAATGATGAATCAGGCAGTAGAAACTGTGCGAAAGAGTATCTAGGAGCATGATGGTTTTTCAGCTGTTTTTATACGTAAGTATAGTTTTTTATCAGATCCAAAAGTGTTGTTCATTAATTTTCTTTTGCTATTTTCTTCAAAATATTATCTCATATCCCTTTAAAAAGAGAATGACGAGTGTAAAACATAAACAAACTCTTGTTAGAGTTAGAAGAAAAAGATCAGCGTGATTTTAATTTTACGAGAATTTTAGATGACTTTTGAAATATTTAAATTATCAAAAATTGGAGGATTCAATGGTCTTTGGAATGATTGAAAAGTGTAAGTGTATGTTTTATAAAATAAAATTAAACTGAAAAGTTTATGATAATGGAAATAGAACAGAGTTTAAAAAAATGCATTGTTATTTACATAAGAAAAAATGATGTTATGATACCACATAAAACACTTTTCTATGTATTATAAAAGTTATTTTTATTCAAGGATTATTCTCAACATATCGGTCCAGCCGGTATCCGAAATTTTCACATGCAGGCCGAAAACCACATTTACGCGGATTTTAACATTTTTACAGCATTCTACGTTTCTGTTTTCTTTTAAAGTCGCCATAACTTGTCAAACATTGTTTTGAGATAGATTTTCTACAACAAACAAACAAATCAAAACCTAATTTTAAACCGCCAACAAGCGGAAAGATTTTATAACAAAGGCGCGTAAATATTATAAGATGGGATTTCAGAAAGGCAATAGAAAAATCAACTTACACTTTTTTATCGCCCATCTGATACCAAGTAACTAAGAATGATTCATTGTACATTTTTTCCAGTTATCACTAACGTGAAACCCAGTATAGCGGTTAAAGTTTTAATTTTTTCTTTCAACCTATATTTATTAAAACTTGATACATGAAAATAAATAATACCAATGAAACAAGTTAACACTTTTGTGTTTTGTGAATAAAGTTATGTAAAACCATATCAAAACTATTCTTTCTAAGACCATTATCAAAGGTTTGACTTGTTATCGTTATAGCTGTGTGACTAAACCATTTATGGTTGATGAAACTCAGTAATACCAGCGTGATCAAAGGGTTTGTGAAATTTGTGAAAATCTAAAGAAAAATTAGCTCATTCTAAGATCAATATCCAACGGTACAAGCTGTGCTTCCTTCAACTGTCATATTTAGTTCTTTGTACAAAGTTAGACGATAAAGAGAAGTTGGTGAAACATGTCGTTGAATCGAATCGGTTTGTTGTTTGTGATTTTGTGCAAATTAGTGAGCTTAGGATGTTCAACGGAAGAAGCGACAGCCAACATGCCAACAGTAATGGAAGCGATCATTCACGCTATGATCGATTTTCGAAGGGAAATGTTGGACAATCTTCAACTGTCAATTGAGTATCACACCGAGCAGCTGGAGGAGATAAAACAATATGCGAAGTATATGATGGAAGAACAAGAAAAACGGATGAAAAGTGAGAGTGAATTAAAATTTAAGGAACTTCGTGACGAGATAAATCGTAAATTTGAACAACAACATACCAGCATTTCTCATCAAATGCAAGAGCGAAATATTCAAAGCGATGCAAAGTTTCATGTGCTCCAGGATACAATGTACAAAATTCGAAAAACACTTGCTGAGATACGCGACGAGTTGCTTCCTACATCATGTGATCAGGTTAAATCTTACTCTAGTGGAATTTTTTACATAAGTCCTTTTGAAAACATCGATCATCCTTTTCTGGTGTTGTGCAACTTTGAAAACAACTTCAACCTCGGTGGTGGCTGGACAGTGTTCCAGCGACGGATTAATGGGTCCGTAGATTTTTACCGCAACTGGACGATGTATCAATATGGATTCGGAGATGTCAAAGGCGAGCATTGGTTGGGTTTGGAGAAGCTTCACCTCATGACGAAACGGGGAAGACACGAGTTGCTGGTGCTGTTGGAAGACTTCGAAGGACACTCAATCTATGCACTTTACGATGAATTCAAAATTGCGAGCGAGGAGGAAAAGTACAGGCTCACCGTGGGAAACTATTCGGGAAACGCTGGTGACTCATTGAAAAAACACAACGGAATGAAGTTCACTACATTCGATAACGGCAATGATGTGAAAAATTCGGCTTACTGTGCGAAACAATATAGAGGAGCTTGGTGGTTCCGCGAGTGTTTTGACAGGTATGCGTATACCATATGTTAAATTGTATATACGATACATTTCATTTGAACAATTGTTTTTTTCTTCGTCTATTGCAGTCACTTGAACGGCCCATATTTGCGTGAAGGTAATCATAGAAAATTTGGAGTGAGCTGGGAAACATTTCGAAAACCCTACTCTTTCAAGTCAGCAACAATGATGTTTCGAAGTCGTTCTTTCAATTAGCCCAGCTAGGTGTCATTTGCCAGGATTTGAATCTGTATAGTCGGTTTTTATTCGCTATGTTATGAAAATCTTTTTGAAATTCATCTAAGTTTTGTAATTTCATTGTTGCTTATCGCTTTATGTAACGCACGAAAATATATCTAGCATGAGTCTTGAGCATTTATTTTTTCGTTTCAAAGTAGTTGGGCTTGTTGCAAATTTTACGCCCTGAAGAAAACGTGTGCAATATAAATTGTATACTTTCTTCTTATCTTGAACTTTACTAGAACAATACATTGATATTAGTTATAGTTATAAAAATAAACGGATTATAAAAAGCATAATTTTCATTCCTGTTAATTTTTGCAAAGTTTGATTTTTTAACCTTACTGTGAGTCAACGTGAGTCAATTAGTCAGAAAAAAAACTTTTGCTTTTTTTGGAGTGATTATATTTTACGGTAATACCATTTTCTTGCATAATATCAATTTCAGTTGAGATGGGAGGGTCTGACAGTTTGTAAAATGTATTGAAAGTGTGAGTATATCTTCTTTATTTTTATTTTCGTCGAATAAACAACCGCTTCACTCATGTCTACTTAATAAGGACTAACTGGACTGCATATGCCGCCAACCAGTCCTCTGTGGTCTCGAACTTCCTATCATTAGAAGAGATTTATTTAGGTAAGGGATGAATTTGAATGCCTCTTTATTATTAGGATGATGTGACTAGGGCTTCAAAACGAACAGTCTTCAATCAATCGGTTCAGCAACAAACAAATTCCGTTCGCAATTTGTTGCACTTTACAAGCGTACCGAAAACCAATCACAAAATAGGTTGAGGTTTTGTGCCGGTGGCAAAGTGACGGGTGACGCTTCCGGTCGGCCGGAACCGAGTCGACAACCGGATTCCATTAGCGTCCGATTCCTCGAACGGTAATACGATAACGGCATCAAGCATCCGGTTGCACGGCCAAGCAAAATGGTCATTTATTATTTAAGAGGCGGCAATTAAATCATTCCGTTCGGTGGACCATTGAACCTCCCCCGTCGTGCGCTACGTTTCACCCACAGCCCCTTTCGTGTGGCGTGAAGCTGACGTTTGGCCAGAACAGAACCCTTTTTGGCTTGGGGCATTAAATGGTGGATTAAATTGCGAGCATCTAATTGTTTTGCCAAATTGTATTCCATTTTTGCTAAAATTGCCAACCCATCCGAGCGGTAATGTTTAGAGAATCGGGTCCTGGCCATCCTTTTTCTCGTTCTTTCTTGCTCTTTCGCACGAGACACTGAATGTAGGTGGATCGGTCCTTCCGTACATCGGTTACGTCTTGCATCATTTATCAATCTTTTTTATGTTTTCGGTTAAAAAAGAGTTAAAGGACATGCCTGACATTAATGCAAAATAATTCCCACAGAACGACTAATCGGACACGATGGAACAAATGGGGAGGCTGGGAGATGAGGGAGGGTTTGTGACACATAAAAAATAACCACCAATTAAAAACCACTAATCACCGTACTTACAGCGCCCGCTCGAATCCTCCGGAAAGCCCCGGTCGGTCACACATACACACTCGGTCACGAAATCCATTCGATGACGCGTTTATGTTTCACACCCACTCGTTCCTCCCTTCTTCCCCCTAGTGTTGATGAAGTTTCCCCACGAATCGGGCCGGCCCGAGCCTTCGAGCCGACGGGAAACAGCGCTGCTAATGAGAAGGAAACTCGTGTTTTGGGTGATTTTCTGACTCATTAACCATCCGATCCCTCGAGGGTGGTCTGTGCCACTCACTTCCTGGCCTATCGTCACTCGCTATTGTGGCCAGCAATGTACATGTAACGGTAGCTTTTTCGAACCTCGAACCCCCGGGGCAACAAAAAACCGCAACGGGTGGTGCCACTGTCGATTCCTCGTGGGGTGTTCGGCTTGTTTGTATCGTTAGCCACGTACACAACATTTTCACCCACCGCAATGAGAGGGCGAGAGACAGTGGGGATTGTAGTGTTTTTCCCCAGACGGGGAAAACCGTGGAAATAATAGGTCTATGTGAGGGGGGAAAAGGCTCTTTATGCTCGTTGAAGTGTTTCTATGCTCTAATAATTCGAAAAATGTCGGAGAGGAGCGATGGGGGAATATGTTGCGGTTCACATCATCGATGGTTTCTTTTTCCCGGGCCCCTCTTGGGCACTTGTTTGCGGTTGAAGCCTCCATCACCTCAGCATGCCAAGTGCCACGGCCAGTGGACGCCAGCATCGGTTCCATCCGGTGGTGGGGAATGAGATGATAAATATCACAATTTAACAAATCACTTCGCAGCTTCTGGGTTTGGCGTGTTCCATTTCGGATCGGAGGGAAAATGCGTAGAACTGGAAGTACAAGAGTGGTTAAATTGTGATTGTAGTGAATTAATGACAACTGTACAAAATGAAGTTAAGTAAAATATCATAGAGGAAATTTCAGAAAATATTATTTAATAACATTTGATAATGAAATGAAGTAATGAGGTCCTTCATTTAAAATATGGGAAAATAATTTTAAGAATAAGTAAGGTTAGATTTTTTATTTGTCTTTTACACATTTTGTAATGTTTAGTCTTTAGCTAACTAGATATAAATACATTTCCTTGACATTCTTTATTCCCAAAAAGGGTATAACGCTTCGCCGTAGAAACTAATCCATTACAACGTGATCGAGTAGAAAAAGAATGCGTTCTCAGCTAGCATCCCTTTCGAGGCGGTGGGAATTTATGAAAATCCATTAATTGCTACATCCGTTAACTGCGCCATCGAAGACTAATGACGAACCATCTGTTGCCCCAGTGGCCCTAATTTTTCCAATTATCATCGGTCATCGCGAGACATCCGTTATCCACGGCTTTTCCCGACCGGGGAATGATGGATTTTTCATAATTTCTCCCAACCGGTTCCCCGGGGGGGGTCGTTCCCATTAGCTTTGATGGGTCGTTGGACGTGCGTAAAACTCCGGTTAAACTCGGGGAGGGTACCGAGATGCGGCGCGGGTATCATTAGGCAGAGCAGTTGTTTTGAGAGAGTATAATTTTACAGTTAACGACACCATTAACCTGCTGAACCTGTTGGTTTTTCGCTTTGTTCTCGCTGCTTCGCTTTATCTGTTGCGAAAGAAGCGTTTCGTGCTGAAAGATCTGCCACCGAGCCAATTATCTACATGTCACGTTCACGTTCCGGCGTTCCGTGTGACTGCCGAGGAGCTCATGGGGAGATTCCCTACTCCTACCGGGCCTGCCGTTGAAAGATTGTGAAAAGTCAACCAGGCTCTCCTTGCCTTTTCTTTGGTTTCCAAGGGTTTTCATTTTTTCTTATCGAACGGAAAACGTATTTTCAAAGAGCTTGTGGCCACTTTTGTACTGTCAACGAAAATATTTTCTTATCATTACTTCTTTGATCACGGCTGCTCCTGCTCGTATCGCTCCTGCCGAGCCGTTATCGCACGCTCTTCATCGCCAGAGTACACCGCGGCTGGCGATAGTATCATCGTATTTCGGTTGGGCAGAATTCGCGTGGGGAATTCTCAAGATAGAACTCAAGGGAGTATGGTTGGCTAGTATCTTCGGAGAAAACACTACAAAGAGTAGGGATTGAAAACATGATATTTTTTCTTTAAAAAACAACCCCGATCAAAGACACTGGATATTCGGGGCGCGTGCGGTTAACGTGAGGGAAAATAAATTGGCAAACAAAGGAAAAATCATGTTTCCACCTGGTGCACCGTAGGCATGCATCAGGAACAGGCACCGATTTAAAGGCATTTTTTTTAGGAGTTTGATGTCGGATTGCGACAAGATACGCGAAATTAAGGCTTCACAGTATTCCTAGAAAGCGTTTTCAATTTGATTGTACCAGTTGATTGTTTCTCGACTATAAAATGAACATGTCATTCAAAATGGCTTCCGGCTTTTAAATAAATCAGAGAAAAAAAATGAATTTTTACCACTTTAGGGTGTCCTAACAAAAACATAAACATAAACAGCAACATTTTCATACCAAATTGTTTGAATTTAATGCTCAATTAGCTTTCTACCAGTTTCTTCACCACATTGAAGATTTTATTCGCACGCTAATTTTCCACACCTTAACAATTCTTCTAAAAAAATGTCACAGTATCACCTAAACCAGTGTTAAAATGTTTGATACTATTTTTTTTAGAGAAAATATGAACCTTGCTGCCACATTATATCTAAGGCCAAATAAGGTATGAAAATGGAACTATTCTTTCAGTGAATCATATGGCAAACAAGATCATAGCATAAGAAGTTGATTTATGGATAAGTTTTTTACACTCACATAATTTGTTTAATTGACGATTCGCTAAATTTATTAATTTAACAAACTAGCAACTGCAAAGAATTATGGTTCAAAATCTCACACTCACGTTAATCACCACTTTTTCAAATAAAACATTATCGTATTGAAGTTGAAATGAATCAAGCTGGAAGAAAAACATCATTGCACAATTTGGTATGTTTTTGTTTTTTCGGCTCATTATGAACGCCAAGCTTGCAGTACAAATCAGTGAAAAAGCGATATCAGAGCATGGTAGAAATATAATAACTTATTTTTCTGACCAAAAACAATAATGACAATTAAAGATAGAAATATTATATCTCCTTTTTTGAAATCTCCTCCTCCTGAAATCTTTGAAAACATGAAAGACTTCTTTACAGATGAAACAACTCAAAAGATGCATTAATAATCATAAAATAAGTTGAGCTGGATCCTACCAAAACTATGAAGAAGCCAATGTCCATCCAATAGTCACTCCAGCAGACGTCAAGCTGTGGTTATAAAGCAAACATCTGCAAAGTCAACCACTTAGTGGCGAACATTTCACACACTGTTGTTCGTCCCACGGGAGACACGTACTGCCATCGCTGATCAAAGGATTGTCTTCCTATATCTCCTCCCTCCCGCTCGAACGATGAGTTTAAACCGAGACTGAATTCCTTCCGGACTCTCTCGCATTCCGGATGACACGCTCCGGGTGATGGCATCCCCCGTCGGTCGGATGGATGCCGAGAATGTAAGCCCTCGGAATCGGAATTCAACACTCCTCGGTCGAATCAATCCATATGCTAACTACTCATTTGCAATGCGTCGCCTTACGTCACCTGATGCCGTCGGTTGCAAATGAGGTTTATTTGTGACGCTGGCCTTCGGATTTCCCACCCGGTTTTTGTAGTTATTTTGTGCGTATGTATCGCTGTGCTATTTTCCCTCGGGTCGCGTAGGAGCGCACAATTGCGGTTGCCCGTTTGCGAAAAGTTCAATCCAATTAAATAAAATTTATGGTAATTTTTAATAAACTTTAAACAATTAATTACGGCGTACACATCATTATCGTTGACATAATTTAAGCCTGTGCCGAGCGGAACCTTCACCCGTAAATGATGTTTCGATGCGTGTATGCGCTGGTGTGAAAATTCACAGCGTCGGAAATTGGCAAGTGCTGGGTGTGGGTTCCCTTGCTCCCCTTCCTTACCTTTCCCACCCCTTGGTGGCACAGGTGGGAACTACATTTTGTTTGTCGGCCGGATTCATTATGATTAAATGTGAACCGACAGTTGGTTTGGCCTTTTTTTCTGTGTGTGTTGTGCATTTCAAGGATCCTCTGAGAGTTGGCCTACTTTAGTTTTGCTGATTTTTGTTTTTTGTTTTTTCATTGTCATCAGTAGATTAGTATGTGGCATAATTAAGCCTGACTGACAGCTGTTGCGTTGTGCGATGGCTTTTTGTGGTTCCCTCTGTGAAAATGTAAATTAAGACGTGAAAAATATCCTTGTATTGAATTGTTACCTGAGAAAAAATAAAAACAGATTTTGGTTAAAATTACATTGAACTACAAAGGCAAGATATTATTTTTAAATCTTTTGGCAGCGAGTTGTTAACCATAACATGAACGAAGTGATCATTAACAGGATTGAGAAAAAAGAATTTTAAATAAATTTTAAATTGTTTATGATTAGCTTCCTTTAGTATTTTTGAGTGAGTAAAAGAAGAATTCAGTAAAAGCTATCAGCTATAAGCCATAGCTCGGGTAAAAAAAAAGATCGGGGTGGAAATATGAAACCTGCTACAAAACCTGAAAGGGCGATGATAAGTGCTTTTCACTATTATAACCTACCGCACGCTGATGTAGTCACAATCGAAGGAAAGCCTGCCCACATTCACATGTTCTATCGATAAAACATCCTTCCTACCGATTCGCCTCATTCTTTTCCGAAAGTCGAACTTTATTTTCGCTCTCCGCCAAGGAAGGAAGAAAGGCAGGAAACAAGTGAACGAATGACGTGCAGGAAAAGCGACCACCGACGCCGAAGCGGACTCCGACGCCGTGTTCCTGACGATTGCATTATGAAGATTGCTAACCCTGCTGCCGGTGCGCTGTTGCCAGCAACAGGATAATCTTTTCGCCGTTCCTTCGCTTCTGGCGAAAACGAGAAAGGACCCGGTCGGGAAAGTTTCTGCTCGGCAAAGGAACAGTGATGATTTGCTTTTGAGCCCCACGGACGGCTGACGATGGACTTTCCTCGCCCGAAGTCGATCAAATATTTCTCCCCCACTTCTTCCCCGGGCACTAAATTATGTGTTTCATGTCGGAATTCCATCAGCAAGGGAAGTGCTAATGCGTGGTAAGAGGTGTTGTATGGGGCCTGGTGGTTCGCTGAAAGGCATCACACATGCAGCAGGAACGTACATAAGGCTGCAAGATGAAGAGTCATATAAAATCGATAGTTTTCAGAAATTTTCGGAACGAGGGAACCTTCTGTTTTGATCTCGGAAGAAACGTAATGGACTACTATTGTGGCAAAGAAGCGAAG
Organism: Anopheles sinensis; assembly: GCA_000441895.2. NCBI lineage: Eukaryota > Metazoa > Arthropoda > Insecta > Diptera > Culicidae > Anopheles > Anopheles sinensis. The sequence continues at coordinate 179,706 of KE525349.1, forward strand.
TTAAACAGTCATTTGTGATATATAGATACAGAATTTAATGTAAATGAAATATAAAAAAATAACACCCAAATGATTGAACAGTTCTACAATTATTTTGTTATCTTCTTTTTTATTTTATATTATCTCTTTCTCCATTTTATGTATCATATTGACAATATTTATATATTTTGGTTTACTTTTTGTAGGTTTTTGGTTTAATATTTATTATTTTCCTTGTTCAATTTTGTGTTTTCTGTGTATGTGTTTGCATATCTGATTATTACCTTCCCTTCAATCTGAATAAACGTATGCTGTGACCCCGAAAGGCAAATCAATTGCGAAAAAATAAAACCGATAGTGACCGTGGCGTCTGCATGATACAGCCAGTGACCAGCAAGCTGGTTCATTTTCATGATAAAACAATCCGTGACGATCATGTGCACGGTGTAAAGCAATTCAATTTCGCTTGGCGAGTAGAGGCGGGTAGACTAGTGCACATCCTTTCGCTGGCGTATCTCGTGCCGGGGCTATTTTATAATAACATAACAACTCGTTTAGGGATTTGAATAATGTATTCGTCCGGGCACTCGCAGCCGACGAACTTTTAACACCACGAATTGGCGACAGGAATCGTTGGCATTTGTAATGGACAAATGTGGGGGAAGAGGTGTTGGTGGTTCGAAATGCCCCCCCGGAGGGAATCGTGTGGAGTTTATCAGCCCCAAATGTTTGTGTGCGTGTTTGGTTCTGCTATCCGTATCTGATGCGTTGGATTGAATTTACGTACAACGAGTGCGCACCGATCGCATAACCGGTAGTAACAATAATGCTGTAATTAATTTAGCATTTTTCAAACGGCTCTGATAACGCGGGATTGCGCATAAAATTGGACCCACGAGATGAGCCTTTAAATGAAACGAGCCACCGGCAGAAACTTTAAACTTCCTATCAGATTTTAATTTTGAACCCAACCTGCTAGTGGCTGCAGTTGCAGTGAAAGATAATCGAAAATAAAAAATAAATACGCCGAACGTTACTTTGGTGGTGCGTAGTTGTAACAATTTCACAGTTATTATGGTTATTCATGGCACAAAGTTATGGCTAAAACTAAATCGCATTCCGAACCCTCTAATTATCATTGCAAATGAGAGATTAACGGACGGGCGTTGTAGCGCTCTAGTTTAATAAAACGGATTTTATAAAGTGCTCGTTCAGTGTGTGTTTGCGTTTTTTCAACAATAGAAAGATTAATTAGCGTGTCATTTCTTTTTAAACTTGTGCAACTGATAAGCAGTGTCAACGATAAAGGGTTGTTTGTTTGCCAAGGGAAATATATTTAAACACATATCATTGTAACAACTATAAGGGTAATGAAAAGTAAATTTATTCAAATCCTAAGTTTAATTGAATATTCAAATTTTCAATTGATCGAAAAACAAAACTCACTACCGTTTATAATTTAAATAATGCCTGTATGGGATAGGTTTATAAAGTGTAAAATATTTGCATCGATATCCTTAACAGTTAAACGGAACGATTAAAACAGTATTGATGCTACAAGTACAGCTCACTTACGTTAAACATCAAAGTTTCACCGTCTTAGTTGCTTTTGCTTTTGATTATGTTCAACTTTGTCTGTTTTCACCTACACTTTAGTGTTATAGAATCCGAAGGAGGGGAAAGTAAGTCATTTAATCCACCGTAACACGCAGGCGTTGGTGGAATTTTGTCAATGTCGAATCCTTTTGCGATACGGAAAGCCGCCATGAGAGGCCGTGAATCCTTCCGTGCGTCCACTGAGTGCCGAGTTTAAGGGTTTCGGGTTGATATGTACACGTAACACTTTATGCTAGGATCAACGGCGTATTGTGTTGCTTATGTTTCCGTGGATGAGTAAGGATTTCGAAGAAGTCCTACCGAGTGAGTGTGTACCCTGTTTAAGTCAAATCCTAGCTATTTCCATACTCCTGTTTACGCCTGTGGTGTTTGTCGTTCTATCGTACGTTTGGTTTTATTTGAATGGCTGTTCTGCCTTTTGTCGCTTCTTACGGGTGTTATCCAATCAACAGACGTTTGGTAACTAAAAGAGGATTTATTCTGTTGCTCTTTTCTCTGTCGTGCTCTCTACCAGGCACCTTTTTACTTTTTTTTCAAAAGTCACTAAAGCAAACCAACACCTACCCTCACGGATTTTACCATAATACAGTACAAACATAAATCATACCATAAGCTCTCATTGTTTTGTATTCATTCATCGTTCCGTTTTGGAATTTTGAAACACTGCTCCGCCGTGTCGTGGAACTACTTCGCCGCTTCTGAACAGATGGGAAGGCTTTTCCGGTCCAACAGAAGCTTTTCTTTTACTGTTTGTTTTTGTTTTCTTCACTTTTATTTTAATCTTGTTGTAGTTTTCAAAGCGTTAGATGAAGCGCTGTTGCCTTCCGGTTTTGGTTTGTGCTTTCAGCCATTCCTTAAACGCTTAAGTGTAGCATATTGTGTGTGCGTGTATGTATTTATTCAGTGTATTTTATGCTCTCTTGTCTTATCTATGCAGCAACTTTTCGTTTTAGTTTTCTTACTATCTACGTCAATAGAATACTTTTCGTTTCTCTCATTAGAAGAACGGGTGATGTGTTGTTGTATTAGATGTTTCGTTATACAAGACGAAATGATAGAAGAAATGTAGAAAAAGAAAGAAAGGATATTTTTTTGAAAGGTTCAATGAAACTTTCAATAAGATCAGACAAGAGAAAAGGAAAAATTTCTTACAACATTACAGAATGAAACGCCATTAGATGGAATCAACAATAGAAGTAATAAACAAACATTAAACTACATATTTAAATTGTTGTAAGCTATCGAACCAAATCATTTTAAATGAAATAGCATGTTCGCAGGAGACCACAAAGGAAGCCATGAATATCTTTACGGAAGATCGGCAATAAACAATTCACTGCGTAACGGCTGTAACGGTAGCGCCATTAGTAAGCGTTATGCCCATTGTAGACGTTACCATTTTCAGTGCATCCGAGTTGGATTTAGTGTCCTGTAATGGAAAACGATGTGGAAACAGATTGATGTTAGATACGTGCCTTTGCAAACGCACCTCGGTATGGACCTCCTTCAGTGGATAAGCTATCGAGATTACTTACTATACTGAGTGCCGTCATGATGCATGCCCTTGGCGGGTTTGTCTCCTTCAGCCCGGGTGCGTTCATGCCACCATTAACGAATCCATTTGCGTGCAGCACCGACGAATCCACCTTCCCGTTGCAGGCGATGGCCGCATCGGTCATCGAAGAAATGTCCTCATTCGAAGACGCCGTCTGGAGACCTTCCGGGGAGCCGAGGGTCGCCTGCGATTGCGTCTCCTGCAGGGGGAAGGATAAGGTGGGAAAATTCGCGTTGTAAAATAGATAAAGTACCGCCTGATGGACAGAACACGATGTGGGGTGAGTGTCGTGATTGAAGCATAGATTGTACCGTACCGAACGCGAATGGCCACTCCCCGGCGTTACAGGGGTACACACCTAAAAACCCACGTCAATCCCTGAGTCCGCTGTTTTTTTTCCACGCGTTCCTATGCCAAAAGGACACAGCGTTTTATTAGATCGACAAATGAGATAATGGGTGCTGTTTGAGTAACCCATAAAGCCTGACGTACAGCTTTTAAGCTGGCGGGGCTGATAAAAATAGTGGCCATTCTGCCAACCGACCGGCACGTTCCAGAAGGAACGATGCAAGGATAACGGGGAGGGCATGGAGGCCAATGAGAGTGTCCTTATGGGCTTGGAATTTCCATTTCGCGAACGCTGGAGTGATTGTCCTTTCAGACTGGGGACTTGTTTTTTCTCCTCTTTATCGTCTTTATCCAAGGATGAAACCAGGATTCCCGTTTTAATTCTCTCGTTCTTTTTGCTGACCAACAACGAAAGGTATGAATCGGAATGGAATCCTTCCAACGGTGGAGACGAGCCCTCGTTACCTTGGAAGCCTCCGCACGGAGGTCCATAGGGCGTATGGTTTTCCGATTCAACTCGGGCCGGTTTATAATCCGTCGTCGGGACCGGATGTTCGTGACCGGACGATACTGACTGCCAGTTAGATATCGTGAGCTCGACGGTGAAAAGGGAAAATTGGTGGAAATGGAACTCAAACCCGCTGCTTACGCCGTTACGTCCGATCGACGAGTGGTCAGCGAAGACAAACACACCCCGGGAAACTCGGTTGGACGAGGGAGGGCTGGAACCTTTTAGGAAAATTATTTCGAATGAATAATATATTTTTATCATTGGACTTATCTTCTCCCGGTACTCGGTCGGTATGCTTTTGCTCGCTTTCTTTTATCCTTCACCCGGTCAGGAAATGTCGGGGAATGCAGGGCGTTGCATATCGCTTGCCGGACAACCGTACCTCACCAACGCTGATGCTTCTACCAAGTTACGACAACTGACTATCTCTCGGGCCGGCTACGTGAGGTGTGGCCGACGTCATGCCGTGAATGAACGACTCGCTCAAGAAGACCGAAACCTATCCGCCATTGCCGGCCATGATATGAGCTGACGATGAATGAATGAGACTTTGGTGGAATTTTTCGACGCTGCGGTCTGTGGTTACCGGTTGGAGTCGTATGAACACACGGGCCGGTTTTCCACGGGTGAATCATCGCCACATACCGGTTGGGGAACTTAACTCGGTAAGTTATGTTCACAAGCAGCACATGAATATTTGTTCCTGCCATTCGGTATTTGCGAGCTGGAAGGCTAAAAAGAGGCCAGCTTGGTGTGAGGCTTATCGACGGCTGGCAATCAGCAAATCGTGTGGATTAATTTTAAACAGAAGCTTTAAAAAGACACCTTGTTTCCGGTGCCTCATGTATTTCTTGATAATCTGATAGCTTCAACGATAAATTTTGTTAGTTGTTTTCTTTGTTTGATTTCAAGGCTTTAAACATTGGATGAGATTGTTTTAGGATTGGGATGTTTGTTTTGTACATTTTTAAAATGATGGAGGGTTTATATTTTCTCTACCAATTTATACATTTCCAACTTTTTCGTTTCTTATAAGGAAATATATCAATATGTTCCACTTAACAAAATAATACGCTGATTTTTAACAAGCAATAAATTAAAGCAGGTATTGAAAAAATAACAGAATAAATAAATATTATTGGAATTGAATAGAGAGTTATAAAATTTTACATAAATTGATATAAAATAGCAAAGAAAATGTAAGATGATTAGCTTGCAGCTTCGCAACAAGTGAAACCTATCCGTGTTGACAAATGAGTTTATTGAATAATATTGTTGATGTCTTTGAACATTGAAATCCACCCGAAACCGAAAGTATCGCCCCGATTCCAGTCGCATTGGGACCATCACGATAAAGTAACTTCCAAAAACTTCTGCCTCGTCTCTGATCCGAAAGGCACGCAGGGAAAGAAAACACGAAAACGGATATCTTGATTTATTTCCCACAAAAGTTTGCTTCCCTCGTTTGCTTTTCATGAGTGCGAAAGTCGAAAACGAGTGAGAAAACAGTGGGAAACAAATCAACCATTTCCCAGAGGGAAATTCTGAGCCAACGCTACGGTTACCGATGGAAAGCGAACATCTGTTCGCGCGATGTTTTTCTGCGAGAGATCAAACTTTCTTGATAAACTGACGCCGGCCGGCGGAACCGAAATTCGTTGAAGATTTCCGTCCAGCTTCCGATCGTGAAAATATGCTTGAAAAACGGAAACAAACATCCAACACAAACACAAGAACTCTAAGATGATCTGCTGGGATGGATGAAGTCACACAGAGAAACTGCTGTTTTCACTTCAGCGGCCAGTCAACCTCAACGAGGACATAAAGCGTGCTCGAGTCTCACGGGCACTGTTTGAGGTCGGAAAAAAGAGACCAGATTTGGGGTAAGGAAAAACCAGGAAGAAGGCAAGTGCACGTGTGTGAAAGTATGCCAGTTGTTCCCGTCTGCTCGATCAGATTTCTTTTCTACTGCCTCCAAGGATAACGATGTCTTTCACACCAGACAAATGGCGTTAAGTGACTGTGTGTGCGAAGAAAGTTCGGCAAGAGGTACCAGAAGAAATGAAAATATCTATCGGAAAAGCGTCACATACAAACACGGGCGATACGGGGAATGGAATGTTGGTTCGTCGAACGACTAGCTCGGGATAAATCTGTTGAATTTTGAATGCAGTCCAAAACTAGTTCTTCGTGCGATGGAAACGAAGGAGGGAATGGTTTGAAAGAATGGGGGAAGTTGGCGAGTGGTTTTGCAAGTTCCGTGAGAACATTTCTAAAAAAGGAAAGCAGTGTTTGGCTAAGATCGTCCTACGGTTAACGGTGGACCGTCAGACGTTCGAAGGCCCATCTGTTCGTAAATCAAGGAACTAACCGTGCGCAAAACGGAAGACGACGTCCTGCATGTGCCGAAACCTGTTGTGCCCGATGGGAAAGTTAACTTTTACAAGCTATCCGGTTTTTTTTCAAGAGGGAAAAGTATCACTTTTATCACCGAAAACTCCCCTCCCGGAGCGAAACTTGGACGATGGCAAGCGAACGCTTTCGTTCCGGAACTCGTCTTCGGGCGAGTTTTAGAAGCGAAACCGACTTGGTTAGGGGGATAGAAACATCCGGGGCTACAAACATGGGAAAAAGAGATTCAACCTGATAGCACTAATCTGAAATCTTCATTTTCAATTTGCAGTACCACAATTTTCGACCAATTTTCCCCTTCCACGTTGGTTGTGTGGAGGAAGATCTTTGAAGGATTCTATTTGGGTAGCTTTTATCCCTTCCGTAGTCGTATTGGTCAGTACCGTGGGTATCGTCTAGACTGGAACGGTGAACGGTTGGTCAACCGATACTGAATGTCTGAATGAGTGATGGCTCTGAGGTTGTGAGCCATGCATGATTGATTTGAATTCTTCAAATTGTCCAAATGCATTAAGTAATCTGGAACTCCTGAACGTCAGTATATTTGAAACGTTTAGAATGTTTGACATTAAGGTTTTCTTCCTTAGTTTTATTTCCATCCCTTGAATGAATGATTAATCAATTAGGGGTTCTTGTTGTATGTTTCAGATTGAAAATAATTTGTTTATAAACACATTGAAATAACTTATTTAATATTGCTGTTTGATCCAAATTTAAATTTATTTGACTTATAAAATGCTAGAAAAATAAGTTATCATTTAAAAGGTGTGAGACATCATCTGTTCTTGACCCTTAAGCTAGATTAAATCAGAACTCTCCAACAAATGGAAAGAGTTTGACTGCTGACCTACCGTAAACTAGTTTATTCCAGCGTAATTCCTTTTTCTTTCGCTCGCACGTGCAAAAGAGCACACGATGGAGCAGAACCGGAAAGAATCCCGAACGACTCGGGCCCCAGTAAAACATGTACAACATATTGATGCTATCATCTTTGGCTTTAACACTTCCGCATGCCCGCCCGCTCGAGCCAGCTTTCGTCTCTGTCGGGCTTAAGCTGTCGTTGCTTCCCAGTGCCTTCGTCTCCTAAGGGAAGGAAAACCCGTAAATGCATAATCCGGCCTAGTCTTTTCAGAGGCAATCTTTTCCCACCAATGTGTGTGTGTGTGTGTGTGTACATGATGTCTTGCTTGACGCTGGCCCGGGGTGGCTATCGTTCGGGACGATATTCCGATATTTGCCTTTTCCCTTTCGAGACGGTTTATATTTGCTAAGGGTGAGTCCGGGAGTCCGAAAACAACGTCCCACTTCATCCCCCTACCGGATGCAGATTGAATGGTTTTCTCGATAGGAAATAGATTATGCGTTCGTGTGGATGGGGGAGTGGCGAGGGGTGTAGTAGACAAATGGGCAAAGATAGCAGAGGCATTGGCGTTGGTGGTGTGAAGAATTCATGTCGAGTTTTCGCCTCCAATGCGAGTGGCGAATTTGCTTTCCCTCCCGATGCCGATGAGCTCGAAGTGATTTTTATGGTTTCGAATAAATTTTTATGTTCGCAATGAGGCCGAACATTTCGGGCCGTTCGATGCTGCGAAGCGATTTCAATGTAGCGCACGGTGGGAAAGAAGCAAAAACACGAACTGAGCGAACATGAGATGTCTTTGGGGTTTTTTCCTGAAAAAATCCAACACTGGCCGTGTTTTTGCTTTCCTTTTTGGCCCTTCGTTTAACCCAAGCTTTCTTCATTTCTTTTTCTTTTCCATCCAGACTCGAGATGAGCTAGGGAAGATTAAAAATGACGTCCGGATTGGATTCTTGTCGAATTTGGAATCCGTTGCCTTTTCCGATTGGTCTAGTTTCCACTTTTCCTCGTCCCGAGAAAGAAGAACAGAGGAAGGGAGAGTGGAAAACAGGACACTCTCGTACCTTGAGTTATCGAAGGAGGACGACGGTCGAGGACGAGCGAGGGAATTTCGACGGGGTTTCCCGCAAGGAAAAGGGCAGAAAGGACGAAATTGCAATGTGCGGGTAATGTGGAGCCGGTAATCCGTAAAAAGCGGTGAAAATGGGAAATTCCGTCACGTTCGAGGATTGTGGAGGATGGAGGTTGGGGAGGGGAGAAAAAGAATTAGCCGAGAGTGGTGTTGAAAGTAATTGATTCTTGATTAAAATCAGTTACATATCGGCCAGTTCGGATCGTGACGCCACGGGGACGAGGTGTCAACTGGAGAGCCGGACAAGCGAACCCAGTTCGATGTCACGTACTGGGACCGGATTTTCGGGGGATGGACCCACCGACCAACATAGAGAAAGGAATGCCTTGTCACCGTTTTATCGACGTGACGGGATTAGAAAGTATCAGATTTGAGTATCTGGCGTTGATAAACCGTTTACAAAGTGTCGGTCGTTGTTTTCGTTTACGGGGACATGCTCTTCGGTGTTCGTTCCGGGGGATTGCCTCGGTTTGATTGTGCCAATGTTAATGTGTTGAAATGCGATTCGTAGAAATTTATTGATACTGAAGGGCAGTGATGCAAATGTATCGATTGATTTTTGGGACATTGGAAAGGAAGGAAATAGATGTTAAGATGAATAAATACCACATAAATCTTTGATTTAGAATGGAAATTGAGAATCACATAGGTAGTAAATCTGTTAGACTATTTATTTTACATTCCTTTTAAAATTTAAGTGTTTTTGTTTTCATGTTTGCCTTATTCATTAGCATAAATTGATTTTCAACATCAATAGAGAGCATCGTCAGATCAACCGACTGACCGAGTAGATTCTCGGTCCGCGCACGTTGACCCGACTGACACAGGGTAGGAAAGGGCGAGAAAGATAGAAGGGAGAGAAGGTAGATAAATAGAGATCATAATAGAAGGAAGGTCTTCCTTGGCGATGCGTGGAGAGAGCCTTTTGGCCTTTTTTTAGGAACTGTGCAACCACCGAGGAAGAACTACGTAAACTTTAATACTGCCCTTCAATAGTATTGAAGGTTTAAGTACAAATAAATTCAGTTAAGTTAATAAGGTATGTCAATCAGACTTGGTTTTAACTGTTATAATTAACGTTACATTTTCATTTGAACTTCGTTTTTTAACAACAGTTATAACAGTTGAGAACATTCCCTAAAGTAGAGGCTGTACACAGTAGAATCGTTCCTAATCGATCAAACTTATGAGTGGTGCTGTGAAAACCCGGTTTTTTATGTGTTGGTGCATTTTTTGTTATTTTTTAGCGATTTGTTGCTCATCAACTATAGTTAAATGAAGTTGTGAGTCAAGCTCTGAAGAATGTGTGATTAACAACTGTCGACAACAAGCAAACAGTATGAATCATTGAAAATCATATAACTTGTTTGATAGTAGCAACGAGTTTGTTAAGGGGTTCATGATTTTATCATTCTGCTTCAAAGGTTTGTAACTTTGTTACGCTGCCAGTATATTTCCAGTACTCGAACAGCGACCATCGGAAAGTGATTTGTGCTGTGAGAAATTAATTCTTTACAATGAGATTCTCAACTGTGTATCTGTGCCTAGTGTTAAGCGTTACAATGCCATTCAACGAGCTGGTGTTGGCTGATGGCGACACGCCAGCCGTGATGGAAGCAGTTATTAAAGCTATGAACGATTTTCGGTGGGAAATACTGGACAATTTGAAGCTTTCCCTTGAGTATCATACGGAGCAGTTGGAAGAGATTAAGTACCACGTGGAACATGTGATACATGAACAAGAAAACAGGATGAAAAAGGAAAACCTGGAAATTCAAAGAATTCTTGGCGAGTTGCTGCCAGGCTCATGTACTCAGGTCAAAACCAACACCACTCGAGCGTTTTACATCAATCCTTATGGAAACATTGAAAAACCTTTCATGGTGCTTTGTAACTTCGACAACCACTTCAACCTCGGCGGTGGCTGGACAGTGTTCCAGCGACGGATGGATGGATCCGTGGATTTTAGACGGAACTGGACGATGTACAAGCATGGATTCGGAGATGTCAGTGGAGAGCACTGGTTGGGTTTGGAGAAGCTACACATCATGACGAGATCCGGACGAAACGAGCTGTTGGTCCTGCTGGAAGACTTCGAAGGAAACTCGACTTATGCGTTGTACGACGAATTTAAAATAGGTAGTGAGGTAGAAAAGTACAAGCTAATCTTTGGAAACTATACGGGAACCGCTAATGACAATTTTTCGTACCACAATGGAACGAAATTCTCTACATGGGATCAAGATAATGATCAATCTGGTAAAAGAAATTGCGCAGATCAATACAATGGCGCATGGTGGTTTAAAAGCTGCTATATTAGGTACGTGAGTGTATGCCCAAATGAGCTCACGTGTGTTATTAATCATCTTACTCAATTTTGTTTTGTTCCCTTACCTTCCTTGCAGTCACTTGAACGGACGATACTATCAAAAAGGAAATCACCTGAACAAAACAGGTGTGCATTGGACTGATTTTCCACAATACAAATACTCGCTGAAATCAACGACTATGATGTTCCGCAGCCGCACTTGAAAATGAATCTTATAAAGCTCAATAATAACTTCAAGAATCAAGAATAACCTCGTAAGTTCCAGTTGAAAACAGAGCCTCATATAGCTAGAAAGTGGTTCACATGGGCTAGAGATAGCCAAAAATGATAACCAATCTTATATGCATATGACTAGTTTTTTGGTTATTGGGTAATTTGTTGCACTATAGGGTGGGGGAGGGAGATTTTTGATATGAAACAACAACGAATTTGCGAAACGTTGTCAGAAAGGGATGGCAATAGTCGCACTCGAAAGTGGGGTTTCCAAAATTTATTTATCACTCAAATTAGTTGTCATCATGGGTTGGACGAAAGAACAACGCGCGTTCGCAACGTGCTTCACAACTTGTCTTCTGTACTCGATTCTCGCCGCACTCCTCCGATTCGGCTCTCTGTAACTATTTCTTATGGGATATCTAAAGTCTATAGTCTACAAAAATAAACCTCGGACTCTGTAAGCCAACGCCATCGAAAACATTCCCGTTAATATGCACGAAGAAAAGGAGCAAATCTTCAAAAATAGGGTTGAAAAATGTCATCAAGTAACTATCTCCCACCCTGTATTTTATTATTCGAAATAGAATAAAGTATTTGTGTAAGCCATATGGATATGTAATGCTTTTTTAGTCTTGTTTAAGTGTTTAAATGATTTAATTTTACAGCAATATTTATGCAACGACAGTAATTCCAGTTGTCAAACCAATCAGCACGAAGATTGACTTTTAATCAACTGTTATCTTATTTTACATACACTACGCCAACAAAGTCAGTACACAGCAGGCTAAAACAGAAACAAAGGCCATTTGCGATGTTATGGACAATTATTTAAAAAGTAAAAACGAGGAATTGTTCGAGGCTGTGTTTTCCATCTGGTGTAAATTTGAACACAATACGAGATTTGGTTCCCGAGATATTCTCAAAAGTGTAGGACCACAGGAATTAATTTGTTATCAACCAAAGTTGAACTGATTAAAAAAATCTTATTAATGCAACTAAACCCCAAAAAACCATCAACAAACCAAGCAAAAGCAAAAGCAAAATAAATTTCAAAAATGATGAAACATTGTGCTTTGTACTCACTTTTTTGGTGCGTCATGTTTGGTGCGCTACGGCACAATTTCGAGGATATCTCACGAACCAACAGTCGTATGGTGTCCAAATTGGTATGGTGTCCACCAAACGACAGGGCAGTACAAAAAACAATACCTCATTTTCATTTTTTTTTAATGTTACCCCCTCTTAAAGCAAATGGCTTTTGTTTATGTTTTAGCCTGCTGTGTACTGACTTTGTGAGCGTAGTGTATGTCCATCTGAGCAACATAACCCAAGGTATTTGCTTGTATTTAATAAATTAACCGATAAAATCTATCAAGACTGTGTGCTTAAATAGAAATATTTAATTCCCTTAGTGCGATCCGAAAGAAAATCACTCCAAACATGGTTTATACAGTTTTTATTGTTGCAAACCGTTAGCTACATTATGCAAATAATGTTTTTGGCTACTTGCAAGCTAAATATCGGGCAAAAAAGATCATTGGTTCACCGAACAGCTGATTAGGAGGAGAGGCCGCGGTCGACTAGCGATCAACGGCCGAGATTTTGAGTGCCGGGAGAAAGGGCATATACCGGGACCTAGAAGGAAGAGGGCTTTCTCTTGGCTCGGAAACATGTTAAATAAAGCGTTTTGTTTCTTTTTCGTTGTGTGGCGATGATTTGAAGTGCACATGCTTCAAAACCACTTTATTACATGTTTGTATATTTGCATTCATGTTTGTTATACTAATCGATGCAATTGAACCCAATTTGAAACAGTATCGACCAAAAACCCAAAACAAATAAAAAAAAAAACACTGAGACTGTGAAGGAGTTAACAGTTAAACATATTCCCTAAGCTAGAGGCAATTCTTAATCGATCACAGACAGTAGTGCTACTGTCAAACACAAGCTTTACTTTGGGTTAGTGTACATCTTTAGGTATTTGTTGCTTATCAACTATAATTAGAAATTGTGAGTCAAGCTCTGATGAATGTGTTGCTTACAACTTTTGGCAACTTACAAACAGTATAAATCATTCAATTTAATATGACTCGTTCGATGATAACAACGAGTTTCTTTGGGTGAAATGTTTGAAATTGTATCGCTCTCTTTCAAAGGGTTGTAACTAGGTTGCGCTACCAGTATATTGCCAGTATTCAAACAGAGACCTTCGGATAGTTATTTGTGTTGTAAGAATTTAATTCTTTACAATGAGGCTCACAACTGCGTATCTGTGCCTAGTGTTAAGCGTAACAATGCCATTAAACGAGCTGGTGTTGGCTGATGGTGACACGCCAGCGGTGATGGAAGCAGTTATTAAAGCTATGATCGATTTTCGGAGGGAAATACTGGACAATTTGAAGCTTTCCCTTGAGTATCATACGGAGCAGTTGGAAGAGATTAAGTACCACGTAGAACATGTGATACATGAACAAGAAAACAGGATGAAAAAGGAAAACCTGGAAATTCAAAGAATTCTTGGCGAGTTGCTGCCAGGCTCATGTACTCAGGTCAAAACCAACACCACTGGAGCGTTTTACATCAATCCTTATGGAAACATTGAAAAACCTTTCATGGTGCTTTGTAACTTCGACAACCACTTCAACCTCGGCGGTGGCTGGACAGTGTTCCAGCGACGGATGGATGGATCCGTCGATTTCTTCCGCAACTGGACGATGTACAAACATGGATTCGGGGACGTCAATGGAGAGCATTGGCTGGGTTTGGAGAAACTCCACCTGATGACGAAGTCGGGAAGACATGAGCTATTGGTGTTGTTAGATGATTTCGAAGGAAACTCGACTTATGCGTTGTACGACGATTTTAAAATAGGTAGTGAGGAGGAAAAGTACAAGCTGATCGTTGGAAACCATTCGAGAACCGCTAATGACAATTTTTCGTACCACAATGGAACGAAATTCTCTACATTGGATCAAGATAATGATTCATTTGATAAAAAAAGTTGCGCAGATGAATTCAAAGGCGGATGGTGGTTTAAAAGCTGCTATATTAGGTACGTGACTGTATGGCCAAATGAGCTCACGCGTGTTATTTATCATCTTACTTAATTTTGTTTTGTTCCCTTACCTTCCTTGCAGTCATTTGAACGGACGATACTATCAAAAAGGAAATCACCTTGACAAACAAGGTGTACAATGGAGCGATTTTCCTGAATACAGATACTCGCTGAAATCAACGACAATGATGTTCCGCAGCCGCTCTTGAGAGTGGTTTGTATGAAACCCAATAATAACTTCAAGAATGAACAACAAGTATACAAAATGAAATAAAGTATTTGTATAAGTCATAAATATATGCAATGTGAGCTTAGCCTTTTCTTTTACATTATTAGCTTGTTTTATAATGAACGAAAGATATCGGACTACTCTCGCAAAAGGAATTTATTATACTCAAAAAGAAAAAAATGTTCGTCGTGAATCAGTTTTGTCCAACACTATAGAAGAGATAGAGATATAGTTTTTAGAGAATAAATTTTATTATCTATGAATCGCTTTCACACGAACTGTATTCGAAGAGAAATAATTTACTACCCAAACCAATTACCACCTACTTGGAAAAATTTGGTGCCAAAAAAAATCATTGTAACGGAGATGAATTGTAATGAATTTCAAGCAGAAAATTACACCACTCCTCAGCCGGGTGACGCACGTCACCATAAATCTCAAAATTAAATTCAAACACTCACCTCGGCGTGATCGTGCTTCTCGTCGTCCAGCTCGTGCAATCCGTTTGTGGCCATCGGCGCCATGCCATTGCCTCCCGGCAACCCGTTACCGTTGACTTTGACCAGCTCCTGGGCCGACGGGGGTGAGGCGGGCATCGTGGGCGTACTGTTGGGGGTACGATCGCAACCCGACGCTGCCGAAGAGGAGGATGAGGAGGACGAGGATGAGGAGGACGAGGATGAGGAGGACGACGTCTTGATGTCATCGCCCGACGCCCCGTCCGAGCCGAGCTCGTAGATGTTCACCATGTGCGCGGCCTGGGCGTGCACCATCAAGTCCCACGGGTTGGAGAACGAGTCCTTGCACGCGACGCACAGCAGCTTGGCGTGGGGTGCGGGATCTGCGAAGGAGAAAGACCATCCAAAGGATTAGCCGAACAGTGCGGGTAAGGTGGCATGGCTTCCGGGAAAACTTACAAACTTTCTGCACCGGGGAGGTACTGAGACACTTGCAGGTGAAACGGAGCTTGCAGTAGCTACGCTTGTGATCCAGCAGCTCGGTCAGGTCGGTGAACAGCTCCCGGCAGTTGCCGCAGATGAGTGTATCGGGATTACCTGTTTGTGGAGAAGGATGAAGCAGAACAGAATTAGCGTGAGAAGAGCGAAGTGGGTGTGTCAAACCACACACACCATTGGCGTCGGTTAAGGTTAAGTTGAACCGGAGTTCAAAAAGGTGTCGCGGAACGTCCCATCAGGCACCCGAGCGGCGGAAGTTGTTATTATCCAATTTTACCCACAACATCCCCTTATATCCTTATCAGATTCCCATGGCCCGGTGGTGTGAGTGTTTTTGCAAACAGGTTGTGACGATGCGGAACGAACAGGAAAATCTCCCGGCACGCATCGTTCCCTTCGGCTGATCTCCCTTTTCGGTGTTCCCCAGATTTCCAACTGCGGAAAGGATTCCTCCTTTCGTACTTTATGACTCTGCTCTGCTCGGTGATGTTATGCACGTGGCAGAGATTGAAATTTACGACCTTACTGCCTGCCCACCACCAACACTATCAACAGTGTGTACACACAAATCAGTTGAGTAGCGGCGTCAAACGGGATCGGAATCACCGAATATCCTGCCTGGATGCAGTTCCTGTTGCCTCCCGCTTGTTCATCAGCGCCAACTTCAATGGAAGTGGAGCGAAAAAAGGAAACCCGGAAGTAGTTGCATGGTTTCGAAACACACAACCACACACAAACAAACAGAAAAAAAATCGGTTTACTACAGTTTGAATCGGGGTCGTGCATTGAAAGAAAATAACAAAACTACACGCACACAAACACACAAAACCCAGCGATGCAGGCCTGAATCATCAACGAGTTTTATTTCCGTGCTTTAATTAAAATATGAATATTTTATCAACTACCAGGCGACCCCATTCATTTATTTGTTACAAATACGGTTTTTGTGTCGGCTCGGGCTCGGGAAAACACGGAAGCTCGAGCCCGGCGTGCTTCATCATCGTGCCATGTTTTGGTGGTGGATGGGTGGGAGGGGAAAGGTGCGCGATGGAGGTTGGTTCATATTGCCAGGCTAGTGAACTTTCGTACTCTATACCGATTCCTCCGGAGCGATATAGTGGTGACGATGGCGAAAAAGAAGAAGTTCATTTTATTGGCCCTTTCCAAGGGAATGGAATCGGGGAAGGAGAAGATGAGTCGTCGTAGCCGTCGTAGCCGTTTCCGGGTTGTCTACCGGATCCAGTACCTATCCCTTTCGGTCCGCCATCGGCTTGGGAACCTTTGATGCCATCGTATGGCGTCGAGTCTTTTGTGTTACTTCATCAACCATCTCAAACCCTCACTCAAGGATAGAGTCGAGTAAAATGGATCATAGGATGAAGGGTGAAGACCACGGGAGGTGTTACTTTTCCGACCGTCACCGTCTGTCAGCTGGTTGAGAAGTAAACAGACGAACTGGCGCGTGGGAAACTGGAAAATGGAGGGAAAAACACGGACAACAACGACGATAGGTTTTAGTTCATCCAGATGAGGCGAGAAAAACGAAAAGGCAACCAGGTTTTCCATGCGGGCAAAAGCCAACCCCGTTGCGATTGTGGTGTGCGTTTTTTCCACCTTGCCACTGACATTTTCAATGTTGAAGGCTTGTGAATGCTGGCTTCCACAAATGCGGCCAATTTTTCGGCACCGAGTAGTTCAAACCCCTTTTGTTCTCGATTCACACTTTCGTTCACACAAACACACACCGGCAGGCAAATGAACAAAATGCTAAAGTCTTCACAGCAAAGTGAAAAGGTGTGAACATTTTACAACAGACATTCGACGGCTGGAGTTTTCCGCTCCCTTGCCTATCCCATAAAGGCTGAAAATTCTATGCAAGGAAGAGTTGTTGTGGTGGAAATCTCTCGTCAGAAAAAGAAAATCCCACCACATTTTGGTTGCTGGGAGGTAAGACGGGAGATTGTGGTACGTAATATGATTTCGAGATGAACAAAATGGTACAAATTTTGTGTAAGGGTTGGTAAGTTGGTTATGTGCAAATAGGCAAAGTTCAGATGACTTTTAAATGTATTAAAGTTTTTGTCCTGGATTTGCTGTGAATTAAAAAAAAAACTATATCTTCTTTAAGAAAACAACGTGTTACCATAAGCGAATTTTCAATTTGGGAAAAACATGCTGATAATTCAAGATTATTCTGCATTTAAAAATTGGCAACGACATTGAAATGCATTTTGTTTTGATTTCAGCCTGAACTTGTTACAACAAATATGAGAACATAAAGCTTTTTTAGTTGCGAAAAATAATAAAGTGACTCAAAGAAATTTTTTTGGAACAAAAAGTACTGAAGGGAATAAAACTTTTAATAGAACGATGTGTTATTAATTTCGTTGTACTATTTACGTAAGTTATGAGCCAATAATATTGAAAATTGTTATCACAATTATTAGTTTAATATGATAAACCTATTTTCAATTTGTAATAAAGCATGCGAATTATCATGAAAAGAAAACATTAAAATGATTTAACTAGGCGAGGTTTTGCAACGAAATTTGATTTATTTTTTTTATATTTCGGTTCAATTATCGAATCTGTTAGAAAAAATACATTTAACCGTTATGACAACCATAACCTCAATATTAATTTGGAAAACCCGTTTTGTTCGATTATAAAAGTTTTCTATCGATTATAAAAAAGTGCAACCGTTTTAGTTTTCTTAATGTTCACCACCAACGTGTTAAAATAGTTTGGTTAATTGAAATTGATACATCGAGAAAATTTTGTGCATAATGGTTTAGACAAAGGTAGCACAGTATATCATGATAAAGTGTTTGTTACGGTAAGTTATTTTGACATATTCCTCTTGAGAATGATAAAGTTAGATTTATTTAATTGCTGATTTGTGTTTCTTCTTTTCGCCAATTTGAATTTGATATGGAAACAAAATAAAACAAGTGTCATAATTTCATGATTTGGTTCAAACAAAACACCCCATAGGCTTTCTAGAAACATAAACCAAAACCCAATTTTTATGTTGCCCCGTCCATCTTTCCAACGTTTTCCCGCCAAGCTGCCGAAGCTGCTGGACGTCATGGTGCGAAAGCCCTCGAGCCCAGCACGCCCCAACACGATCGTCATTTTTTATCTCACGTCCTACAAATCTTAATCACACCGACACTGTACATAATTACACCGCATGATTTATGTCTTGTTTTTGCCGTTACGCCTGTTTTCCACGCCTCACAACAAGAAGTGGGGGCTTGTGCAGGGAAGGACGTCGTCCAGTCGCTGGGTGCGGAAGTTGTTGGTTACAAAATTTTCCCGCCCAAGACGAGCCCGGCACAGCAACACCAGTCCATTTCCCATAAAACATTAACAACGATAAGGCAAACTTCAACACCTCATCGAGGCGAGATATGTCCAACCAGTTTTTCGTGCCCATTTCCCGTCTTTTTCCCCTCACCCTGAGAAGCAGTTCCAGGGTTTTCTCCGTTTTCATTTTCTTCCCGAATGCCCTGTGGCGTTTCACATTGGGCTGAAAGATTGTGCTCGGTTGTAATGAAAACTTTCTCCGTCAGTTTCCTTTCTCGCTTCTCGAAATTGGTAAGATTCTATTCCTTCGTCCTACCGAAGGTTTGACCCTCCAAGTGTCCTCCTTTTCTAAGAGCGACAAGGAAAGTGTTTGTATGTGTGGAAAAGAGGTCCTTTCTTGCACGGAGGCCTGGCCATGGTCCATGGTGAGTACAGTCATTAGCTTTCGTCACAAGGGTGCTTTGCCCCCGTAACACAGAATGTCGCTTCCGGTTGGTGAGGCGTACGGCTTGTTGATCGCCCAAGGATGTACTTCCTTAATGGGGTCGGTAAAGGAATCGGTCGGTCGGTCGGTCGGTTCTCGTTCGGTTTCGCCACAGTTCATTACACGACCGAATCATCGTTAAAATCAAAAGAAAACCGTTCGGTGGAAACTTTACACCAAAAAAGGCCCCGAGGAAAGGAAGGAACTCGGAAGGGACACGACAAGTTGCGAGTTGCATGGAGTTTCGCATCGGTACACAGAAGCCCGCCGGAGGTTTGTAGTTTCGTAGCATCATCATCAGCATGCTTCCAACGGGACAGAAGAGGGAGCTCGCGATACAAAAAACCCAAACCCGTTCACTTTCTGGGAGCGAGGAGAGTCGAAGGACCCACCGAAAGGAAACTTCGTCCGTCACGGTCGACATCGGGTGGGTGGTAGGAGAGTATAATTATGAATGTAAATTCAATGAATTGTAAATGAGACCATTTTCTTCGGCCGTCGATATAGTGGCCGGCGGCAAACCGGAGCACTTTTGCCGGCGAGCAACCGTTTTGACCCCGACCAACCAAACCCCTTCTCCTTCCCGTGGTGTACGCTTGAACGCTGCCTTCGACACCAACACGATGCCGGCATGCGATGAGATTGAGCGACTTCCGGTCGCCCGTAAATGTGGACGGAATGGGGGCCGTTTGGTCGTGGGACATCAAGGAGTTTTTTTAAGCCTTGCTCCTTCCTCGTAATCCTTCCCGAGGATGAGCCGAAGGACAACAAGTGGATAGAGGGGTTTTGCGTAGCCTTGGCCACCTTCTTGCAGGGCCATCCTTGGTTGGAGCTGTTTTGAATGTGGGTTTTTTGTGGCAATCAATATTTGAAACGTTCGTCGGTTTTAAGGTTCAAAGGAGGTGTAAACATCCGCGTGTGAAGGGGTTCACTTTAATCCACTGCGAAGTTTGTTATGGCAAGCAACAGATTAAAGTCGTTTCGTTCAACATTTTTTAGTTGGATGGCATCATGTTTTCCTTTTCTTATGTTTGACTGTTTACTTTTGAGCTTAAAATTGCTTGTTGATTTTAGTACAAGTGTATTAGGCGTTCAATCCAAGGAAAAGACTTTAAGTTATTTTCTAGTACAAACAGTATACTTTGATAACTTGCAACGGAATTTAGGGCAAGTGTGCAAGGTATTTTATCAGTCAAAATTTAATTAAACGACCTATTATCGTTCTTGCTAGATATGTACCGAATTCATGCAGAATATTCCACTTTTCACATTTTTGTGATATATTTAATGCTGCGCATCCAAATGAAGTGTAAATTTTTAGTATTTCCACCAAACTAAATAAGCTGTCAAATTCCATGGTAACAAAAACTAGGGAAATCATGTGTCATGTTAGCAAAGTTGAGTAAAAAATCAAGTTGTTTGATAGGTCAGCCAAAAATATCAATAATTTAATGCAAGCGGATTTCATCATAAAGAAGTTTTCCTGCGGCCAGAATGGAAAACCGTGAAAACGCTCGCCAAATACCTGAAATTCAAGGAGACAACTCCCGTCGCCAGTATGGGGTTAAGTTTGGGTCATTATGAGACTAAAAACATGTGTCAAAATGCTCTATTCAACATATACAAGCCTCACATATGCTAAGATTTTGAATTTTTCCATTAAATCCTCAAATTAAACTATGTGGCCGTCTTCGACCATACGGGTAGCACTCTTGCCCCGAAGCAGAAAAAAGTACGTGATTTTAAACAATTTTCAAAACCAATATAGAAAAATCGTTTTTGCTTTTATATTTAAGAAAATCAACGAAAAGTGAAAAAATAAGTGTGAAAATGTACTAAAAATTAAATCAGCTTTTATCAAACAGATTTTAGTAAGTTCCAGAACGTAAGGTGGCGATTAAGGGCTAAAAACAGAAAGCGATGCTTAAAAATAAATTTGAATATTTTGAGATAAAGGCAAGTAGCTATGATTAATTAGGAATAAATTTCAAACAATTTTGATATTTATATGAAATTGGTCAGCCAATAAAACGCTCCTTTTTTAATAATTCGTTTCTAACGACTATAAATTGTGATCTGTTATTTTTTGTACCGCTTTGATAAAATCGTTGAAAACATTGTTGAGTTCAAAGTCAAAAGTAAACAAGTCGTTACTTACTGTACGTTTTGAATGGCCCCACCACGTGCTGACCGTTGGTGTAGCTCGACATGTTGCAACCTCCCGTGGCGCCACCGACCACCGCCACCACGTTTCCGCCCAGTTCGACCCCGTTCATCATGCAGTTGTTGTTGTTGATGTACCCGTTCGAGCCGATGCAACCCCCGTTCGCCATCGGACCCATCTGGACGCCATTGCTGGAGCCGATCTGGTTGGTCGGGTTGTAGAAACTGCCGAGCTGCTGGCAAGCGTTCGCCACCGGACTTGTGGCCGCCTGTTGCAGGTGTTGTTGCAGCTGCTGCTGGGTGTGTGCCGCCAGTTGCATGTGTTGTTGCTGTTGCTGTTGCTGCTGTTGTTGCTGTTGCTGCTGCTGTTGTTGCTGTTGCTGGGGGTGTCCGTGTCCGAGGATGGGTCCGGCTCCGTTCAGCTTTGGTGTCATTCCCATGCGTCCGGGGGCCATCAACCGTTGCCGTTTGAGAGGTCGGGGTTGCGAGTTCGGTTGTTGCTGAAGCGGGCCGAATAGTGTCGATGCGTAGTAACTGTGGGAGGAGAAGGTACAAGAGGGAAGGAACAGAATTGCCTCATTAGAGCATATCACTTGAGCGAGCGAAGCATATGAAAAAGAAACTTTTCCTCATGACCGAATAATCACCACCCCTCTGGTGTTGATGAGGTGCCAAATGTTGGATCAATCAAATAAAATGAAACGACAGCATAAACAAACAATTAGGTGGCGTAACTTTTTGCTTTTCTTGCGCAGCATAAGGCTATGAAGAGGAAAATTCACCATAAAAGTGCCAACAGCAGCAGCAGCAGCCCACAAGCACGTCCTTAATGACGTCGACTGTTGATAATAATGAGTGGGCAAACTTTTCCCCCGGGCAACAACGTTTTCCCCGGCGTCTGCAGTGGAAGGTGTCGAGTCTTCCGGCGACTACTATTGGCTGAAGAGCAAAGATGGGAATAATACCGGAGTATATTCAGGTGGAAAAACCTTATTTTCCATCTCGATGCATCGATCGGGAGGGGAAGACAACTCTTGTTCGATCAAGAGGCAAAAAGCGAAAGAAGGTGAATGGGGGAAAAATAAACTCGGTTGAATCTTTTTGAACTTTGGTCCGTTCAATTAAATTACAATATAATGATTATTTGTTTAGCTGTTGTACTCTCCAACTTCAACTGTCGTGGCAATGGTCGGTGGAGTTCATTGTAGTTCCATTTGACGGAGGAAAAACCGTTCCCCATTGGATGCTCCAGGGGAAAACACAGGTTCAACTTTGTGCGCCACAAGTTTTGTTCAGTGAAGCAAAAAGAGAAAAAAAGGACGCGAATTGAAGGAAAAATAAAGTTGATACGGTTCAGCTCAAACCAGCTGGTGCTGGCGCTTCCAGGACAGCTTGTTGCTGTCCCGGGAAAATCGGGGTCGGGTAAGTGTGTTCATTGTCATTCGGATGACAAGTTGCTTATCGGGTTTTTGCGTTCGAAGCAGTGGCAGAAGCCAAAGGAGCTGGAGGAGGAGAAGGAGTGTTCGCTAGAGCAGCACGATGGCACATACAAGAGGCCACTTGGGCTGTTTGTAGAAGAAAGAACCACTTCTCCTCCCCGTCATTTCCCACCACCGAGGCGCTGTGTGAATAGGTTCGTTGGAGCATTGTATGACAACACTTGAGTCGAACGAAGAAACACATTCATCGCTCACACTCCGAGGCCGTGATTGAGTCAACATGCGGCAAAGCGCCAACCAGGGGGCGGAAATGTGTTTGTGGAAATGATTTAAATCGTACCCATTAAATCGTACCCATTAGGGAGGAAAAGCCCGACGGACGGGAATGCAGGCAGACTATGGCGTGCAAAAGACTATAGAATTGACTTACGGAATTGTTTTATTTGCACAAAAGACGATTGACGATTTGCGGAGGCATTGTTCTCGGTGTGCAAAGAATGAGAAACTATATTGGCGTCAAAGTGGAGTGAGACTCCATGAAATCCACTATGCTAATGTTTATTCCAAACAGTTCCTGCCGTAATGGGTTCGTTAATATTTAATTTCTTTGAGACTCGATTGAATAGACCTAAATTACGTGCAGTTATATTTGAAATTACAATCTGAAGTTAATTCAAAAGGTATTTCCTTTTCTTCAAATATAAGATATTGATTTCAATTGCGCAATACTTTTGAAACAAAATAATAAAAATATTATGAGAGAAAGTCATTGCCTTCCAATAGCATAGAATACCGAGGAGAGAAAAATTAACGAATCGTCACTAACCTAATTTGCATCGTTATCGCACCCGAGGGGAGATGAATTTCAATTAGCTTCCTGTTTGCTGATGGATCAGAAGAGATTCCCGCGACCCGGTCCATAATTGGCAGCAAGAAAGCAATTTTTCGCCCCACCGAGCGAAAGCCAAACCAAACGCAAAAAAATACGGTCACCAAAGCCATCGTTATCAATTTTCAAGAGAGACTGCGACGTGAGGATAAGAAAGAAATTGGGAGTAGGAAAAACAGAAACAAAAATTGATACCATTTCGAAGGTACACGCAGTTCAAGAACGGACGGCAATCACGCGCGTCATTAAAATTCAAAATTATACAATCAGCTCATCTCCCGTTGCTTCCGGTTTTTTTTCTTTTTTTAACTTCGCTGTAAGTAACAAACAGCAAGATGAAAGAAACTCTACCGCACCCGGTGTATTGGCATCAAATATAAACCAGATACTTTTCCCACCCCGAGGGTGCGGGTTGCAAATGGCCATCGGATGCGAAAGCGAAACAGTAACCACATCATAAATGTTAAAAAATATAGGTTGACAAAAAAAAGGAACAATGACAGCGTGGTTGTTGGTTGGAAAATGGTAGGCGTGGGGATATAATAAAAAAAACACAACACTCATCTCCCGTCGAAGTAGGCCTAAGGAAATGGGAAACAAAGCATGCGACAACTTTCCCTTTTGTTTTCTGCGTTCTATCTTTGTTTTTGTTTTATTATTTACACCGCCAGGGCGCGGAAAGCGTTTCGGGGCAGTAACGATGAAAGGACGATCCGCTCGGCTGGTGGCAGTGTTTGGTAACTGTTTTTCCTTTTTCACCGTCCATTTGCATCCAACCTTTTCAGTGGGGTGTTGTTTTTCATCACAGCAGGAGGTTTGTAATGTCGCCCAGTTTTTCCTGTCATTGCACCGGTGTTACGTTAGAAAAAAAGGAAAACAAATTCCAAGTTTGTCTGCATTTTTCTCGCTCATCTTCCCCACAGCCATTTAGGGTTTGCACGATGGCTGGAAGTCTCGTTCCGAAACAAAATGAAACTCATAAAAAATATGCAAGGTATAAACAAAAGGATGAGGAAAAATGTATTCATCTCCAACCAACAACGATGCGCTTTTCTAGCCAGGTGATGTTTTGTCCTCGTGGTTTTGTTTTTAGAATAGCAGTACTGTCTGTTATTTTGCTATCATAAATGAAGTGGTGAAAAAAGTATCTTTTACTTCTCGGTTGTAAAACATAGAAAGACAGGATTATGGTTTTGAAAGAGTTATTTTCAACAATAGAGCAAAGCACATTCCATAGTTCGATTGTTCAACCGAAATGGCCTTCAAAACATTATTTATTTAAAAACAGTAGTGTTGAATAGATTTGCTATGTTATACATTGTTGATTCCGTTACAATAATTTAATTCTATATAGTTTTGTTGCTATAATACAGCCGAAAAAATTATAGAACCAGTAGTTTAACTTGTTTTTAATTTAACTTTTGTTTGATGAATCCAATGGTTTTAAAATAAAAATACATCCTTTTCAAATCAATTATCTACGTTGCGTTAGGCGTTTGTTAAAGTTCGGATCAAAACTGATCCCTTTATTAGGTTGATTTGATGAATATAATCCTCTTTTGATACCTTTTTCTTGCCTTTCAAGAAGCTTCTTTTTTTCTCCTCTTCCTTTATTTTTTTTTTGTTATTGTTCAACATCGTATGGAAAACGAGTCCCTTGCCAGTAGTCATCAATCATTCAGACCTTCGCTCCATTGGCATTGTTTGTCGGGACGTCGTTTTCCTAAGGCCTTCGGAACTTATCTTGCAAATTGATATGCTATTGATCAAATAATTTAGCACTGGCAATTAGAAGAAGCTGTTGGATTACTTTCCTGCGTATCATCGTCTTCGCCCGCCTTCGCCCCGGTTTGAAGGTCGGGGTTAATGTCGACCCGATATATTCCCGATCCCTCCCTATTTCCTCCGTGCGTTTTCTAGAAAAGCGTGAAGGAAAGGCTAATTTTTCTTCTTCACAGCAGGGGCGCGTCGAAGCGGAATGGTTCCGGATCACGATCTTCGTGCAACGCCCGTTCCGGAGCTCTTCGCTTCGGATAGCTGGGGATGATGGCTTTCCGGGAGGTCGATAAAGTGAGTCGAAAAGTTAATACACCACTGGGTGACGCAAACGTGCCAACTCATGGCGTGATATGAGCCCGTTCTGCGGAGGTGAAATGGAGCAAACGCCGGGGGGAAAACAAATAAGAGGTCGGATAAGCCAAAGTCTTTCCTCCCTCCACACGGTTAGGTTTTGGTCTATTCTTCAAGGAATCGATCCACCATATGGTGGAAATTTCCTCCTCAATGGCCTTTTTTTCCACCCCCAACCGCACAAATGTGGGTCGATGTTTCAGCGGGAGTGAAAGTCTACTCAAAGCAAGACAAACTGGATATTAATTGATTATGATAGCTCGATAAACGGGCGCTCGGGTGGCCCGGTGGTGGGAGGGTGGTGGTTGGATGGATTTCCATTTTCCTCCCCTTCCCGGCGGGAATAGGAGAGTATTAATGCACAGCAGGAGACGGAGGAAGCGCCTGCTGGTGGTGGTGGTGGTGGTTAATAGATTGAAAAATAGCAGAAACGATTCCTTGTCACGAAAGGACACGCGTCCAAGGAAAAAGCGTTACGGTGTCTTCAGAGCCCCTAAGGGGGAAAAGATACTTTGGACGGGAAGGAATTTTTATGGAAAGGTGATCTGTCTGCGAAACAAAGGGAGACGAATCGAACCACCTTCGAGGCCAGAAAGTGAATGGCATGGCATTCAATGAAAACAGTGACGGGGCATGAAAGTGGATTAGAACGAAGAAAAAATTAAATAAACCGGTACACAGAAGACGAAGAAAATCCATTTTCTTGAGCTTAGGGAAATTACGGGACCTTGCGGCAAAGTGTGGACAGTCATGCGTGACGTTTTGAAAGAGCGATAAAAGTGAAACATCATGACAACTTAGGGGGAGGAAGATGGTTCCGAAGGTGAATGACGATGTGTTGGTATTGAGTTTTTGGATCAAGTTAAATAGCCAAATTCTTAACTGCTACCTTTCCCTCGAAAGAATCCTATTTCCCTTTCAAGGAGTGAGTGAGAAACATAAGATGGATGATAGGATTTTAGCAAAGTCAGCCATTGATTAAGATCTGATTTGCAAAATATTCAATATCAAATTTTCCTGCTGCCTACAGATCATTGAAATACTTTCAAAGCATTGCAATATTTTTGTTTGGAATTTACGTTTCTTAAACTATATCTTGCTTGTAAATGCTATCAATAAATATTATGAGCGGATTTAAAAATTTTCCAAATCTCGATTTTATCGTCCACACTGATTTCTGTTTTTATTAGTCTATGGATTATACTGATCTCTTTTCCCTTACAGTTTTCCCAAATCCAACCACTTTTGCACTTTGATTCAACTTCTCCAATGTAATTCCTTTCTGCGCGAGGTTAATGAAATATTCATCCGCAAACGAGCGCCTTAAAAAACCGCCTTTCATCGGCTCAGATTCGGGTGCTTCCGATTTCGTTGACACCGACCTTCAGCCCCCCTCCCAAAACAAAGCGAAACGAAACCGAAACCGGAAGCTAAGAAAAATCGTTCTCCCCTCGCGCAAGGTCGAGGGGTTGAGCAAAGGCTCATAAATTTTAAAATCAACATTATTAAAAGATTACATTAGAAGATTTATTGGGTTATTTCACTTATTTATGAACAAACGGGGCTTATCGTTGGGAAAATCTATCGCTATCGTTCGGAAGCGGCTTGCCTTCCGTGGAGGCGCCTGGTGGATTTTCATTTAGAAGGGAAAGCTGTAGAAAGAATCGATCTTTTCAATCTCGCAAATAAAAAATAAAAATAAAAGAATAAAGCAACCACGGAACACGCTTGTTGCTTGTGGAATTGGCCATCATCGGCGTGAGATGGATTTTGATGCCGCTCGAAAGAAAGACAATTCGAAGGACATGCAACTTTGTTGGTTGGAAAAACTCAATGCGAAAACGATACCAAACGCCAACACCGGAAAAGTTTTCCCCTCCATTTTTCGAATTTCTCGTCCTGCTTTGTATTCAGTCGTAGAAGTCGATCGATTCGCCACGCAGCAAAGCATTGTTCCGCGGGTGGAACCATTCTCGTTTTTGTTTCATTAATAATTGATTGTTTATCTTTTCGATTTTTGATTCGGTTTTCCCTTCCCCTTGCCACCAACGCAGCTGCGAGATGGGTTGGTGAAACACGAACGTGTAATTTGTTTGTAGATTTACTTAACCTTCAACTTTCACTTCCGCCTGAGCAGTAGGGACTGCATCGGCCGGTGAGGGAAAGAAAATAAATAAACTTTGTCCATTTTGTTTAGTTCTTTGTTTTTTTTACGGAGCACATTCGTCCGTAATGGATTGCGAATGACGATACGCGGCGTTCGTTGGGGTCGATCCGTGTGGATTTGGAAGAGAAATGTTTACGGCCAATCGTGTGGAAATGGCCGCCATCCGGTAGCAAAGCGATAGAAGTCATTTGAGTGACACGGAAAGGTTTGATAGCGACCATACATCACGTCGTAATGAAATTGATAGCAATTAATAGTAATGTATTGCCTAGTTTTATCGTTTGATGTATCCTTTTTCCTCAAAAGGGTACTGGAACGAGCGGGCAGTTAATCGCTACAGGTAAATTGATGGTCATCGAAAGTTAACAAGCGCACGTGTAATGTTCATTTGATACGATCAGATTCAAGCGAAATTGTTGTTTGCTCAAAATCCAGCGTTTAATCGTGTGGTAATTTGTTTCAATGTCAATTGTTCGTAATTTGGTGAAGCGTTTTATCGTGTGGTAATTTGTTTTCATTTCTAATTGTTCATATCTTTTATTTTTAGTAATTTCTTGGCAAAGATTATACCACTTTCATTATCCTGGTGCTATTCCAACAAAAAACAATTTTAATAATCAACTTCAATTCATCGAAATTAATTCTAGTTGATTAAAATAATAATCTTAAAATTCCTGGAAAAAACTGTAGGGTTATTTTTATAAAAAAACCTACGCTCTCTAGAATATTTGAGATTTTTTTCCCTCAAATTATTCCTCATCGCTTGCAATGTGGACAAGAGTAGATCATTACCCTAATGTAATTGGAAAGTTCATCAAAACTTATGAAATTGCTTGCCCGAGCAGGAGCATGGCGTGGCCAGGCCCTATTACACCGTTCCGCTGACCAAAGTTCATAGCAACCGTAAACATGTCCGTAACCGATTTGCCGCGAGTCTCAACTCTCTCTCTCTCTCTTCCTCTTCCTGTCCCTCCAACCACACCACCGGGAAAGTGAATAAAAACTTGCTTAAGCTTTAATGACCACAAAAGATTAACTTCGGTCGGGAGAAACGGTCCGAAAAACAGCTGCAGTCGTGATCCAGAGCGCGGACTTGCTGCACGATTTACGGGATGGTAAACAATGTGGTTGTCCCGCACAAAGTGGGGTTTGCGGGTTGATGCTTTCGTGAAATTGGCCACGAATATGCACACCACTTCGGTGCAGTGAAAGTCAGTTTGCCGAGCGAAGGAAATGAAAAAGAAAAACTATGAACCACTGGCAAACGTGGGATCTGATTTTTCCCATTCCCTATTTTTCCGAGCCAAAACGAGGTTTCGTACAGGATGCCTTCTCCGACGGCGATGAATATGAATGGGCGAGTAAAACGACCGGCGTGTAATAAAAAGATTAAACTTTCATTTTAGCCTTTCCCCGTCCGCCCGAAGTTTCCGTCCCGTCCACTTTGGGGTCACTCGTTACCCGCTTGAAACCGAAAACCGCGTCATCCGGTCGGGGAAAGTGATCTCCACACTTGGGGCAAAAAAAAACAAGGGAAAGGTTGTCCAAAATCGCCATCGACTGGATGGAGCGGGCGTAGATCCTCCGCAGCCTCATTTAAGCGAAAACAAGTTGCGAAAAAAAAATTCACCCCTTGTGTGGACAACTGAAACTGGCTCATATTTCCATATATACCGTGGCGAAAGGGAAATAGTTGCGATGATCGTTTTTCCCAATTTGGGAGGAGGGCTTTGCCCTGTTCTTCTTAAACAAAAACGGCTTGCTGCTTTACACCACTTTTCCCGCTTGGTTGTAGTTTTCCCTCGAGGCAAAGGATTGCTGTTCAAAATTCATCGCTTTCAAACTGGATGGTGTTAGTTGTGGGGAAAACAGGATTCGCGAGTGAACAAAAAAGGAAACCAGATTGGTGAGGATGCTGTGGGGCGATAAAGTTTGTTGCATCGCCTTTGGAACATGAAAATACTGTTCCTTACCAGCTTGGCTAATTCGAAAAACGAAAGGAGCAATGTGTGGGTGAGGAGACTTGGAGGAAAACTTTTAACGACATCGTTTTCCAGCCCCCTGTAACCCACTCGCATGCATCGTTATTTTATGTGTATAACTCATTTTTATAAACGCTTTCAAACGCTTTCCCTCCCCTTACCGGAAAAACGAAATCTCCCACTCACAAATCTCTTGGTGGAGGTGAAGGTGGATGAAAAAACGACGTTAATGATTTTCCGGTTGCCCGCTGCCGGCGCGTTTTAGTGTTTCCTGTCGTCGTGATTAAACGCTACGACAACGGGCGGAAACTGGCAGAATTATGTTGGTGGAAAAATGTTTCCATCCACTTTGTCTCTCTTTCCCATGCCTGGTGCTTCTACAACGTTATTTTTCAGGACAAGATAATAGGGAGGGAAGGGTGGAGAAAATCTTCCGCAATCTTGCACGGCACAGCTGCTGGAAATGGCACGCTTCACCGGTCACAGCATAACGTTACGCACCATAAAAGTGGCCAATTAGTTAAATCATGTGTGGAAAAATGGGGGAAAATCCGACGATGGCAAGTGAAAGTGATTATCGCCCGGGATGGATGATGAAGTCTTGAGCAGCTGGGTTTTTCCACCGGGTTGTTAGCACTGGTTTGGAAAAAGTGAATGGAGGATTCCGAAGGACTTACCTGTCGTAGTAATAATCCCTGTAAAAAGAGAAAGAGTAATGGAGAGATTATTAGCCTTTGAAAAAAAAATTAGAGATAATTTAAGTTAACTAAAATTTTGAACAAAAAGTTAATACATACACTATTTAAAAAATAATGTGAACGAAATAAAATATCATAGTAATAGTTATTCGACTAAAATTTAAAATGGAATTTACATAATTTGAAAATGATTCAACAGTGCTGCTAGTCCTACATACCAATCATTTCCGGTTTTGGATTTGTTCTGTCGCTTCCGGCCAGTTTGGTGTGGTTTGGGTTCTGCCACCATGTTCACATCTGTGGGGAAAAAGAGGAAAAACATGAAAAATGGTAGTGAAAAACGGTTGGAAGTGACAGAAAAAGAAAACAAACAAACAGGGTCAAAAAAGGGCTCGCTGCAGGAATGTTAATGAGGGCATCTTCAAATGCTGAAATGCTAGACGCCCAGACGTGCGACATTTTTGGGAAGTTAATTTTAGTGTTGGGCCTCCCTTTTTGCCCATCCCATGGCCACCCGTTCGCCGTTTGGCATTTGGTGGGTAAAGTTATGAACTCGTCCCCGCTTGGCGGACGGATAGTGACAGCGGAAGGCGGACCTTGTATGGGTTGGCGGTGGCAGAGATAGTTCACTAACAAGCGCGGTTTCGGCTAATTATAATTAGTTCAATTGTCATTCCGGCGTCATTTCGCTAACAATGAACCACAACCGGGCGCGTGTGTGTGGCATCATGACGCCATCGTCTCCCGCCAGCGTTTTGAGTGGCGAGTTTATTTCTTTCGCTACGCGTAAGTAGCTACGCGTCATCGACGCCTTAATTCTGGGAATTCTTGGAAGGAATGCTCGCCACGCAGCACGCCGCCCCAGAGTGACCAACCTTTTCCTGCTGCCGGTCGCAACATGGCACGATACATGAAAAATAAATTTTCGTACGATCGTAACAACTATTTTTATCGACGCGTCCGGACGCGGACACCGCCAAGTGTTTGCGGCCAACGCCAAGGTGGACAGTTTATTAATGTCGCCGGTGTTGAGCAGGACGCTGGGAAGAGAAAAACTCAAAGATCAGAAGGAAGGCGAGACAGTGATGATCGCTTTAAGGTGAGCATATTTCGTCAGCTTTGCGGGTCTCTTCTTCGTTGCGATTTATTTTTTCCTTTGGGTCAATGGCAACAATGGCTGGATGGATGGAAATGCCAGAAAAAGATCGTCTGTGATTCTTTAAATAAAATCAAAAGTTAAATTTATCTGGCTTTGCGTCTCTGACTTTGGTATGACTCAAATATCGTGACTAAAAGCCACGTGGTTGTGAGATGTATGTGAATAGATACTTCCTTTCACTACAATCGTGAAAAAGAAAACAAAAAGGACATGTGTGTTAATTTGTGATCAAATTGGTAAAAATTGGTGATCAAATAAATGTTTTTACCAAAAAATATAATTTCATTACAGCCTTCTTAAGGTACTGAAAGTTTTTTTAAAATAACAATTTTATACAACAATAAAAATGATTAAAAATCAAAACGAGGCAATTCTGAGTGAGAAATAATAACCTCCTTGACTCATCATCGCTTCTTCCCCACAAATGTTTGACTTTTCCGCCCTGTCAATCATGCGTACAGGTTGCTCAACTTTATTACTCCTAGAGTGGCATCACCCATCATACCGGCTTCTGGGGGAAAACTCTCTTTTCCGTCCTCCGGATAAACGATCCGCCCAATCACTCTCGGCAGCTGTTGATCGACCTGCTTGAGACACTTAAAATTAGAACATTTCCATCCCAGCTATGTCACCTTTTCGGCGTGGATAAAAACACACTCACGTACGTGTCCACACTGTGTGGTTGTTGTGTGTGTGTGTACGGTACCTTCACCTGCCCACCCTTCAGGGGCCCGGTTTAATTGCTTAATAATTTCATCCGTTTGTGCGATGGAAGTGCGTTGGAATCAACCTGTCAATTTGAAGTGGAAAGGCCTGGCGCGTAGAGTGACAGCATTGCTTTTCCGTTGCAGTTTCTTATGCCACGGCTCCCGACGGCTGTTGCACCGTTGGGAAAGTAGGTGACACGTGGGACACATGTTTGTTAAGTTTGATCGATACGGCTCGGAAATGAGGCGTGGTATCAAAATCGCCACCCGATTTAAAGTTCGCCTTTAAGGTTTATTTTGCTGCAATTTTAAACCTCATGTTCTTTTTCCTTTCTTACTTCGTGCTAGTTTTGCTTGCAACGACCCTTTTGCTTTACGCCATAATGTACCGGATTCGAGGAGGTCTTTTTTGCTAAACCAAATTATTCCCAGATCCCGTGATACAGTTTTATATTCACGCTCTGTTTTTCTCGTGTCGCACAAGGAATGCGGATAAAAACGGAATTACGTTAAGCAGCGAAAAACAGCTGTTGTCGAGCGAGATTAGACAAACAGAAGTGCTGTTTCATTTTTTTTTTTTCGGGGCTGTTAATCGTATTATAGTAATTATGTGACGTTAAAAAATTTTATGTCCCGCATCATGCCACCAGCAATGGGCTTAAAATTAATTAGCCGGGAAAATTAGATTACCGTGTCGGTGACGTTGGTGGGCAAGCTAGATCAAAGCGTTTTGCCATTGAAAAGTGCTATTCTAGCCAAGTAACAAGCCAAATCTCTTCTTTATATTGTGCATCTTTATATGGTGGACGAGGAGAGTAGGGTTTCATATTGAATAATCACTGTTGTATGAATATTACAAAAATAGCTTTCGGAATGGAAGCAATAAGGTCGTTATTTCTTAAATAAATAAATAAAAAATAAATAGCTTTCACAACAATTGCCTTTCGGATTTCATTGGAATAATTTTCATTTCGAAGCAAGCAAGACAAAAAAGTTCCTCATTATAATGTAAGGAATAGAACTAAAAGTAATGTTACATGAGGTCACGGCTCTCCATTCGGATTTCTGAAACCGAATGATTAATTTATTCGCGTTGCAAATGTTTGTAGCGTATCATAAAGCACGTCAGATTTTAAAAGAAACAAATGAGCAGGAACTGGAGCTCGGTTGTGCCGATAGTTAGCGACGCTACATTGTGGCATTAGAATTGCTATGCCTATGTTTCTGAACAAAACGGTACCCGGCCTCGTTTGTTCCGTTACGAATCTACCCGCCTTCGCTAAAGTGGAGGGGGTGGCGAAAAGGGTTAGTCCAAGCGAACGGTTAAAAGTTCCTCCATCATGCCGGGAAAACTAACCGGGGCAAAAGAGCATCGGCATGGAGCGTGGAGTATTGGCACGCACTTTTTACCAAACGGTCGGTCCGTCGGCCGGGAAATGCATGTATTTCCACCCCATTTGCCCGGTTCGGTGCTTACTTGCTACCCGGCTTGTGATGGAGAAGAAAATAATTTATGTATGACATGACAGCGAAAGTTTTTTCCTCTTTTCCGCTGGTGCCGTAGTTTTTATCATTTTCCACCCATGATTGATGATGGGCGCTCGGGCCCCCCCCCCGGTTTTTGTAGGGGACAAAGCAAGCGAGCGCAGGGTACGGCAACAATCATGACATGATGTATCCATTTTTAGTTGGTCCAATTTTGCCACACGCGGATCGGACCGGCTCACGATTGGTGGAAGGATTGCCGGTGCTGGGTTATGGAAATTAAGGCATAATTTTCTTTTCCTTTTTGCGTGATGCGTACAATTGAATTCATGTTAAGCTTGTTTAAGCGAAGTAATCTGTGAACTATCTGCTGCACCATACGATATGTTATTAAAAGTTAATTTTTAATCGGAATGAAAGTAAGGGATGTGCTAGATGGTATACTTCACTATGAAGCATGTTCGTTTAATGTTCGGTAATTTCGTGCCATAGATGATGTTTTTATAAAACTCCTTGGAGCTAATGTTTGTGTATTGTTTTGATGAATTTAAATGGTTATAAATGGAGCCCTTTTTCATTTGATTTACTTCTTGCAAACAAATATTTTGAACTTACCTAACGTTTGACTCAGCACCGTTCGACCATCCTCACCGTGGCATGCGTTCCGAGCATCGAAAGGATTTGTAAACTGCACGAATGCGTATCCTTTATGCATGGAAATTCCTGTGAAAGAAGGATGGAAAACAAGTGTGCAGGAATTAGACTACCGAACATTGATAAAGATTATGTTAATGGGTAAAAATACATTGAAATGCGAGGAGAGCTAAAAAGAAACAGACAAAAACAAGACTGATGAGGCAGCACAAAACAATTTTAGCATAGCACCAGTTTTATGCCCTGTTTCACGCATCGGGTATTGATGATTTTAAATTGTCCAGCACACAATGGGATAGTCGATGCGAGGCGGCTGAAAATGAGCGGTGGAAATCATCCGTGTAACCGGCAACCGCATCGTTCAGCCCACCCACCGGACAGCACTTTTCCGAGGTGTTTCGGTGGGTGTAAAAGTTTTGTGTGAACAAGAATTCCACCACCTGCTGCTCTTTGTTTTTACTTTTTCGGTTGGAAAATGCACTCTCATCGGCACGCGGAAAAATGTGATACATTTTTTAGCAGTCGTGCAAAAGGAGTTGCAACCATTGACAGCAGAATGGTTCGAGCCAGCGTGGGATTTAAAGAGTGGAGTGAAAAAAGGAAGTGGTGGCCCAGCCAGCGGGCCGTGCCTGGGAGCAATTTCCAACAGTTCCGACTGTTCCAGCCGATATGATTGTGGATGGTGCAGGTATTGATTCGAATCAGAGCTCGCACACTCGTCGAAGCAATGGGAAAACAAAGAAGTAAAAATCCCAATTTCATCGAGTGAATAATTCACGCATGCATGGGCAGCGGAAAATAGAGAAAGGATTATCTGGACGTTCCGGAATACGTACTTCTATCATTTCTGTTCGATTTTGACGTCTCCTACTCGACGAATAGAAAACCGACTTTTTTTTCGATCCTAAAGCTTCCGAGATTTGACAATAGAAGCGTTCCGATACTTTTCAAATTTTGGTTTTGGTTTTTGTAGAGTTTCGAGTTTTTTTTGTAGTAGTTATGTAGTAGATGAATATTTTTAAACTATGAAAATTTGGCTTAAGTTTAGATTAAAAACTCTCTAGTGTTTTTTTGTTTTATGTTATGTTTGTATAAAATGGAATATATTGAACGTATTATCAATCGATCAATTGATGTAAACAGAATTCTTTAACAATTGTATCGTTTTATAACCAATAGGTTTTGACATGGTAGTTATTCGGAATTATTAAATAAGATATTGAATTTTATCATCAACACAGGACAAAACTGTTTCTTAAATCAGTATATGAAATGCACTTTAATCTGACTGTTCGCTTGCCACCTCTCTAACTCTAACCACTATGCAATGGCCGTGCGTATGAATGTGCAGTTAATCACTGGAAAATTGGTAGTTTTACATCCTTCCCTAACTCGTGCCCTTCCAATCCTTGCTCATGGGCAAGTCGAGTTGGTGGAAATGCACCGAAAACCTTTTTTGTTTCCTATTCGTTTTTACAACTCATCAAAATCGCCTTTCCGTGTTGAAACCTGATTGAAGAGACGGAATAAAGATTCGAAAAAAAAAACGGCACTTCCAATCCTACTACTGATGGACCGATGAGGGCCGATTGTGTTGGTTTGGTTACCCGTCGGACATCGGCTGGTGGATGGAATTATCTCGAGTTAAGCCAGCGCAACCGTAGTTGTTCGTTAGAAGGGAATTGTTCCACGTGCCACTCGGTCACCAAAACCGGATCCGTTTCACTGTGGAAACCCTCGGGCTTGATGCTTCGTATGAAAAATTGTAATCTGTCTCCGGTCCGAAGTCGCATCGAAGCCCTTTTTTCCGTTCAAGTTCGATTGGAAGATCGGTGCACGGAAAACTCCGGTGGCGTAAGAGTTGGACCGACCGAAGAGAATAATTCTCGCTTCCTGATACTTCTTTTTCAGCTTCTCGTTATATGAGATTTATTTACCCTCGCATCGGGTGACTATTTTCCTACCGTTCGCAAATGTGCATGTGCAACTGCAGCCGCCGGCGTAATGACGCAATCAGTGGACCACTGCAACGCGTCACCAGAAAATGGCCATCGACGCGGTCTGGCCGGTGGGCTTTTCGTGTCGGTGCCTCCTGTCACCGCCATGATGAGCCGAAAGTCTAACGATCACCAATTTGGCGGTTTCTTTGTCTGCAATTGGCGTCGCATTGCAGGAGCAAAATGGCAATCAAAACGCGCCAAAACATGGACAAGCCGGATGCCGGAGCAACGGAAACAAACGACACCATAAACTGTGTGTGTGTGTATGTGTGGTTTTTTTCTCGTTGTGCCCAGGAACTTCCTTTCCATTACCAGCGCACGAGTTGAGTGATATTAAAAATTGATAAAACTTGCAAAACTTGTTCCCCAACCAAGGGAGGGTGCTCGGGGAAAACCTCGGTTACACCACGCGAACGTATGAAAATTAGCCCCCCCTGAAACTTTGTGTGTACCAAACCGAGCCTCGTAGCGAAACCATGACCAACTGTAATGATCGTGCTTTCCGGGAATAAAGTTTTTGGCTTCCCCTCCGGTTCCCGAAGAAGCAAGAAACCCAAAATCTAGCCTTTACTGGGGTGGCTGAAAGGATTGGAAAGCCGAACAGGGTGTGTATTTTCAGAGATGTTTTTTTGTGTGTTTTCCACACGCGGAAAAACGCCACTAACGCGGGTTTATCATAAACCAGCGTTGAGCGGTGCAAATAAAAGGTGAAACAAGCCACCACGATGGAAATGGAAAAGAAACATAACACCCTGACTGTGCCGGGGAAAACTCACCCGGCACCAGGGAAACCCGGTTGGCTGCCAAGAAACTATTAAGAAAGTTTCTAATTAAAAGCATGCAATAAACTTTTATTTACAACACGGGAGGGAGGAGAACACGGAAAAGTCGATGTTGGGGTCGTTGATTCGCAATCCGGTCGTGTGAGTTTGCAGCAGTCGATGTTGGCTCAATGTTGCCGCAAATCCAATCGTCGAACATATTTGGAACAAGTTTTCAAGTTGTTCCAAATGAAGATAAATACCACATGAATGTCTCTCATTTGCTCGTTAAACACATTGCGGTAAAAAGGGTATGTTCGAATCGAAAACATAATCTGTGTCTATCCTCAAATGAACAAGTTTTACTGCAACCTAATGCATCCACAATCCATTTACTTCTGCTTCGCTGTGAAAAATGTCCTGGGAACTTTTTACTTTCCTCCACTTTTCACCACTTTCAATTCAATAGTGGCGCGATTGGAAAATGGATTTTCTATCCTTTAAATGAACTTTAATAGTAGTTTGATTCTTGGGTGCTTGTTTGATTCGTGTTTTTTCTTTTATCATAGTCTTTTTTGGTACTTCGTTTTATTTTCTTCCTGCTTGCTTTCGTTGCACTTTCAAGAACCAACGCTTTTTCAGCATTCCAGTAAGAAATCGTTTCCCAGCATCGATCCACGTAGCGAGCAGGGAAGGAAATGAAAAATCCTTGATACTGCAGGAAACTGGACCCGGAGACTTGTGCAACTTCTGCCAATGCTGGACAGAACAGGACTCGAACATTTAAAGAGTGACGAACTTTGACACGATCGAAACCGGGAGCAACTGAAAGGAGCTTTCAATTAAGTTTCTTAAGACGATTTTCCACTCTCTTATCCACACCGAAGGGACAATCGACGGCCGAAGTGAGACTTCCGTCTGGAGTCGCTGCCACCCCCGGGGTTTGTCTGGACGTCTGGAGTGGCATCGATTTGTTCTCATTTCTCGTTTGGTTTTTATTTCGTCCTTCGTTTGGCGGCAGCACCGAAGAAATCTGACCATAAAGCATGAGACGGGCAAGAAAGTGCACGGAACGTGAGGGAAGTGAAAAACGAACCGCTTCTCCACTGGAAACTTTCTCTAATAGACTATTGCAAATTCAATTACCCCATTTTGTAGTTTATACGGCTCGCTCTAACCTCCGGACGCGTCCGTTCGGATGGGAGTTCGGGTTTTGGTTCGAGCCGAGAGCTGAACTCGGGAACTTTGATCGATTTATTTCCCCGTCGTAGCGCATCGTAGCTGTAGGGAAAGTGGAAAACACGGACAAGGCGTCGGCGTGGTGGACAAAGTGGATTCTGTGTGACATCAAACGCACGAATTATTGATGCGATAAATGGCCCGTCGTGCTGTCGAGAAGTCCAAAATTGCCTCCCAAAATGCAGGCAAATCTTTATCGATTCACGTTCGCTCCCTCGAGATGCGGATGCCCTTGATTGGATCGGCGAGGTGGAGTGTATGACTCGGGAAAACGGAATTTCCCCTGGTCGTAACGGGACAACGAGATGGAGTCGTACCTAAAGCCTTCCTTTTTATGGGACTCGTTTCGTTATTTCGTACCTTGAAAACGAACTTAAAACCTGAACGGATCATTGGATTTCGTAAAATAAATTGTCGGGAGAGTTGTTTCGAAACTTCTTCCTCAAAAATAAAACAAAAAGAAAGTAGGAAATTAACTCACCTGCCAAACGGCCGTAGCGTTGAAACATCCGCTCCACGTCCGTCTTGGAGCACTGAAATGTGTTGAGGTTGCCGACGAAAACTCTCGAGTTTACCGCCTGCGGGTCCTGCGAGTTGGTCTGATTGGAGAGTTTTGACATCTTCATCTTGAATGTTTATGGATGAGACTTTCAGTGGAGGAAAGGTGCTGAAATTGAAGAGAAAAGAGAAAGTTGTTGATAAGTCAGTCATGAATGTTTTCAGAAGGCGAACGAGTAGGAGTGTGTAGTGTATCTTTAACATTTGAGGTCTTACAGGTTATCAAAATCTCATGCAAAGCGTAAACAAGAAATAAGACTGAACCGCTTATAACTCGTTTTTTTCGAAATGTTTTTTATTTTTCGTTTGAGATTTCGATAAGATACATCGAGGAAGGCGTTGTTATTTTAGAATAACCTCAATTCGTTTCTCACTTCCTTATCGGTTGCATTGTATTGCTGTACTATTTGAAAAAAACGTTCTGGACCCAGTTCTACCGGATGAAAATAACCGAGTGAATCATCGCTACACTCGTGCTCTGATAAAGAAGCGAGGTGGATGGAATGTTTAAAGTACCGATTAAGTGCAACCACACTTCGACTGCAAAAGGGCAAATAAAAAAGTCATCTCCCCAATTGGTCCAATCCGACTACGACACGGCGTCTTCCGTCGGTTGCTGACGGTGAATTCTGGAGCAGACACATCGCGCCCGAAGGAAGGTGGAAGGGATTCAGGTAAGGAAGGTGGCATTCGTAAGGACGTAAAAATGCAAACGATAACTTCTGCACGACCGGACCGACCGAGTGCCTTCTGCAGCAGACTTCCAGCCCGCCGTTGGTCGGGTTGTGCTCGTCATCTTGGAGTCGTCGTCGACATCGGGGCGTCGTCTGAAGTTGGAATGCGAGGAATTAAAGTAAGAAGTAATTTATATTTGTTGCTTCATCATTCCATCCTTCGAAAGCACTTCGTGCCACCGGAGGGAAGCGATGGTTTTAATAGTTTTAATATTTCAATTTCGCTGGCACTCCGACAGAATGTAGCAGCACGGTTTAACTTTCCAAGTTCGGTTTCGGGAAGGATGTTCTCCCGGGTTGGCACGGAAAACACCACACGGTTCCTCTTCGGCGTGCGGATCAACTAACCGGGTTGTGTTACGTCCGGAGCAATTCCATTCATAACGCTCATGAGCTTTACGGCCAACAGAGAAACCCCATTCGGGATCGTTGCATATTGCAAACCGGGTCGATAGTGAACCCAAGCTCAAAAGCTGATTCAGCTTCGCACGAGCATACATTGGTCGTGGATCGGGTTGATAGAACGAATGCAAAGGCGAGTCTAGGTGGACTGATCGGGGATTCGACGAGCAACAGATTGGACGAAGCCCGATGGCGATGGGTTTCGATCCGGTGCATGACACGAAAAAGTCATTGTTCGCTTACCGAGAAGGTTCTAATACGACTGTAAAAGCAATAAAAAAATGGACACGGGATCAAAGTATGCAAAGGACGAGAAAAATTGGCCCGACATCGAAAATAATTCCACCCATGAGCTATACAATGTTATCACATGTTTTAAAATAGACTTAATAGTACTTTTTAATACACCATAAAGTACATTTGGTTATACAAATATGTTAGTTTCAAAAACTACCTAGTTGAAAAAAAGTGTAGTTTAAAAATTTTAAAGTACACAAATGAAAGTTTGAAGGATTTCCTTAGCAGTTATTTAATTCGTAGTAAACAATCCTATCAACCACATTGTGTGCAGCCTTTAAGGAACGATTCAGTTTTAGCATCTCTGTTCAAGGATGTACTTTAAAAAAGTAAATTTTCGACAGTTTGTGTATAGAGATAATACACAAAGTGTATTCCCAAAGTTTTGAAATTGCTGAGAATTCAGCTCAATTAAAGTTCGAAAAAGCAGTTCGCATTAAAGTTCACCAGAAATCATTCTGAAGATCCTCTCAACGGTTTCGTTCTGCCGCATGCCCAAAGTACCGCAATGGAAGTGATGAAAAATTCATCGGTAATGCATTCCACCGCTAGAAATGGCTTTCTATTTCTAAATATTCTTCAATAAATTCTCCAACGAATGCTTCGATTTTTTTTGCAACGCGAGAAGCGCCATTTCCGGTGCACCTTATCACGGTCGAAGAAGAGTTGAGTTGGAAAAACATACCGACAAATGCAGCGACCGGGTATGATGTTTCCCAAAGATATGTAAACTACACACCGAAAGGCAACGTGCATATAAATTTCGTTTTCTTCAAACCAACCCCGTTGGGGCCAGGAAAAGGTTTCGGGTTTCCCGGGCAGCCTGACAATGGTGGCAGGCGAGCGCGAACGATATCCTTCGCTCACGGTTTCCACCAATGTTCATGCATGATCAAACTTTGTTTTTCCAATATGCACTACAACAATTCCACCTCAGCCGTACCGTGACGCGGCTAGTTTCGGTGTGGGACATCGTACGCCCGACCGCTTGTGCCATCTTCTGATCTTGCCGGAAGGAACCACCGCTTTCTTGCGGGAAAAAGGAAAGCAGACGGCCAGCTTAAAACTCCGGTTCGTACCGGGAAGGCGTTAAAGTACGAATTTGAAGCGAAAGGTCTTCACTCGGTTGTCCCGTGTTATATGATTCGACGTGAAGGAAAACCCGTCGTCGTCGCCGTCTGTTGCCGGGATGATGATACACCACGGAACACCGGTAGGGTTGGTGAACAACAGTCCTTTTTTATTCCTATCCTAGCACCACATTTTGCAGTGAGAGAAGTTTTTCTTCCTCTTTCTTCTCGTTGTCTACTCTCGGGAAGTTTTTTTTCCTCCAACAAATGGGACGAGAGCGAACATTAAGAAAGGTTTATAACCACGTGGGAATTGTTGCAGCTTTTTTCCGCCTTTTGCCAGCGCTTGTTCTACTCGATTTACGATCGAATAAACGACAGGTTGGTACAGCGAAAGGGTTAGGGTAGCCACAACAAACAAAGATTTGCTCCATTGGTTTTTATTCTCGTGGGAAGGTAAAAAATGGATTTAAGAAAAAAAGATGATGTGGAAGTTTACTGGCAATTGTGTTTCCAATAGTTTTGGGTGGAGGTTTCTGGAGAAAAATTTCAAAAGCCCCCAGGCAACGGAGCGCCGTTTGTTCTTCTGCAACTAACATGCATTATCAACTTACTCACTGTTCTACTTTTTGTTTAGTTTTAAGGAGGTTTTTGGAATTGACGCAACGGTAAAATGCGATATAAAATATTCCTGCTTTGCCTTAAAAAAACTTTTCCATAAATCGAACTTCGCGTACTTGGAAGCACGCAAAATTCATGGTGAGTTATTTTACAGTTAAGTTTGGTTTAATTTTTGGATTTTAACCCGTAAACTATATTTGAATGCAAAAACGTGGGAAAACCCGAATGAAAACTTATCATAAAAACTTAATCAATTCTAGTTTTTTTGGTTTACTCAGATGAAACCTGTCACTTATCGATTTTCTTTAACTACACTTGGTTCAAGTCTATTAAGTCCAGAAACATGAAGTGTAACTAACCATAGTGAAAACAGCACTTAACCTAGCATTCAATTAAAAAACTGAATAATTAAAGTGAGTTACTTTTTATTCTGATTTTATCATGAAATTAAATTTAATTAAAATTAATTTTTATTTTTTTAGAAGTAGCAAAAAAGTTCGGGTACTAGTTTATTATTTATTATACCTTAAATTACTTCCTAGAACAGGATATGTTTACTAAGCAAGGAGTTCAAAGTGAAACACTTCTGATTTACGACATGTTCCACGGTTTATTTTATTTACTTTTCTATTAACTTTATTGATGGTCAAAATTGTACAAAACAGACCCACCACCAAACCGTCTAGCATGAGATTTGTCATTTTTTACCGCCCTCATGCTTTGATCTGTGGTTTGCTACTTCCTCCCGGGCCGAGGAAAAATCCGGCTCGTCCGGTTTCCCCCAAAACAGTGCAGTTCATTTTCGCGGATGTTGATGCAAACATCAATAAATCACCGGACCAAGCTCATTGATGCGCGCTCATCGGACGGAAAAGATTTTTCTTCGACCTTCGAAAACAAGTGCTCAATCTACTCTAGGTCGTCGTCTCCCCGGGGAGGCAAGTGGAAAAGTGGCTAGATGAGTTTGAAAAGTTTACACTTCCCGTGCAGCGAGTTTTCGGGCCATGTTTTCTAGTAAACACATTTGTCGGTCCGTGCAGTAGCTCGGAAAATCCCTCGCTGTTGGTGAATGTCTAAACAAACAACGGCCGGCTAAGATATGAAAATGGCAAATTTTCCACCACCCTCCATCTCCATGGTCTAGTCCGGGGTTATTTGATGCAATGAAAATGTTACCGGAAAAATCGCACCCCAAAAATTCATCCATCAGTGGCGGTGGAATTTATATAAATTTCCCCACCTCTTCTGGCACCCTTCACGGTTGTTTTCCACGCTCCGGTAGTTCCATTCGCGCCCATTCATGGGGTGGTTATGCGGCTTCGTGGCACTGTTTACAAACTACCAATGAATTATAGCCGTTTTCCTCCGAAGCCACCTCTGGTGCATTTTCACCCTGAAACCCAGATTTTCGTGCACTTTTCTCCGTTTCCACCAGCCAAACTTTCACGCTATGATCGTGCGCTCGATGGGGAAAGATTGTGCGGATCTTTCATCGCAATGCCGACATCAACGGGATGAGCGTTTTTCCATGCCCCTCTTTTTCCACCGCTCAACTTCCCCAAGTGTTTTTCCCGACGATGGATAGTGTTGTGAGTGGTGTTTCCTTAGTCGCATTTTCCCGCGTTCACTATGCAAAATTGAAACAGTCCTTGGAAAGGTATGTTGGAAGAAAAATTTTCTTGGCATTGTGTTTCTGTGTGCGTTTGTTTAAGCTTCCCACAGACACTCTTTCTTTCGCTGGTTGATTCCAACCCTCATTCCGTATCGATCGTTGATTCCTAAAATTAGCCTCAAGGTATTCAACCTGAACTCCTAAATGTCATGAAAAAAAAACAAGATTTGTTCCATCTCGCCCGAAAGGTGGGACACTCATTTTCACCCCACTCAAGCGGCAGTAAACACCGACCACACGCCACTTGCCTTCGTCACGTCACGTTCGTAAACAAGAAAATGCTGAGTGGTGTGGAATTTTTATACGAATTTATAAATTATTATTCACCCTTCGCAAACCCGGTGCGGATACGAACGTGGGATGCAGTGCGGGTGTCGTTTGCTTTTTGGTGGGACACAACCACCTTCACGGTGCCACCCTACATCATCAGTCAACAGTGTTCGGGGCAGATCTTGGCAAGATCTTCGATTGTCTTTCCCGTGAAGGGAGTTTTCACCTTCGTCACCGTTGATGCGCGGATCTTGATGGAGGCAAAATAGCTGGCTCACCACGCAAAATTGCATCAGGTAAAATTTAAGATACACACGAGGGAGCGGTGAAAAGATGGTTGGAAGGTTTTTCCATCAGCTTTTCTTCTGTGCGGGTTCGGATGATGCATGGCACAGGAGATGGGCCCCGACGGACGTCCAGCTCATGGTCGCTTGTCAACCAAGTGTGGGACGTGGGTTATGTTTCTTTCGCTTGTCCAATTTCAATAAAAGGTACTAGTAGTAGTTATTTGTGTTAACATTTGGGTGTTAAAAATTAAGATCAACTTTTTAGTTCTAGTCATAGGTGAAAATGTGTGTGAAAATTAAACGATGTAAAAATGTTTTTCTCATTTTTTCAATTATTCTTGTATCGAATTGATAGGTTAAAATTCATTTAGAATTTGTAAATGGTCAATTTATTTCACTTTTATGTTGAATAACAAGAATTAATTTCTAAAGTCTCCACCTTGATTTAGTAATTATATCTAAAGGCCATTTTTCATCTGAATTGTATCATCAGCGCCTGCTTTATTTAACAATTAACCTTAATTCTAATTTTTTATTGAAGTAGCGATTGATAGGTTCATCAAAAAGTTTT
This sequence comes from Anopheles sinensis, assembly GCA_000441895.2. Classification (NCBI taxonomy): domain Eukaryota; kingdom Metazoa; phylum Arthropoda; class Insecta; order Diptera; family Culicidae; genus Anopheles; species Anopheles sinensis. The sequence continues at coordinate 224,652 of KE525349.1, forward strand.
AGCTGGCTCATTACTACTTAATGCTGGTTTTTCCGGCATCTGGTAAAAGAAAAAAATCAATTATGGTGCAAAATACCGTAAGATAGAACATTGATGAGCCTTTCATTACGTTGGGATTTTTTATTGCATCTTGTTTTTGTAGTCTCGGACACCCTTATTCGGGCTCATCAGACCCGAAAGAAATACCAAAAATTAAATCAACCATTAACCCTTTTCTGAGTGAAAATCACCCTTCGTGACCGTTCCCCTCCTCGGAACCTTCGTCAACGGAATCCTTGTCACTTTCGAATCCTTCCTTAATCTCACGAACGCCCTCGAGGTGATGAGCAGCTCGCGGGTTTGAAACTCGCGTCCGCAATCCAATCAACGGCATCAATACACTCTAATGTGGAAAGCGTGCGTGCAAGAACACACTTTCCTGCCTCTCATTCCACCCTTGATTACGTGGCGTACCGCACAAATCAAATTTAAAACCACTTGAAGATATTACGCGTGAAATTACTGAAATTAATACGCGCATCCCTTTCCGTCCGGCCTCCACTTGACCAAACAATTCCAACCGCTCCTTCTGCCCCGGTTTGGGGGAGTTTTTGGTTAACCGGAAAGTTTTCCTTCCCTGCTCTTAACCGTCACTATTAAATCAACCCCTTTTGCTTTCACCGCTCCTTAACTTCCCAGGGGGTAAGTGAGATACCGTTGAGATGGAAGTGTTAATGGTGAGTTTGCCCGAGGGCATACTTTCTCCTTTCTACTTCCTTCACGGGGGTTAAACGAAAAGGGCCAAAACGCCTCACTGTTAAAACTCTTTTGTTTCACTCAATAACGGGAAAAAGGGAAGATATGATGACCCTTTTTTTTGTGCACGTGAGCCTACTTTTCCACCGAGTATTTCGTCCCCCCCTTTTCGCGTGCGAAAGTCGAAACTCAGGATAGCATTCCCCGGATTTCCCTTCCCCGACACCGCCGTGCTGGTCTCAGTTTGCCAAATTCCATCCGACAAGCCGTCGAGACGCGCGTTATCCGAATGGAATTTTATTAATTTCAGCAGGAAAATTCTTCACATAATTCGCCGACTACGAAAGCGAAAACTAAACGGGGGATGAATGTCCTTTCCGGGAGAGTGAGAAGAATCGTACGTCGGTGTTTTAACCGATTTAAGGCGCACCATTCAAGGATTGGGGATGAGCACTTCCTTGGCGCTCCGTATGCTGTGAAAGAGAAAACGTGAATTTCATTTGAGACTTTCCTCCCGAACGACGGCACCGACGAAGAAGCTGCCAGCCACAGCACTTGAGGGAAATTTTTTGGAGGGCAGAAAACCTCCAACGTTCATCCGACATTTGTCGAGGGTTTTGTCTCCCGTGGTGGCTTGTGCGACTCGTGGAGTGGAAGGATTAAATTGATTTGTTGAACGCTTTCCGCAGCAGCTGCTGCTGGTTTTGCGTGGGGCGGAAACGATCGTATCGTTGGGATTTGGAAATGAGTTAAAGAACAAGCTTTTCATGTTTAATTAAGTAATTCGGGCAATGTGTCTGCCGGCAAACGGGATCCCCGGAGTCGGTTTTGGAGTTTCTCAAGTGAGGTGTTAATCCACTCGAAGGAAGTCGGGATGTGCGGTGGAAGTTGAAAGGATTGTCAGTGTTTAGGCGGTGTTGAAGTCTTTCGGGACCGATTTGCGATTTAGGAATTTCGGCTTGTGTCGAAGTAAAGTGTTAACTCCCATTCAAGACGGATTAGTTGATTGCGCAAATTCATTTTAATAAGCCACTTGATTCATCTTAAGAACCTTCAAAAGGTGATAAAATGAAATTGAGCCGATAAATGTATATTTATTCAAATTCGAATAATTCAAATCAACTAAATCAGAGCATTAAAGCATCTAAAATAAACCACTAAAATAGTTATGTCTGTAATCAACAACCATGATATCCTTGGTACTTATAAAAATCCAAAGAGAATATATCGGGTAACAAATCAATGCAATTAGCACCATTCGATATTTGCTTCCATCGGGAAAATTGCAACCCTCCATCCAGATTGCGCCGTACACAAATTGTATCATTTTCCGTAAACAGTGTAGCTCAAATATCGTTCCAATCGAAACGCACCCTGTTCTACTATTGGAAGCTAGGCGTAGGCAAAACTAGAGACACTCGGAGAGGTTTCATGCGTTTTGGTTTTTTTCCGTTGACCAAACATTTTCCACCCGACTGCAAAATGGCCACAGAAGCTTGGAGTAGTTTTTCCCCCAGCAACACACGACCGACACGTGGCGAGTGTGGTTTTGCGTACCCAAGCCATGCCGTACCCTCGGCTCACGGACCACTCGGACATCGGACCACCGGTCGGCCTGTGTGTGTGTGTAGGTGGTGTGATTGTTTATTTCAATTACATTTTCCACTCGCCATTAATTGATTGGTTTGGGTGGCATCCGTCGATGCATTTCACCCCCGGGCACGCGTTGCATTTTCCGGAAGGACCGCTCCATTGCTTGGTTTGGAAGCTGGCAGTTGGTCAGGTGGGTATTAACACACACACACACAACACAACCAGTCCCGGTGGAGGTGGAGTCCTTATGCATTCGTGGGCGTGGGTGCATGTAATTCCGGCTTCGAGCCGATAGCAAACACGGCTGCAGCAAGTGATGATAAATTTCCATTTGCTGTACATTTTCTTCACTCGTCACCTTTTCTTTCCCCATACAGGTAGTCAGTTTGCTTTTGCTTACACCGTTGTCAATGTTAGGAATAGTATCGACGACATTGCTGTTTGCCATTCCGTGCATTGTCAATAGTAATGCAACCCATCATTTCTCATTAAAACAAAATGAGAATTTCATATTTCAATATCGAATAAGTTAGATCAATTAACTGATCTTTTAAGAACAATTCCATGATGTTTTTTCGTAAACACCTGAAAGTGTTAATGAATGCACCAAATGCATCTTACTTTAGCTATCTAACCGCACAACCTATAGGATGTGTTTCCGAAGAATAAATGAGTCTTTTCCTCCTCGTTATCCACCAAACAGCAAACGTGCAATGTTTTAACTAAATTTAATGGAATTGATTTACGGTTGCTGAAACTGAGATTCAATGTTAAACCGAAAGGGGTTTTCGCGCAATGTTGAAACCGTCTGTACGGCACTCAACTTCCTCGCATGCCACGGTCGAATCGTAATCTAATTGAAACGCATCCAGTGTAGTACCATCGTTTTCATCATCTCACGTCGCCATCTCGCCGGGACGGGAAGCATTTTAATTTTCTGCCACTTCTCTGACATCAGAGGGCGCGCTTCGTGCGGTGCATGGAATAATTCTTCAAACCTCTAGCGACAAACCGGGAGGAGGTTGGATGGGTATGGTTTACCTTTGAAAATGGCTACGGCCCTTCATTCCACGTCGTTCGCTCGTCGTGAATCGCTAAGACGCTCCACCAGCCGGAATAAGTGTTCCATGTGTTTTGCTTTGTGCGAGCCGGTACCATGACACGGATGAGGGATATTTTCTTTATGAATCTCAAAACATCGCCTCCACTTGTGGCCCTAATCTTTATACAGAATCTCTTTTAAGATGCAATCGCGTACCGTTTGCGCCCAGAAAGTGCATGAACAGGCACGGCAGGTTGCATCCTGAAGGGTTTACGGGTTTCGATGGTTACACTTTGTGGACAAAAAAAATACCATACGAAGGTATGTATGAACTAAAGGTTATGCAACCCTTCAAAAGGGTTTGCATTTAAAGAGGGGTTTCGCTATTATTTAAAGTTTGTATTTATTTATTTTTATTTTTAAAATTTTCAATTTTGCGATCAGATTTCAGTGTTTTATAGAATGTTGTTTAATGTTGTTTAAGCTTAATAACACGTAAAGTGTTCATTTATATATTTGTATGGTTAAACGTGGTTTATCGTGTCGAAGAACATTATTTATTACGGACTATTTTGAAAGTTCCATTTGAATCCTTTTCCAGTTTCTGCTCCATTAAATTTGTTAGATATTTATCACCATTCAATATGACTTTCATAACTAAAACAAGGACGTTGATAACCGTTTAACAAATTGCGTAATCAGTTGTATCATATATCCCACCATCACGGATTAATTTCAATTACTTCTTCTGAGGGTTTCGCGATGCGAATGCAAGTAAATTGTAGCGAATGCAGTAAAATTCCGAAGATTCGCTGATTTGTTCGTCACCTCTTTGGTATTGTTGTTGTTCAAAAGGGGTTGGTATAATACCGTGGGCAGAGCGTGACAGATCAGATAGGAGCTAAAGTTTACTCATTGTTCACGTCGTAGTCATTCGCTAAAGAAAATTGAGCAGCATTGAGAATTAGTGCTGTGCAGCGTTTAATTTAATATTGCAATAAATCGTACCGACATTCAATAAAATTCTAACACTATCTCCAACAACACGAAGGCTGGGGTGTAGTAATTTCTCATTTACTTGTCATTCGTGGCAGGTTGCGTTGCAACTAGGCTCGCGGAAAATGACAGTTGAAAGGAGGGAGTGATTTAGCTGTATCCTGACAAATACGTTTAAAATCGAGTTTCAACGAGTTTTAGTTTATTTGTAAATATGAAGAAAACATATATTTGTAAATATGAAGAAAATATGGCAAGTATGGTGTGACGCGCAAGATAACAATCAATACAGGTTTTAAAAATCGTCTTGTGTTATCTCCATGTTTCATGACTCGTTGCTATGTTTATTTCAAAGAAGAGATTTCTTACTCATCTCAGTTACATCATCGTCGACAGATCGGTTCATCGAGTGTTAAAAGTTGCATTTCAAATTGCATATCGCTAGTAACAGTGCACTCAACGTTGCAAGTGAAAGTATTTATTGATTCGTATAAATAACACATCAGAATGAAAGTCGATCAGTACGTTCAGATGTTGCATATAAGAAAGTCTATCGATAGTTTTTTAACAAGTGAAAATGTTGTTTAAAACAGCCTTGATGTGTTTAACGTTGTGTCTAGCTTTATCTGCGGACAAATATTTTACGGCAGCTCAATCGGACATTGCACCAATAGAAAAAAGCCAGATGAATTAAAGCAAGTTCAAATTCACACGATTCCCGAGTCTTGCTCTTCGGTAAACGCGAATGAAACAGGCACTTATTACATCAATCCTAGTGGGTGGAAGGAAAACTCTTTTATTGTGCTTTGTGACTTTGAAAATCATTTCAACCTCGGCGGGGGCTGGACAGTCTTCCAGCGTCGGATGGATGGCTCGGTGGATTTCTACCAGAATTGGACAATGTACAAAAATGGATTCGGAGACGTCAATGGAGAACACTGGCTGGGTTTGGAGAAGCTTCATGCAATGACGAGATCGGGAACCCACGAACTGTTGGTGGTGTTGGAAGATTTCGAAGGAGACTCCGCTTATGCGCTGTACGACGAATTTAAAATTGATAGCGAGGAGGAAAAGTACAAGCTCACCTTGGGTCGTTATTCGGGAACTGCTGGTAACTCAATGGGATATGAAAATGGAATGAAGTTCTCTACAAAGGATGATATGCCAAATCTAAAGGTACCATGCGCGACCAGATTCAAGGGAGCGTGGTGGTTCAACAGCTGTTATATGAGGTACGTTTTTGTCATTCAAAACTAGCTTAAAAGGATTATTTAACAGCGTAATCAAATGGTTTTGTCTTTCTTTCACCATATTAGCCATTTGAACGGGCCATATTATCAAAAAGGGTATCACGTCGACCAACATGGTGTGGAATGGATTGATTTTCCAAGTGTCGATTATTCGCTGAAAGCAACAAAAATGATGTTCCGAAACCGCTCATGAAAGGCACTCGTCGACACCTGATTGATATTGAGAAAGAAAAACAAAAACCACAGAAGTTATGTTCGTGCCAGAAAAACAGCAATATAGAGATGGGTTTTGCTGGAAATTGTATTGTTTCTGACTTCTTTAATTTGTGATGGAAAAAGCACATAAAACATTTGTTGTCGTACCAAATTATAATATGGTTCCACAAGCAATTATAAGTTCAAAATGTAGTATAGTGTTGCCTTTTTGTGCCAATAGAATTTGTTCATGGAAATCATCCGGCAGCTTAAATGCTGCTTCTTATCCTTGTCAGGGGCGTCAAGATTATGGGCTTCCTTCCGCCCGTCAATGCGGAGTGACGCGAAGGAAATGTGTCCGAGATTCAATGACTTGTCCGTCGCTTTTTCAGTATTGTGATCGGAAGGGAAGGTAAAATACCGTGGGTGGCGCGTGACAGATCAAACAGGAGCACACAATTATTCATCGTTTTCGTCGTTGTCATTTGCTGGAGAAAACAGGACTTCTTTGAGAAACAGTGTCATACAGCGTTTAATTTATAGTTGAAATAAACCGCACTGAAATTTAATATAGTACTGATACTATCTTCGCCAACACCAAGATAGAGGTGCGATTACTTCTAATTTACTTGTCTCCTTGTCAGATTGAATCAAAAGTGGGCGGGGTAGAAAGGTGGGGTGGAGTTTATTTCCTTTTCATGTATCGATGATAATGTTGATTCCATTAAACTTTGTGCTGCTCTGCAAGGAGCACTGCATTGAGAGAATGAATCGTTGTAGAAGATGCAAAATGGATTGATCTTGTTTATGTGGGGCTATCGAAGACCGTTTCATGCTGTTCTGTTGAAATGAAATGAGTTCAATGAGTTTTGTTTGAAAACAAAATTCGGTTTGTAAAGTCACTCTATACATTCTAATTCCTTGCATCCTATATTTACTAAACCAAACCTGGACGATGTACCAGATTTGCTTGCATATTTTGCAATCGGGAATGAAGTATGGGGCGTGTTATCTCTATGTTTTATTATTACTTGTTTTTGTTTACTTCAAACGTTGGATTTCCCATTCATCCGGGGAAGTCCCTTCTTAAGGTCTAGCTCCAAAAATCTAGATCATCAATACAATCATGTTCTCTGTGCAAAGAAACCTCAACACAACGGTCAATCGATTTAAGATTGATACATTTCTTTGTAAACTTGTACTTGTTTGTAACATATCCGTATGAACGTGGTGGTGTATGTGTAAAACGTTATTCAATGGTATAAATAAGATGTTTGAATGAAAGTCTATCAGTGCGTTGCGAGATTTCATAGAGCCCACTAGCAGCTTGTCGACAGGTTGAAAATGGTTTCCAGTAAAGCCTTGATCTGTGGAGTGTTGTGTTTAGCTTTATTTGCGGACAGGTGTTCGACCTCTGCTTCGTCGGAAACAAGTGCAATAGAAAAAGTGATTAGAAATACCATGAAAGAATTTGACCAAAAAATGATGGATACTCTGCAAGCGTACCTACAGCACCACAATAACCATGTGACGCAGCAATATGCGTGTGACAAGGAATTTGGAATACTGAGAAACATAAGCCGAGCGCAGGAAGAAGCACTGTTCGGAAAAATGAAATCATTCGAAGCGACAGTGGACCAGATCATCGCATCCAGCAAACAGTTTGAGCAGCGGTACAAAGCAGATCTAGAAAAGTTACTGTCGACTAACGAACAGATTCTTTCGATCAATTCAGATATGAAAGTGCAATTGAAATCTTTGCAGGAAGAACTAAAGCAAGTTCATATCAACGTGATTCCTCCATCTTGCGCTTCAGTAAACTCGAAGGACACAGACACTTTCTACATTAATCCTTCTGGATGGGAAGGAAATTCTTTCTTAGTGCTCTGTAACTTCGAAAACAACTTCAACTTGGGTGGCGGCTGGACAGTATTTCAGCGGCGAATCGATGGATACGTCAGTTTTTACCAGAATTGGACGATGTACAAAAACGGATTCGGAGAAGTTAATGATGAGCACTGGCTGGGTTTGGAGAGGCTTAATGCTATGACGAAATCAGGAAGACATGAGCTGTTGGTGCTGTTGGAAGATTTCGATGGAAACAAACGGTATGCGTTGTATGACGATTTCAAGGTAGGAAACGAGGCAGAAAAGTATAAATTGACCGTTGGAAAGTATTCGGGAACCGCTGGAGACTCATTGACAAACCACAATGGAATGATGTTTTCTACAAGTGATCAAGATAATGATCTAGTCTAATAGTAAAGCCGGGTGCGCTAATTCATTCAAGGGAGCATGGTGGTTCGAAAGCTGCTATCGCAGGTATGATTTCGTCAGTAGAAATAAGTCCATGTATATTATATAACATCTAATTTTTTTTTACGTTTTCCAACCTCCCTTACAGTCATTTAAATGGACCATATTATCAAAAAGGAAACCACCTCAATAAAAGTGGTGTGGAATGGATGCAGTTTCCAAGTGCCAATTACTCGCTCAAATCAACGACAATGATGTTCCGACACCGTAACTGAAGTAACGAGTCTAAGGAGTACAATGAAGAACTCAGAAGTTATGGCAATGCCAGAAAAACAGCAATATAAAGCTCGGGTTTGTCCACGAATGTTTGATTAATATTATTTCTATCCGTTTCCGATTTATTTTGTAATATGGTGGAGAGAGAGTTTTTGGTTTCTTCTATATCCGAATGTATCCTTAAATGTATCTGATTAAACTAACGTTAAATTTAACACGGTATTTATTATATTCGTTCATATGGTAGCACCAAAGGTGGTCTGTGACAGCCGAGCAGTAGCACCGGTTAGAAAATCGGCCCATGACCTCGACGGCGTGGGTTCGAATCTCAACCGAGACCGGACAAGTTTTTTGAAAATAATTTCAACCTCGCCGGAGGCTGGACAGTATTTCAGCGGTGCATGGACGCGTCCATGGATTTCTTCAGTAACTGGACGATATACAGAAATGGGTTTGCAGACGTCCATGGAGAGCACTGGCAGGATTTAGAGAAGCTTTTGATGACAAAAACGGGAAGACAGGAGCTGAGTTGTTTAAAGATACCTCTTTGGTGGTAAGTGAGGTAGAAAAGTACGAACTCACCATGGGAAAGCATAAGGGAACCTCTGATCGTTCATTTGATTTTCATAATGGAATTAAGTACATACTTTACGTACTTTACGTACAACCAAAGGATCATAGTGGTTCCATGATTGTTATCATAAGTGCAATCATATCTATTTAGTTTGGGTGTTGTTACAAATAAAAAAATAAATTAAAAGATTGTATAACCAATGAAACAATTTAACTATTATGTTAAAATGGCTGATAGAGTAAATTGATGTTTCCGTCTTTTTCTCTTGTTTACAAAATTGTTGCTGATTATAAATACTCACATTGCCATTAAAACTGATTTGATATTTAAAGCTCAACGTATATAAAAAAAAATCAGAAATTATCAAACGTAAATCACTGCTCACCTTAAACCATTCTTTTAGGAAAATCCATTACCTTACCCTTCTTAGTAAGTCTGAATCCTTCTCTGTTCATCTGGTTTTGTGAAAGAGGGAAAACATTGTTATTACATTCGATCGATTTTGTCCAATCCTCCCTCTGTTGGACAAATATCGCTGAATTACCAATGGCTGCCATCCGGAGCTTGATAAATTGATACGGATTACGTGCCAGTCGGTCTGAGTGTGTATGTGCGGTAGTAATTAATTATCGGTTATGTTGTTTTCTGCGTGCAGCGAGCACCTTGAAACTAACCTAACTTTCAGGTCGGGTGGAATGATTCTTTTTTTGCCAAACTTATCACTGCAAGTTGAAGTAAAAAGTGTATTGTGTAGAATAAAACACACACATTAACTCCAATCAATGAGTGTGGAAGAAAGGCAAAGATGATTCATTGGCCCGTCTGCGCCTTTTCGGAGCGCAAAACCAGCGAACCGGCCCATTTCGCACATTTTCGGCTTAAAATGCTATTAATAAAATGCTCGCCAGCTTGCAGCGCAAACCAATGCACGGCCGAAAGACCGTAGCTATGATTTATTAATTGCAATATCACTCATTCGGCTGGTGACCAGCGGGGAGGCGGCTGGGGAAGTGAAACGCAATCGAGGGAATCCCCATCTCAATCATCATAACGGGCCCGTTTATTTATGTGCCCGGCGTACACGGTGGTACATAAATATGTACATATATTTGTGTCACATCGCAATGCACCAGCCGCCCTTCCCTTCGCCCACTGGTTGTGGTCTGTCGGCGTATCTTGGACTTTCTTAAGTCGCCCCGAGTCATCGTGCGAAGGCTTTGCCATCCCAAAGCCACCCCTAAAGCCAGTGCACCATTGGGTCGATTTCGATCGGGAATCTCGGCCGAGCGGAGCAACGCGAGGAAAGGAATGGGCGCGCGGGGGCTGATCCGAGGACGAAAATAGCCACAATTATAAATTGCATCATTAAGAAGCATCTGGCGTGACGGGAGAGTGCGAAAGATTAGCGCTGCGAGCAGCTGTTTTCCGTCGGCCAGGGCCCGAGGTGCATTCGATGCAGCAGTCGAGCCGCTGGCCTACCTCAACATAAACACGCTCACAAACACAATCACTCCCCTCCTTTCGTCGTCAATTTGCTAGCGTTTGCACAATCTGAGGTTTTGTTGCGGCAAATTTGTAGCCATATTAAAGAGCGTACGGGTGTGGCAAATAAAGGTCGATTCATACATTTTCAGGAGGAAACTCATGTTGACAGCATATCGTTGGGGAGATATGTGTATGACAATTGGTTAAATGGAATAACGGGGCAAATAAATGGAAATACATTATTTATGAAATGAGTGTTTTAACTTAGGCTTGACATTAATAATTTCTAATGTTGTGTACTGAGACAAAAATATCACAATCAGTAAATTAGTAAAGCTTGACTTATCTTTTTCTACATAAGTGAGTATTAAAATCATATAAATTCTCATAATTTAAAGCCTCATATTGACCTTATAAATAGCCTTTTACAGTAATTCGACTTACAAGAGAATTCAAGTTTCGAATAAACATGAATCACTGATGTGGTTGTATGGTGAAAGCGTGTTCTGTTCGTGGACATATTTTTACTTGCCACGTGCCCGGCATTTATCCGCATGACGCACTGCCGCATGCATTGGTAAGCCTTGCCTTCCTGCCATCGACCAAAGCCGAGGCCGGATTTATGCTTTCTCAGCGCGTTTTAGCGCAAGACATGATAATTTGACGTCAAGGTCCACTGCATGCGGGTAGTGTGACGGTTAATCCTATTTGTCCTTCGGTTTTGCGTTTATTTAGGAAATTTAAACCCCACAAGAAGAGCGGAAAACGATGAACACAGGTGTGCGGAATTCTCGGTTTGCTGTTGCCCACGAACCGGATATGGTAGAAATTAATCCTCATCACACGAAAGTGAGCGAAATTTCCAAACACTTGTCTCCTTTCCCAATGCTCGTCAATACATTCGCATTTAGGCGGAACACTGGAACGCTTGATGATGAAAGATTTATTTTTGAAACACACGATGCATCCGCAGCTGCTTAACGGTAATAAGCTCTTCCTTCGTGCAACAGGCCTCGTTTCCTTCCGATAAATTGCACAACTAACTTCTTCCACACGGGGGAAAATTTTGCGATGGGATTTCTTCTACCCACTTTCCATTAAGCGGCTTCCAAACGGAGAAGTATTATGCATTTCCGCTCATTACGGCGCCACCCCTTGAGAAGTGCTTCAGACTTCCCGGACGAAAAAGCAGTGAATGACATGATAATGGGCGTGCATAATGTGACACTGATGCAACAGCACCCATCTTGTCACTGTTACGGTTGCATTATTGCTTGAGGAAAAGAAAGGGGAAGTATGAGAAACCGAAGATGGTATAAAAAAGCCACACAGCCGTCACATGGTATTCGTGTAAAACAGAATATTCATAGAAAAAGCATAATGTCTTCATAAGACCCGACCAAACGGCTCGAGACGTAAAGCCATCTCCATTTCATGTTTTGTAAGTGTTTTCTCATTCCAGATGCTCGCAATAATGGTTACCAGCTGTTGTTTGAAGCGCGGTTTGGGAATACAAAAAACCAGGCAGACAATTTGTAACATCTTTCCCATATGCAAGACGTACGAGAGTCGCACGTCTGCTCCCTTCACTTTGGCAGACACATTACAATTGCATCATTCATAAGTGGAATTACATTTGCACAAAGTTATGTGATCAATTTATGTCTTTAGTATTGCACTTCATTTCGCAAGCGGAAGGCTCATTTAATTGGAGTGCTTTCCCGGTGAATTTACGGATTTCCATGTACGTTCCATTCCAACCGTTGACCTCCGGTTCGGTCTGCCTCGGGACGGATTCCACTGGATTCTTCGAATCAATTTGTAGGACGATAAAATTTACACCTTTTTTAATTGAATTCCGTCTCGTCGTTGGCTAACGCCACGGTCGTGGTTCAAGACTTCCGTCCGCTGCCCGAACAAATTCGCTCGCTGAGAAGATCACATGGAGATAAATCTCGCACCTTCACACTCTCACCTTGGGCCATAAATCTTGGTCTCGGATAGTTCTGTGGTCGTGCGACGCCATGGTTAAGGGCCTCTCACTGTTGTGGTGAGGGGAGATTACACTTCGACGGAGGAAAATAAAAAAATGGGTCCATTCACACTGAGGGAAAACGTAGCCAGGTGGGAAGTATTTTATTTACCGCAGAGCGCATTTTTATTACTTCCCCCCGAAAAAGGTGTGAAGTACATCTTCGATAATTCCTTGTTGATCGGTGGAACATGGAAGTAAGTGTTCCGGGATGGCAAAAGTTATCTACCGAGCGTTCATTTCATTACTTTCCTTCCTCCACAGGCAATCGTCTATGGAACTGATTTTCCTCTCCTTCCAAAGGAGCATTGTTTCGATGGTACGTGCATCACCTAGAGCTGGCTAGTGTTTTTTTCCTCTCCACTCAACGGATACGGCATCGATATCAGCACGAAAGGAAAGCGATCAAAGTGCAGGCGGAAAATCGAATCGAGTCCTCACCTTTCTCCGTCGGTGGAAATCGCAGCATTCGTCGAGGCATCTTTCGCCCGAAGCGGAACGGATGAGCCAGGATAACGATCGACAAAACGACCACCGAGGCACGTTGCCGTGGTCACGGCGCGCTGGAATCGTTGCGTCGATGGTCTCTGGCTTCTGCTCAGTATTCATGACACAGTGCGGTTACACAATGTTGCGTCGTTTCATTGGTGTTTGATTCTTTCCGAGTTTCCATTTTTTTCCATCGTTTTAGTTTTACATGGTTTTGTTTCACCATGTCAAACCTTGGGCGCATTGGGTTCGTTAACAGTTTTTTGGGAATATCTCTGATCGCAAAACAGTGTTTGCCAGTATTTCGCATACTGTTAAAAGAATTAATTTAACTTAATCAGCGTTAATTTTGAAAACATACTCAATTTTGTTTTTGTTTCTACAAATCAACGAAAAACAAAATCTTGGCTACAACTTGTGATATTGTATTGTTTAAGAAGAATACAATAAACGACTTGCTTTTCGTGCACAGTTTTTTTCTCATACCAAATTGTATGGTCATCTTTGTTTTGAAATAACTATTATATCTTACATTTTGAGCAAAAACTTGTAGTTTATCGCAAATAGAATTTAAGTGTTATTTTAAAGAACCGATATCGAAAAATTTGTTTAATTTTGAACCATACTGTGTGGGCAGCTATTGAATGTAAATCGAAGATCGAAATAGGGGGAAAAATCACTCTAAACCAGACATGATTCCGTTGTTGCCTGGGAGGATGCAGAATCGCACTAATCCTTTCCGTATCGTGACTGGGTTTTCGCAGGACCACGCGAACTATTGGAAGCCATTTAATAGATTGTCATTTTAATCTTTTCCCTTTTAGACACTGGCTATGATGACACGCGGAGTCTCACTGACAATGCCGCTTCCGTTTCGTTGATACTCGACAAAACAAGAATCTTCCATCAGGCCGATGGTGGTATGGTTTAGACTTCCGATTGCTCCTGTGTATTCCTAATCCAGGTGATCCTTGCGTTGTCCGTCAGCAAATGGCTTTGGCTTACATTGGAAAAGCTGCCTTCTCTATCCTTTTTTCCATTGGGAATATCGATAAATTTTTCCCTCCACCTCAGATTCCTATAAATCCACTTTTAATTTGTACGGTTTGGTTTAAACCCTCACAACGCTAGGGTTTCAAGGTCCTCGTTAAACCACGGACTTTCTTCTTGGTCCGAGTTTTTTTCCAATGTTCCATGTGATAAGTAGACAGTCACATTCCAGTGTCGTCCCATTATTCTCATTCGCTCACTTTTCCCAGACACTGCGAAAGGCCGGCAACCGGTCGAAGAAAGAGATAGACCGGGTAGACGAAAATGAAGCCGGACAAGAATGGGTCGATTTTCTACGGCCGGAAATGAACAATCCCAACGGTGAGTGAGTGTGAGAACCAGCACCAAGGACGGCAATCGGCCACGAGTGCCAGGAAAAATGCCCGGACAATGGCCCATCGCTGAGCATCTCCGATAGTGGTTGCATTCCGCAGCAAATCGTTTTCCTCGAAGCGAGCAGGAAAAGTGTGACGATGACGGTGGTTATGCGCCTTTTGCTGTCAGTGCACGGGACGGGCGGTTTTATCACACCAACACCAGCAATCGCAACCCATGTGGCGATGCAAACGGCATGAATTGTATAAAAAAGAGAAAGAGCAAAAATAAGGAGGGAATAACCACGGTGCAAATTAAAACGAGAATGCACATTGATTATTTTTCTCGACCGGCTGACGTGTCCTGCCTGACTTGCCTATTCGATGCCAGCTGATGGTGAGTGTTGATTTTCTCACCAGATTGAACTGGTTTAAGAGGGAAGATTAGGTTTAGCCATGGTGAATGTCATGCTGGGCTTGCATTAATTTTTCTATTCATTTAGCTTTTGTTGAACAGTAACAAATGCACCACATTGAGTAAAAAATTAAGTGCATGTCATTCTCTATGAGTTTGAATGTTCCATAAAAATAATTTAATTCGAACTGTGTACAACAATATGTAGAATCACTTTTTTTACCACCTTTCATTTCATTCCATACGAAATGTTGTTCAAAAGCCTTCAATATTGGTTTCTGATTGCTTTTAAAAATTTTCGTAGAACAGAAGGAAAATGGGCTCTCAACAAGCGTTCTTCCCGTTTAAGTTTACAAGACAATTTCCAGGCATCAAAAGATGACAGAATGTGCTTGGTTTACTACGGTTTGTTCCGTAAAAATTAAAATTCTCATTTACAAAATGTTCTAAATTGAAGTGCCCAAATTGAATAAGATAAGCTATCACTTTGGGACACCAGGCGTCTCCATTTGGAGATCACGGACCATGCGCCTCCATCAAAAGTATCAGTTCAGTCTCCATCGATGAAAATGAAACTTTTTCAGTAAAAAATAAATTGAATTGAGATCAATTCCCAAAAATTCTTGGGGAACAGCGTACATGCTAGCCTTTTTAAAATAGGGGTTTATCGGAGAAGATAAACTTACACTTTGGGACACCAGGCGTCTCCATATGAAGATCACGGACCATGCGTCTCCATCAAAAGTACCAGGTGTCTCCATGGATGTTATCAAGATAGAAAAGAAAACTGATTTCAGTAAAAAATTAATTAAGAACAATGACTCAAAATGAAGTATATTAACGGTAAATTGTATGTTGAATTGATTGCGAACAGTAAAAATACCAGTCTTTTTTATTGGGCTCTATCGAACAAGATAAACTTGCACTTTGGGACACCAGGCGTCTCCATCAAAAGCTTATTAGTAAATGTTATCAAGATAGAAAAAAAATTGAATTGATTTAATCTGAAACTCCGCTTTTCGAATTAAATTATTTTCACGATAAAACGAACCTTAAATTCAAGGTGAAAAGTAACCAATCTCTTTTGAATCGAACTCAAAACATACAACGAAACATCCCACTCACAGACAACTTGTGAGACCATGATGAATGTTGTCAACCACCATGACACAGGTTCCCCGTCGTTTCGATGAATTATAAATTTTAAAACAGCAAATTTAAATTTATGGATCGACATAGAAAATTTTATGCTCCATCTCTCCGTTCACTGGTGCTGAAGCGACAGAATGTTCAATGCCACACACAAATATACCCCCACGTACGAGGACTGTGAGGAGGATGTGGAAAATTAATTCCAACCAGGCCAAAGCCGAGAGGCGTTCCGGAGGAGGGCGCGCATCATAATGTTTAGAATAATGATACCAATGATAATAACACTCGTAACGATAACAATGGGTTCACCACCCGGAGGATTGGTGTCCGTCTGTCACAACAGTCTGCCGCCTTCGGCCTTTCAGCTTGTATGTTACATTGCGACGCGCAGCGTAGATACTCGATGCGGTGCGAAAATATACATTTACTGGCCACTGGTTGGAGTGTATTTTTTTAATTTTTGCTTGCTCCCCCGCAAGCATTACAACATCGTTCGGTGTGATTGGTGGTAGTACTTATGTATTTATCGTGGCTTCTCGCCACAACGACAACGTGCGCCCGAAGGGTTGACGTTACGTCGTTGGTCGAAGTGGTAATCGCTTGCGGCAAGAAATTTCGCCGGCCCTACGGTAACGGATGACGGGCTAATGCCCGGATGTATCGTGACGGATGCATACACCTGCAACCGAGAGAGATTAGCGGGAAATCAGTGTGCGTCAGTCGGGGTGGTTCGAGAGTTGCGGGATTATCGAAACAGTCTTAATCACCGGTGACACTTAAAGCTGCACGACACGAACATTTTGATTTAGCAAAGTCGAACGAAGATGTCAAGCAATGAGTGGCTTATGCGTGTTAGATTAATTATTACAACAGCTCTTTAACCAACCATACGTGATACTTTTAATGCGTTAATTTATAACTAACTTTATTATTAATTTTTAGCAATCAACACAAACTTCACCAAAACCATGTAAAATACACAGCAAACTTTCATTTCATGGCCAGCAGAAACAAGTAACACTCAATTGCGAAGGCAACTCATGTATTATTAATCTTGTAACAGATGACGACAGTATAATCACCTATAAATTTATTTTTCGGCTGCACCATATTGCGAAAAAGGCATTTATTTTCGACAACATTCGCGTCCCACGCGCGTGCAAGCGAACGCAATACGGCCAAGCGGCCTCGACCGTTCGCTTCATGGAACCGTTGTTGGTCCCTGGTCGACATGGCCGTTCGTGTGGGCTTTCCGGTTATCGTGTCCCGTGTTCTCACTCACTCACACCCTTCGGGAAAGGTGGCCATTTTTCACATTTCATTCCACCCTTCGAATAGTCATTTGCATTCAAAAATTTTACTTGCCAGAGTGGGAAAGGGCACGTATGATTTCCGCATCCGAAACGAGCCGATTTTTCCCTCGGTGCAATGTTTGCCCATTTGCAGCCCCGTGCTAGGCGTCGCAAATGTTGTGCAGTGTTTTTGTTTCCGTCCCATTTTGAGGTCCTTTTTTGCATGTTTCGTGTCCCATTGTGGGTGTTTTATTTTAACAGCCGCTCGTTCCATACCAGCTCGTGGTTGTTTTGGTTTTGTTTTTTCCTGTCACTTGCTTTTCAACACCCAACTCCCGACTCGGAGCGAACATGGGAAGCGGTGGGGGGCGTTTTTAATTTCCATTTTAACTGGGATTAATTCGATTCAATTAACTTGATTGATTCCCACCTCCTGCCCCTGGGTTTCGACTCGACAGCCGGCGCAAAACATCAACCCACTTCCGGCGCGAGCCGACAACAGCTTCGTGTACAAAATATACTACAACCCTCCGTGCAGAGCATTTCCAACCTTCTCCCGTCCAACCGCCGGGCAAACGTAGTCGCTCACTCATTTTCACCCGTCAGCTGGTTATCCGGCGAGAGGCTCATGTTTTGATTTTTTTCCCTCCCTTCATCGACGTGTGTTGTGTTTCGAGCACTCCACACGTTCGCATTTTGCAGCCGATTTCATGAACCGTTTAATTCGGCTTCAGCAGCAATTAGCGGCAGTGCCGTTTATCCTACGCTGGTTTTATTCCACGTAACCGTACAAAAATGGGCAAAAAAAAAGGGCCGAATACCAGCTATTTCCATCGCCGGTGTAAAGGAAATGGTCCAATGAAAGGAAGCGATGAAAACGGAGGCGCAACGATCTGGCAATCATTTCAGGGCTTCTTTAATCCAGCGAAAAATCTGCTCCATTCAGTCACCGGCTTTGGCGGAGTTAATTAGTGAAGTGTGAAAGATTGCATTGATTTCCTGGCTTAATCCCTGCTCAAGAAGGATTTCGTGAAAACGGGGAGATTATTTGTGTACTACAGCGGAAGATACGAACAAAGTTAAATAAATTTATTCAACTATGGCGTACGGTAGGTATTCGTTTTCTAACATGTCGTTCAAAATATTAAATTACTAGCTTGAACGTCCAACTAATAACGATAATAAAGAAACGCAGAAAAATTAGAATAACACGTCAGAAAATACAATTCCTTGCTACTGAAGGAAAAGCGAACGGAATGAGGGTATAAAAAGGGGAACTAGAAAACACATCAAAACATCACCGTCGCTTAGTTGGCGTGACGGTGACGGTAATGTACTGATTAATTAATTCAATTATTCACACATTTTGCATAATGAAGTACAAAACGGTGATGGTGACAAGTACCGTCGACCGTTTTCACCGTCCGGAGAAAATGCTTAAAGGAAAGAAAGCGAGCCGAACCAACCAAGGCGGTGGTCCGTGCAATCGGGTGAAAAAATAAATAAGTAAATAAATAAAAGAAAACACAGTCCAAACCCCCGGGCAAAGCGGACGATATGGTGTCACCAGCCGCCGGAAGTGAGCAATGGGACGACAATTTATGTAAATTCATTTTAGTAAGTGGAACGGATCCAACCACTTCTGCATTAGCGATAAGTGACTTAGAATCGCCGCAGATGAAATCAACAAAGTGTTTGTTAATTAACACAACACTATGTCGACTTTAAATGTTTCTAAATAGCTTGGAAATAGGGTTTCTTGAAGAAGATAAGTAAAAAATGTGCAAAGAAAGTTGGTTAAAATACTACCATTAACTTTTAATTACTCAGTTTTATTTTACCTACCCATGGTTTAAACAATTTCTTGTCATTTAACACCAAGCAGATTATACATAAAAATAGACAGCATTCTCATTCGCTTGATGAGTCACAGGCTTTCCCTTTTCCACCGGTTTAGTTATTCATCTTTATACAGTCGGTCCGTTTTCGTGTCTTTACGCACATTATGCATAGCTTCTTTAGGCGTCATCTTTCCGCTGAAGCTGTGTTGAAATGTATCCCAGCCACTTAGTTGCGATGGAAGTTGACATTCGCTACACCGGACACCGGTTTAATGGGTGGCATCGCAAAAGAAGGAGAAAAGAAACAACTCACTACTTTTCCTCAAGCCGTCGAAACGTCTTGATAGATGAGAAGGTCTATATTAGCTGACGCAAAAGTTCCCTGCCTTGGCATTCCGCTTTGTTAGATTATTTAGACGAGGTGCGATGATGAAAGATGAGCAGAAAAATTGAAAGAGATAGAGATATTGTATCCATCGGGATAAAGAACGAGCATTTTTTTCTATTCTTTGAACATTCTTTTGATGCATCACTTCTTTTTTAGTAGGTGAAAAAACAGTGTTTGAATGATGAGTGTTTGTTTATTCTATTCCACAACGCGCTTCATACTTTCTTAGGTCAAGGAAAAAGAAGTAAAGCAATGTTTTCATAAACTAGCGTAAGCAAAAAAAACGAGATTTGACTTTTGGTTCATGGAATTTTTCAAATTAAGATTAGTTTTGTGGAAAAAAGATGTTAAAAGTTTATTCTTTCTGGAAAATTCGGGAAAATTGATGGAAACTTGGGAATGCCACAGTAAAGGTAGAAAAACACCCCAACCCGTTCAATGAAACTTTTGCAGTTTGGATACATAATTTAATTTTGGGAAAAACAAAAATATATCCAAACACACATAACAGAAGCTCCACGTTCCACTATATATGCAATTGTTCGAGTGTCAGCCACATATCGCAACGTGCAGATATCAAACGACAAATGACAACAAGTTGGGCCTTCGTCGCTCTGGAAAAACAGACGATAAAAATTTCACCAGCAGTAAGGACAATGTGCGAAAACAAAGGGCCACACATGAGTCACGGTGAGTTAAAAACTGTACCCAAGCAGTGAGCAGGGAAGGAAAAAATGAAAGTCGTCGAAAAGGACAACACTAGCAGTGGAAAACAATAGGGAAAACATCCGCGACGCCAAAACACAAAAAGGGCAAACAACAAACAAAGACAATACGGAGCTTAGTGAAAAGACAGTGGCAAGTTTGCCGGGCCTTTGCCAAGGCATGATCGCGTTGCTAGGAAAAACAAATAGGAAAAGGAAACACACAAACAGGTTATGAAATGCAATGACTATCCTCCCGGAGGACGCGCCCGGCCGACGGGACCGAAAGGCGAATTTTGAATTCTGTGCAGTGTTTTTAAGTTGTTGATATGGTCGGGTACTTTTGCATAAATGAACGGCTCGTGCTACCGTTCCTGCCAGCCGAACGCTGCTCCACCGAGTCAACGAGGAGGGAAAATAATAGTTCCAGCTTTTCCCCGCGTGTCCCCGTCCGCGTTCCATCCGAGCAACATCTGCTCGGCGTTGCATTATTCGTTCAACTTTATGTTCTGTGTTTGGCGGCCGAAGCAACACCGAAAAAGTGTGCCATCAGATTTTTCCCTTACTAGCTGTCTGTCGTCTTGCCAGGTCGGGAAAACGGGTTCACCAAAAGTCATGCTCATGCGGGGGAAACGGGATTGTTACTGTTCTTTTCCACCCACGGCTGGCGTTGAGCTTGGCACAGTTATTATCTCTGTGTGGTTTGCATGTTTGTTGGTAATGTGGTTATCTTGGGTTTAATTTGGTTGCTCTTTAATCGGAAAACCAGGTTAAGACGTTGGTTTGTTAAACGCTTCTTTCTACGGACTTGATTTTAACTTCTTCATCCCCCCAGGAGCAGTTTCTATAGCCTGAATAAGTATATTTGAAGGGAAGTATGTCCAAACTTTTTCTTTTCACTGCTGAACATGTTTAATCCATGCTGAACTTAGAAAACCTAAAGGTCAATAATATCGAAACGTATAAACATTTATGAATAACTAAAGTATTTTGGAGATAAAATGAGGATTCCTCATGGCAATATGATAGAACAAACCTTCACAATATACGTTTGCTGATATTGAAATATCCTTACTGGCTTATTTCTCAGAATAATAAACCAAAAAGTATGAATGAACGATAAACAAACACCGTATCAAGCTTATTTGGCAACGTACCAGACCAGAATAAATCCGTGGGTCACCAAAATTGAGATGTATTGCATTGTTCGATTTGACATTCGGCATAGGACGATCCTTACAATCAAACGCATATTTAGTTTCGTTTTCAAACACGAATACGAACGTCAACTCGCTGACACCACCGAATGATTTGCTTTGTTTTTCCATTGTGGTATCTGTTCGAATGCAGCGCTCATTCATTTGTTCGGAACAGAACACACCACTAGGGAAGTGTGTTGTGAACAAAGCTGATATTTCCCGAACCCCACCGTGGTGGGAAAATCCAGTGGAAAATATCTGCAAGGGCAAGCGGTGCTCGATATGAATACCAATATCACACGGATTTACAGCAATGCACGCTACCGAATCGACATGGGCAGAGTTCCTAAAAGTAAGCCTTCACACCGGCTTTCCCTTTGACCGGGCTGGAAAAACTCGGATGCCGTTCGCCGGAAGGGTGTTGACAATAGCCTGGCAAGCATTTACATCCATCGATACCGGCTCGCAGGCAAAAGGACGCGCCCCGAAGTCGCGGGAGAACAGTTTAAATTGAATTTACATACATCATATCACCCGAGCGTGGAAAATCGTGGCCAGTGGACATCGTGGCGCACCACGAGACACGGATTCCGACATGCAACCGCTATTCGTTCGTTCGTTCGTTCGTTTGAGCGGCTGACAAACGGTTGACAGTTGGTGTCTGTCACCTCGGTGACGGGTGACAGTTTTTAAATTGGTGTGGCTTTTCACTGCGTTCGTGTTGCTAACTTCATTGAATTGTTGATGCGAGCTGGTTGAGAGCGGATAGTGTAGTGTGGTGTTTTGCTACCTTTTCCGGTCGAACAGCGCTTGACACCTCCTGATAAGAACGTGTAACAAGTGATCGACGAACAAACGAAGCGAGAAAATTGTTTAAGGTGAATAATTAAAAAGATGTTATTGAGAGCAGTCCTGTGAAAAGATCACCTGGATTCAAATATGTTCACAGTAATTTTAATCAAATATATTTGTAATAAGTGGACTATAATTACGTAGAAAAAACATCACTTTAAAGGTGATCTGACAAAGCATCTGACAAAGTAGTTCTTATTTAGAAGACAAATAAATCTTAATTACAAGAATTATCTTAAATAAAATCTTGCTTCCTTCTTTAGAATTCATTTTAGCTATTGAATAACTCTTTTTAAAATTGTTTAAAGCAGAAAATTCACAAAACTGGTTCATTTTACAACACATGTTTAACAAATTGCTCTCGATACAATCGATACAAAAAGTTGTCAAACTGGTCCAAGAACAAGTGGCAAGAAAAGCCAGCATGTCGGAAAAACATTCTCAGACCGAACATTAATCTTATCATTTATCAATTTCTTCCACAGACCACAGTTCTGTGTTTCAGAATTGATTTGTAACGACCTGCTTGTCCGGACGATGTATCGTTTTCTTGAGCTGCTTTTGATGGCCTCCATCGTCACCATCATCATCGTCATTGTGCTTCCCCTTCTTGCCATTCCCTACGATAATGTTCACCCACTGCAAGCGCACACTGGCAAATCCTGGCACAGATGTAATGGTGCGCTCAATTAACATAACATGCATTTGGAAAATTTTAACATTAGAAACATGCTTCGAATGGGTGGCCCCCGGCTTGGGAGGAACCCCAATTCCAGCGGTGGAAGGCAGCAGCAGCAGCCGGGTACCGGATTTGGTGGAACATTCCGAAACAAAAACAAAACACGACAACAAGCGTCACTCCGGCCACTGATGGCGGCTGTTCCAGAGGGTTTCTGTTTCTGTTTTCCCGATCGGTTGCGAACGGTCTGGATGGCATTTGCTCGCTGCACTCAATGGCTGTAGAACCCGTGCGCCGATATATGCATCCAGCAGCCCCGTACGTACGGGGTGGTCAACAAGCGTCGACCAGGCCTTCTGCCGGACATTTTGCAACGTCCGTCCCAGGGCTTGCTGGCTGCATGTTGCAATCGTCGACGCTGCACGCCGGGACGGCGGAGATGAGAGATGCTTCTGTCAAAAACATGCGCCACCGGTTGCCATCCACAAGGCGGACACGGAAGAGGACGGCTTGCCCGAGTGCCCTCATCGGTTGACAGATTTAATTGAAAAACTAACAACCGTCGTTGGTTGGTCGAGGGTATTTTTTGTTTTTCCCGATTTTTCCTCTGATCTGCAGCGCCTGCCGTCGATTGTTGCACCGATCAACGTGTGTGCGTGTATGTGTCCCAGTGCTTCGGTCTGTTGTTTGTGAATGTCCTTTTCCCCGCGTCGAATCGCATCGAGTGTGCGGTCCGATAACCACCGGCGTCATCCATCTTCCAGCACGCATCCTCCCAATCGCACCATGTTTAGACAGGAGTCAAGCGGAAAACCATCAATCGACATCCTGTGCTGGATGCCAGAAGTATGGCCAGGAACATTTTTCCCCTTTTTTTAATTCCAAATCGCTGCACGGAGCGTTAAATATCTAGTCACCGTGGCTCGTGGCCTGTTAGATGGACCGTTGGTTAAACTAACAAGAAACAAAAGGATATACAAATTGAAATGCACTCCCATACTGTCATTGATCCGGGAACAAACGCCTGGGTCCACTACCCGATTTGTCAATGTTTGACCAGTCAATTTCCCGGCCAGAGAGGCTTCCACATCGTCAAGAGTCCACAGCACGTGACCACGCGCAACTGGAGGTAAATAAAACTAGTACGGATGCGCTCCAAAAACAGTTAACAGCCACTCGGTCCATTCACGAGGGTGATTGGTTTTAACCCCCCCCTCGGAATCATGTTTTTTCCTTTTTTGTTGGGATTGATTTTAAACAAAGCCCGTGATTGTCGCCGATCAACGACGCCGGTGGGACAACAAATTAGCATAATTGGTTGGAATTGAATCAACAGCGAACAGGCGAACACGGACCGCCGTTTTGTGGGAGCGCACAAATACGCCGATTTTGTGGTCGCCTGGATTCGCTCCCGTGCAACCCCGAAATCGATGGCCACTTGGGCCAACCGCCACCGGATGGGCAATGAACTAAATAATCGATTTAATCAATTGGTTTCGCCCGATGTGGGGATGTTGGATTACGGGGAGTTTGTTCGAGGGAGTGTTTCGGAAATTAGGTATTTAAGCAGCTAAATTGATTTAGTACTTTGAAATCTCATCATTAGTTGGCAAATAAAATTTCTCTCAAATAAATGTGCATAGATGAGATTTAAAAGGGATGTTTTTTTAATGCTGCATTTCACAGTAAAATAGGCAAACATTCAAGGCAGTTCATTGATGAATTAAAATTGGACTTTTATTTTAAAGTCACCAAAATTATGCAACGTAGAAAAAATACTTATGAGCTCAACAGATGTTTCGCTAAAAATAGACTAATAGGTTGATATAGGAGCATAATTTGTAACAATTAGTTTGAAGTCGATGTCTAATTTTCCACTTTGAAGAAGCTTTTATCAAATCCTAACGAAGGAAAATGCTCACCCACAAATAGTGCATAAACACCTCGATATGAAAAGCAAACGAGCACAATAAACTGACTCGTACAATGGTCTTTAATCAACGATTTGCTTAAACATGCGTCTATTTAGATCGTCCAACGCTCAAGAAGGTAGTTTCCATCCAATCAACTTCTCAAGACCTTCTTCATCTTCTCCATTTCGAGCCGCAACGCTGAGATCGAGAGGCATGAAGTGTTGCGAACGTCTTCACTTTCGAACACATCTCATTATCCACTTAACTTAAACCGACCTCCGTCGGACACATGCCGGACGGTATTCACACACAGGCACACGTCCACAGCCATCCTCTTTCGAGGCGGGGGAGGAACATTTCTTCACTGAAAGTCTCGTGTTGGAACCGAGCGTCCCGTTCGCACGAATTTGCATGACCGCACACTAATAGATTCATAACGACGGATGGTTTTGCTGGCTCTCGTTCTAATGAAACGTTCGAGTACCGTGGGAACGGTGCATAAGAAAATCGTAGGTACCGGAACAGTCCCCGGAGCATTTCGCTTGCCGAAGGGTTCGTTCCACAAAGAGACACAGGTTTCTGCGTCGGTAAGAAACTTTTAACCGTTTTCTGTGAACATATCATTGCTTGAATTCTGAATGTGCAGAAAAGAGGGGTTCTGATGACTGCGACGGAGTGTCTTAGGGATGTGTCGTTTGTGTCGGGTTAGGTACATTTTCCCTCAACCCACAATTCATTTTCCCAAGGGATGCTTGAGGAGGTGTTCCAGTTGCATATCGTTCCCCGATTGCAGTTGGTTATTGTAACCTTCTTTGCTCCGTAAAACATTGTTCGCCACACTGAGCTCCGTGTTTGCGAGAGACTATAGCACACTGATGACAGTTTATCCTCCCACACCGTTAGTAGAACTTTAAAAGAGGGACATGTAGTTGAAATTGAATTTCCTTGTAACTTTGCGCCGGCAGCATTTTGCTGAAACACACAAGAGGAATCCGATTCCCGAGCAGCCCAGTGGGGCGTTCCGAGGCAAAAGAGAATGTTTTCAACTCCACAGGTTCTCCTGCAGGAGGTGGACCGGACTGGACATGCTTTGCGAATTTTGATGGATGCTAATATAAATATATCCTGCCGGCAAACTAATTGCTGGGAAATTGAAATTGTTGAACGTGGACGGTCACCGGCTTGCGGTGGCGTTACAATCTCTGGAAGCAGTCGAGACGACTGCTTTCGGTTTTCCGGATGGAAGAACTGCACGTTATGCACACCGGAACACACTGTCACTGGCAGAACAACACACATTTCTTCGCATTCTGTGAGCGAACGATCGAACGCACAAGTCGCAGGCATGCGTGCACACTTTCACTGTCCATAAATCTTGGTCCAATTCATAAAGGGACCCGAAACACATTCGTCTTGTCCAGGGTATGGAGTTTGGTAAAACGAAACAAAAAGTTTTCTCTCCCATCCCTTCGGCCAACATGCGGCGCAGCTCGAGTGCATCCAGCGAGTGGGAAATGCCGATGGATATATTCCAGTCATGGACGCTCGGACGGTTCGGTTGCAATTTGCAACGTCACCGTTCGGAATGAGGCGAAAAGGCAATACTGACACTGCTGATGCATCGATTATTCAAAGCGGAATGGATTTAATACAACACGACACTTACAAACTTCCTTCTCCCGTGCTCCGGTTTGGCCTAGCGGTGGTTTTCCCGTGTTGGAAAATGTGTACACCACAAACACTCACTCGCACAGACATAAACAGGCGGGACGGATGATGCTGGTATTATTATTTTTAACGAATGATGTTCGCCGGTCGCTGCTGCAACAACCTTTCCTCCCCCTCGGCTGCATTCCAATTATCGATTATCACATTATGGCTGGTTTTCACGAGGGAGAGGTTGGTAGATAAAATCGATAAAGCAGCATGGTTTGGAAAGCATAATTGTATGACCGATTGGAAATCCGGTACCATTTCGATTCGGACCATGGCGTTTAACGTAATTTAAAGTAGTATTCTGCTCAAGTTTGAAACGTAATTTGAACTGAGAAAATTTTAATATCAATGCTTAATATTTGACGAACTCGAAGATGATAGGTGGTAACGCATACGAATTTGTTTATTTAACATCGTTTAATCTGCCGTCAACCGTTCATTTTCGAGGAATTGGATGCATTTGTCAATCATTTTTGTGGAAATAAATGGTCCTTGAAATCAGACAAACGATCTTTACACACCCAGGCTAATTTCAAGAAAGGTCTTTGAAAATGGACGATCAATTAATTTTAATCATCTTTAAAATTAAACAAATCCGTATGCGATACCACCGTGATATTTCACTTTCATGGAAATAATGATATAAAACTTTAATAGCAAATCATATTACTCAAAACAGTAGTATACTAATTTTTTCAAACATAAATTGAAATTTAGTAACTTTACACATCTCTCTTTCAGTCGAATCAAAGTCAAATCAAATTTTAAATTAATATAAAAAAAATAAATATTTTAATTTCCCCTTGCAACGTTTATTTTGATTAAATCAAACGCTGATTAAACAGCATGGTATTCACTTAAAACCACTTGCCTTTCATTTAATCCAGTATAAGATACTATGCCAAGGTTAAAATTTAATTCACAGAGCTCAAATCTAAAGAATCCAGTCGCAATAAACCACTCCCAGACGGAAGCATTTGTCCAGATGAAGTATGAAATGTAGCCTCTATTCAACCGGCGAAATCGGTCGGTGCATCGCGAGATTCGGATTAAACTCGCTTTGAAGCGTTCGTCCAAGCAGAAACCAGCGTGTAGGTCTTGGTGGACGACAGAAGCCAAGGGTTCCTCGGGGCTGCCCCTGTCCCAAACCACGAGGTTTCGTTTAATTAATCCTCTAAGCAGACAGTGCTCGTGTCCCGCGGCGTAGGACGCTTCAAAGAGCAAACCCTGCCGGGCAAAACGAGGTCGACCTCCGTTTTTCTGCACCTTTTCAAAGGAGCTGTTTATTTACCGCCCCTCCCAAACCCCCTTCTCTCCGGTTCTGGGGAAGGAGGTGGTTTGGCACGACACTTTCCCACCGAGGCGTGAAATATCCCCCCTCCTGCGCTCGGTTCCCGCGTACGATTTTTGTCGTTTGAAATAATTTACGGCTCAAGGAAGATAATCCATCCGTCAAAGGCCGTCCCCCGGGGGAGGCCTTGAGCGAGTTGAGCCGCCGTTCGTCCCGACGTTGGCGTCTGGAGCGATGCCTTGCAGAAGAGTTCACTTTACAAAACCCACCGACACTTCAAAAACCCGACAAACCACACAGACAGGACCCAACCGCCAGACGACGGGCCTTTCCCGGGCCCTGCGTAATCCCCACGGTTCTCTAAACGCTAATAAATATTAATGAAATTAAACATTAAACAGATACCTGCACAGGGAATGGTTGGGCCACCGAAGGGCTGTTGATGAGTTTTTCCACCCGGAAGGGTGTTCACGTGTTGGTCTCGTATTCAAAGACGGTCGCACTGGTGGACCGATCGTGGGATCGTTTGGAAAATGGTGCGGGAGAATTTTTACACACACACACCACAGCTTCCGATTGATTTGCTTCAACCACAACACGCGGGATGCATGGAAATGCACCGGGATTTTCAATCACTCATTACACTCAACGCACACAATACAGGGGGGAAAAAATATCACAATCGGGAAAACTATCCACAAACTCACCACCAAGTGATGCAAGGTCGGTGAGAATGTGTGTTGCACTGGATGTTGTGCAGTAAATTTAATTTTTTCACACTTGTTTTCTTTATTTTCTCCACGATGGTACATTCAAGCTTTTCACAAGATGGTTTTTGGAAATTGAAA
Organism: Anopheles sinensis; assembly: GCA_000441895.2. Taxonomy (NCBI): domain Eukaryota; kingdom Metazoa; phylum Arthropoda; class Insecta; order Diptera; family Culicidae; genus Anopheles; species Anopheles sinensis. The sequence goes on from KE525349.1 coordinate 253,229, forward strand.
AGTATCAACACTTTAAGCAATCCATACTCGATCGATCGAATTTGGACTTGTTTCAATTCGACACGGTTGCTTTGTTTTCATTTGTGGATTTTCAATCCTGGAATAGGTCAATCAAATACGCTTTTGAGCGCAACTCCAACGCCACGATCACCGAATTCAAGATGGCCGACGGAAGGCCTTTCAATTTCGTCGTCGATCGTACATCAATTCTGTTGATTTTTATTTTCGCACAATTATACCGAACGTTACGCTTTTGAACATGGTTTTATAACTAGTTAATTGCCATTAAAAAACCCCTTCCGATGGGGGAAGAATTTCGTGACGATCGACCTGTCTCAGAGGAAGCCCGAACCGAAACCGTCCTGCCGGAGCGCGAAAAACTAGTACAAACCGTCGCCGGCGGAAAAACGCGTCCAAATCGTTCGAGCAGAAGCGACCGACTGCCGACACGGTTGGGAATGCCGATACTGGCCGGTGCCGTGCATGCACGCGCTATTTGTCCGTTTAGTTTTCCTCCCCCATTGCGCCGCGCTGCGACGATGGGCATAGGTTAGGATCGGCTGACGTTCGTTTTCGGATCAGATGGGCCGCCCGAAGCGCACCCGAACGGTTGTTTTCTTTTTGCCTGGCTGCACGTGAAAAGCCGATAGAGACCAGAGCCAGAGCTCGCAACCGACCACGGTGGACGGCCACACATGCGCCACACAAAAACAGCCGTCCGACGGCACGTTTTCCGGCCGCCAACGTAGAAGGACGAATTTTTCCCCTATTGTTGCTAACCATTCGGAGCGGTGTGGTTTTGTATGCTTTTCCTTCCCGCGTTGGTGGAGGGAAAACTCAAGCCCTTTTCTGCGTCGGCCGTTCTGCGCAGCAGCCGGCGGTTTGTGTGTGCATGGGGAAGTTTTCCCTGTGCCAACGGGGGAAATAACAAAAAAAAAAGAAATACTAACAGAATTCGCAAAGAGCGGTGTAAACAGAGCGAACGGAAAAACACGCCGAGAGTGACGCCCGCCGGTGCGATGGAAAACGCAAACCCTCCAGGGGCACCGAAGGCGTCAGAGTGAAATGAAAACCATCCGCCACGCTCTCCGGCCATGGGGGCCGCATTTTCCACCCAACTTACACAACACGCAATTGGTAAAAAGGTAGAAAAAAAAAACGACAGCCGTACCTGTGCTAGATTTTCGTCAAGGAAAAATGGGCAGATACGTGGGGTGAGTTGGTGATAAAGGTAGGTCCAGTATTTCCCACGAATCAAGCGGGAACCTTCTGCCGTGTCCCAAGTGTCACCAAACCATTTTCCCACCCACCCGGAGCGCTCTTTCTCTCTCTCTTTTCTCCTGCCCGGTCGAGGCGTTTTGGAGCATGATGGATGTGTTGTCGGCCGTGGAATTCGGCGTAATTTACGAAACGGTTCGCTTCGGTCGTTTCGGTGACTTGGACGATTTCACGCCGCATCCTGACGTTTATTTTTCCTACCTGTTCTTTTTGCGTCTTGCTGGAAACCGTTCTGCCGCCAATGTGGTTGTTTTTACCTGCAATAAATAAATCAAATTTTCTCAAATTCTTTTTTGTTTCTGTCACATATTGCAAACGCGCTAATCAAACATGGTGTGTACCTGTAACATGGAAATTGATGTCCACAATTTGTAATTAAATTTAAAAAAAATAAAAGTAAGGCTATGTACAACAGAAAAATTGAAAATCTTTCGTAATGCAAATCAATAAAACTTTATGAAGAGATTGTAATGCAAACAGATAGAAACAAAATCAGTCAACAATAATTTTTCGATAAACTTCTCTAAACATGATTGTACACTTATTTAAAGTTTTGATAACAAATGATACCATTTGTTGACATTATTTTTCCCCTTACATGGATACAGAGGGCATAAAATTTCCATTTTACAAAACAAAATTTATGAATGTGTTGCTTACTTAACCCAAAACAAATAAGAATATTAAAATTGATTGTAAAAAGTTTGAAATTTAATCGAGATGATTTTTAATTTTACAAAGTAATGTAAGTGTATTGATAATAAATCAAAATATGGAAAATATTATATCCCAAAAACATCGTTTAATATGTTTCCGTATAGAAAGTTCAATACAAGGTTGTTTTAAAAACAGTATAAAATAAAACCAACTGGCAACCTATACGGAAATGGCACATCAATAGATAAAATACCATTTCCCTACCCGATGCGCCGGGATGGTGGTACATGACTTTTAAGCCCAACTCACATTACCGGCCTCATATTGCGTGCGATGTGCCCAATAAATAAATATACTTCTAGTAAGAACGCACTTCGGCATTTTCCCTTTACGACCCGCCCGGCGGCATGCATATATCACTCGAAATTACTTTTGCATACGCTCGTTTTTATTCCATTTGTTCTACTCCCTTCAGGTGTTCAGGTGGTCGTTTTGTTTGCCCTTTTCGATGCATGGTTACGGAAAGGAAAGCCGCTTTTCTTTCGAGGCGTGGTCGTAGTGATCTTTCCATCTGCGAGCCGGCTCGAGCCGTCCATCACTGAAAGTATCGTCCCAATGTGCGATAAATTTGCCGATAACTGCTGCCGCCTCTACTGAAGACCTCCGATGCGTACCTACGGCCAAGCGGAATGCCGCTTGAGATGATTATTGCAGCTGTTTTACTGCTGTCACCTGCAACGTGCGTACGGTGTCAACATGTGGTTGAATAAATCTCTGGCCTTTCTTTCCGAGAACAAGGATGGTTTCACTTTTCACGGGAAAAGAATAGACTGCAGAGAAGCATTCTATACGTGCTTGTATGTATTTTTCCGTACCTCACACAAACTCTAGAGTGGTAGTGCATGGCCCATCTGTCAGTTTCGTGTATCCTGAGAATCCTTACATTCTATCCACTAGGAGCAAATAATGTTTCACTGGCTCATTTCGATCCCAAATGGCTTCATATACTTCCAGTCAAATACCATCAGTCCTTCCGGTTGCCTACTTTCTCCCTTTCTTCACTCTTACTCCCTCTACCAGGCACAAACTCTCTCGTGATCCCCAAAAACCCTTCCAAAATCGTTCGAGATCAGAGCTGATTGGATGATTGATTTACGATACAGACTGCACTTGACATTCGAAGCTTTCACGGATCGGTGGACCACCTCCGCCAGACCTAGGCCGTCCCAGAAGCCACCTCCCAACCTGGATGTTGAGGCTCGTCCACGCTTCCAGGCGAAAGTGTTTACCCGAGTCCTACCGGACTGCAGTATCCATCGAAAGCTGGGGCTTTCGGGCCACCATCGGGAGCCACCTTTTGGGGCCAAGACTCCTCCTGGATGGATGGCGATAGTCAACTTAAACGCCGCGACAAGTGTGGGCGCGATAATTAATCAAAAACTCAACCTCAGCCACGTCACGCGGATGGATGGGTGTTCCTTTATCATCCGCGTGACAGACGGGGCGTGAAAAATCGTCCGACAGGCGACCGGCCCCGGGGAAGGATTAGTGGCAGCGTTTTGTCAACAAGTGGGAGGAAGGCTCAAGTCAGCAAGTGAGGACTTGGACGTGAGTACAGGAGGAGCGTAGGGGAGGATGATTGTTCTTTAAGGACAGATTTTATTTTGATGACAGTGTCAGCAAACATCACGGGAACTTGATGGACACTCCGACAGTTAAAGCTTCGTTGGAAGTTTAAATCTATTGACCATGTTTAAAGAATGTATACTTTTTACCGTTTATGAGATTTTTCAACAAAAATAAACTTTATTGGTTCGTGTTATTCTTATGTTCTTTAATTTGAGAGTTTTGTTCCAACGAATCCGTGTCAATATTTGAATTTGTAGCTAAGCGTATTTGAATTTGTAGCTAAAAAGGACGTTTGTGATAAAAAGATGAAAAACGTTTTATGTAAATGCCTTTGGCTAATTAAAGTCATGTTCTACTTTCCACGCGACGTGACATTTTTTATAGTTCTTAAATGATAAGTAAATCAAATGTACGTGCCTCCAAAATACTTCTTCAAAAGAAGTCTGAAAGAGAAAACTTCAAACAGAGTCTCTTGTTTCCAGCCAAAATTTGTTTCAAAATATTCATATTTACTACAATCTTTTTATTTGGCTACACTAAACAGCAAGTATGAACGTAAGATAAATTGTATTAATTGTATAAATTGTAATTGTGCATGTATTCAAAGAAAGTCGTAAACATATTGAAATCAAATTGTTCCCTTGCAAATTAGTGAAGCGGAATTCATGATAGAGCAAATTCAAAAGGCAACTAAACAAAATAAAAAACAGTGGAATAATGTTTATACATGTTGAGCTGTTACAAAATTTGATAGAACTTTATTTAGACACTTCAAAATAATTGTGCACATATTATTCCTCAAATATTATCATAGCATGTTATTACGTGATTGTACTTCCGTTATTATTTTCTTTTTAAAATGTAATTTTTCTTCCCTTAACGACAAGAAGATTGAATAAGAAACCAACCATTTTTTGCCCTTTCGATGCCCTTACAAATGGTCCTGCTTCCCTTTTTCTCTCTACCTTTCCCATTTGGGATGGATTGAACCACGCGAAAAGACCATCCACCCGTAAGACGAGCCACCATCTGACGCGCGTGAAATCAACATCGCCGGGCGGAAAGGCAGCATCGGTTTTGTGTGGCGCTTTTCCGGCTAAATGTTACCGCATTCATCATCGCGCTCTGGCAAAGTGCCCTAAGCCGTCGAGCGTAACATTATGGCGGGCAGGGCAAATATTATTATCATGGCCAAATATGTTCATCTCGCCCGTCGTCAGGACAAGGCGAAGGCGATGGCGTTAACGCCGTGAGCGAAAACTCGTCTTTTTCGTGCTTCGGATCGCTGCGGTACGCACGCTCGTCAGCTTAAACGGCTCCGCTTCCTCGCTCGGGAAAATCAAACCTATTTCCCTGCATTCAATCTCACCACTCCACGCTCGTTTGTTGTTTGTCTTTGAGCTGAAACTGTTTGCTTAAGCACGGGAGGCGGGAAAAGCGGAAAAACGCAAATATGCGGCTAATTTCGGCGACGAGAAAACTTCCACAACCAGCCGGAGGGAGTAACGAGGGGATTCATTTAGGGAGGGGAAGCATCTTAAGCCACAAAGCCATAACACCAAGAGTCACCGCGACCAGACGTGAACGATTTGGGGTGTCTATAGACTTAATTAATGGAAATATGATACGGTGGAAACGTTTTCCGAAATAATCTCGGTGGGAAAATGCCACTGCGTTGGGCCACGCGCTATCGAGCGTGAACGGGAGTGTATTATTTTGCTATTTTCTTATTGATTTATCAATTAGGATAATCTTATCGACAGGTTCAGAGAAGGAAAACGTTTGTTTGAACTTAGTGTTAGGTTCTTTCAATCATAATTGATATAAGAATCGAACGAAATGAAATTATTCAATTTAATTTTAACGTGAATTTTCAAACAATTACCGTTATAATTTAGGTTATTATACTAAATTCAATTCTAAATTGTTTCGAAGCGCAACTTCCATTTTGTAGAGCACCTCGAGAAAACCTTCTTCAATCGCTTAAACAAACAATCCAGAAGCATTTTTCTCCACCATTGGCGGCTAATTTAATTACGAATCCTGATTGACTGTACGGTATTGCATTTCGATCCCTCGAGGCTGCGCATCTTGTAACACTGGGAATGAAATCTCATCTCCAATCCCTGACTCCTCTACATTCCCTTATCATTACTCCGAAACCGTGCCGAGTGTTTTCTTCTCCCATTTGGGAGCAACGAGAAAGACAGCGAAAGTTCCCAAACCCCCTCGACAATAACGGGTCCAACAAGATATATATTTGGTCAACGAGTTGGTAGCGTTTCCCCCTTCGGGCCTTCACGTACCGTTTTCCGGATGCGGATGGGTCGAGCAGGAAGTGATGAGAAGGAAATCACTTCAACCGTCTCCGGTTGCTCGCAAACAAGCTAAAGCTAATGCGGAAGCGGTCGTTGTATCGCAAGCGGATCCCAAATAGCATGAGATACAAGTAATAATGCAATAATAGAATAAAACCAATCAAAAATCAATTTGATAGCCCTTCAACCGCGGCCTTCGTTATCCTCTCGTGCGCAGTAAAGGGTATCGGTATTGGGATTTCATCAAAGCTTGTTACAGCTTTCCGGCGGAGAAAGCTACTCTTGCGTCTTACGGGGGCTCGATTTCCGCCGAGGATAGTTGCTGCGACCGCTAGACCGTGTTCGAGGATGTATGTCGGCTCGTGTTTCCCTTTGGGAAGGGAGGAAAAATGATAAGGACTGGACAAACATCTTCACACAGAAAGCAACACAAACGTGCCGAGTAGAGAGAAGAAAGCAAAATTAAATAATAAATATTAATCTCCACGAGGAATACGGGAAGTAGCACAATCTCGACACGTCTAATGCAGTTACATCGAGTCGTTCGTCTTATTTTCTGTACTTTTGTTTCGCCTTTTCAAAGCATCGATTGAAACTTGTCCGCTTGAATGAATCAATGCTCGAAGATACTCAATGAAAGTGTTGCTTGCGATCGTGTTTGAAATGATCGATAGAGAATAAATAAACCCACTACATTCAATGAAGAATATTATTTTGTTTCAAGCACACACTTGAAACACTTAAAAGAATTGTTTAACAATTGCTGCAAACAACCCTTTGAAGTTTATGTTACAATTCGTATGATTATTTAAAAAATGTTGTTGCTTTTAATAGAAATTTCCACACACAAAAACAGCAGAAAAGGCAAATTTGGAATGAACTAAAAGGTTCCAGTTTATAAGAAAATAGAATTACTGTTTCAAAAAGTTTCCTGTCCTTTTACAATTCTTCACCCTAGAGGAACAATTCTGTCAACGAAACATTCTGTTTCCAACGAGTATGTAAATGAAGTGGGAAATTGGTGCGAAAAACATGTGCCCTTTTTCGATCGTTACGCAGCGGGGATTTTCCCCATTTCCAGCTCCTTTCTACTCGAATTCGGGAGCATGGTTTTCGAGCATGGACGAACGGATGGTGACCGGTTACAGCTGTTATCAATTTGCCGTAATAAAATGTTATGCCAACAGCAACAGCCCATAAAAATGATACGAAAAATTGATGTTTTACTTAAAGGAAGTGAAGTGCCGAACGGAACACGAGGGAAATGGCGATGTGATAAGCGAGAACACAAATGCGTTCGACCCCTTGCTGAGGACTTTCCCTCGTTAGGACGTTACTACAATATACTTGGGTTCTATCGAAGGAGGAAAAAATAGCAGAACACTGACACGGAACACTGGTTGTGCAAATGTTTTCCTTCCAGCATAACGATTTACGAACGAATAAATTTTATGTTTAGTTAAAAAAGAGGAAAGAAATTCAAAATGGAGTTGTAAGCAAGACATTCCACTTCAAATAAATGATAATTTTAAAATAAACTATAAGTTTTGTAAAGCAATCAGTTAATACACAAAAACTTCATCAATATGTTTTTATCATACCATTTTATTTTCTTGTTCGCAGTATTGTTGAAGCAAAATTTGTACCTCCGTAAACAATCAACACATGCTTAAAAGGATCGAAACCCCCAACCAAAGGAAAAGGAAATAAGCACGACCAACGGGAAAAAGTATGCAAAACATTATCATGCTCCATTACCCACATGGTCGTTCCGAGTTGGAAAACGATTTCCAGCGGCGAAAGCATACGTAATCGAAGGGTTTTGTTTCCTTGTGGGTGGAAATCCTTTTTATTCTCTGCTCCCACCCAGTGACGTCAAATCCGTAGGCTTTCCTCAGGGGACAACGGCATTAAACTGCAAATTGAGTGAAAATGTAAAACTTAAACCACAATCTTGTGAGAATCGATTTAGGGTTTACGGAAGTATGATAATCGAGTTTATGAGATTGGAGATGTGTGGAAATTTAATCTTTTCTCTCAAATCACACATACGAATTCCATTTGGGGTATCCCTATGTAAAAATAGTTTTAAGCACGCTGCGCAAAACTAAATTGATATTTTGTTTCGATTTTTCCCAGTCCAAATGTTCAGTCGATTTGACTCGCCAATTCGCAACGCAATTTTTCTATACCTGATAGAGTGAAAAATCGATATCCATTCCAAATGGCCTCATTTTCAAGAGTCCATTGGAAGTCCAGTTAACCTTCAGCTCTGACCATCAGCGTTTGTTCTTTAAAGACGCACCAATTTCTCATAAAAAAAAACAAAGGCAATACCTAAAGCATGAAAGATCACGCTAGACTAGGATAAATGTGTAAGTGTAACCACCTAACGTTTCTTTTTGTTTCCTTTTTTTCCTCCCCTTTCACCAGATGCTTTCCCTTCGGTGAACGTAGGAGGAAAAAGAAATGATGTCACGTATTCGGAATGATTTTCGTATCATATGGAATCATAATCAGCTGCCGCCCACCCTATGCCCAAGCCCACGCGTGACCCAACCACCCTTACGAACCTATTCGGTTCATTCACCGACTCCGATTCCAAGCCTCGGAAACTAGAATGTCTCCGCAAATGGTATGGAGGCAAAAATCGTCCCCCACATCGAAGAACAGAGGAATCGACATCGAAACCAACCATCGTCGCATGGAAATTCACGCTTCCACGGCGTTATCGCACGGTCCGGACGGGAACAGAATCGCTCAAAACCGAATGGTGAAGGCGAATCAAACGTGAGGAAGCGTGTTAGGAAAATGATAGGAAACGTACGAGAAAGAACAGACGAATCGGAGGAAGAAAAGCGTAGTACAAGCTCGTGATGGGGCGGAATGAAGTGAAAGTTGGGGTGAAAAGTGAAGAATGGAATGTTAGCACCACGAACGGACTTTCCCAGCATCCATGCATCCGGAAAGGTGGTGTGCGTTGGGGAAGGTTTCTCGAGACGGTCCCGAATGCAATTCTCGTGTAAAGTGGTTGAAATAGCTTTTTGCAATCCAAACGGCACACTATAGGTTTTAAAAATAACTTCTAAAGAAACTTTGTTCGTGGTTATTTGCTATAACACTCTTAATCATCCAATTTAAAATGCTTGTATTTATTTTGCTTACAAACTGCAATTATAAAAATGCTTTGTTTTTTGGTTTAGAAAGATTAGTTTGAACGACATTTTTTGTCCACTTCCTTATCACACCGTACGAAGTCAACATAGTCACCACGTGCAACGGAACGCGTTCCAACACCCGGGAATCCCCGGCACCCGAGTAAGATCCACGGAACAAACGGCTGGGCGTACGACAATCCCGACGGCAATACCCGAAGGAAGATGATATTGTTCTGCTACGTGATGTTCTTATCTGCCCGGTTGCATCTTCGAAGGGCGCCTCGTAGCAGATTCCAATATGGGCCAAAGTCGTTCTATTTCAATTAGTTATAATATATATTTCGCATACATTTACAGCGGAAAGGTTGGTCCCTAGGATCGCTGTACGCGGTTGAGGAGCAATGATAGCAACGTGAAGCTATCGCGATCGAGATTTGCACAACCATACGTGACCCAGTGCCTTGTCCCAAACATAACACAGTCATAAGCTTATGTAAATGGTTTTAAAATATACCCTGAGTCGTAGGTAACCATAGCAATCGGGTAGAATTGAAGTGGAGAGAATTGAAGAAAGGGACATTACTTTTCGTTTATGATTAGAACGGTAAGGTTATAAATTAATCATTATAGTTTTCCCATCCCACTTGTAAAACCTGTTGGCAACTATTTTGATAGCGAAAAAAGTATCATAACACCGTTTAGGCTCGATTTAACACCAATTTATTTTCAATGGACGACATGTGATGGCGGTGGCACGTTTAACGAGTAATTGAATTTGTTTTGTTCCACCTTATTGTGCCACCTTTCTACCGTTCATTATCTTAACCACGCCCTGTTGGTGCCCCGAAACCCTCGGAACCATCGATTGTTTCCGGCCGCATCCGGTGGACATTGAAATTCGATTAAGCTCCCGCAACGTTCGACAAATTGAACGCAAGTGCGCCCACTCACACACACCCATCGACCCGACGTTTACCGTCACCTAAACACCTCAATTAACCCATCCGACCCCTTGGCGGGAAACACTTTCCACTGGCTTGACATGTTTTCCCTCCGGGTGGGCCAAAGTGCCAAAGTTCAATAGTCCAGGAGGTGTTTTCCTTTTTTTTCAGGCCCGAGTTCTATCTTCACCAGAGATCGGACAGGACATAAATTATGCAACCCCGTACTCTGCAATCTGCTCGTATGGGACCACGTTGACGGGGAAAACGGATGGTGCTGGTCTTTTCCCCGGAAGCGTGCGTGTGTCGCCGGGAGTCCTTCCTGGTATCAATTAATAATCAATCCGATGAATAAGTCATTACCGTCGGGCTGAAGCTTTCCTGGTATGTTTACATGTGCAGAAATGTGACAAACTTTGCGCCTATTGAAAATGATCAATCGCAATGATTGAAAACTCGAACTCGAAATGGCTCGATTTAAATTTCAGAAAAGTTTTATTTAAATAAATAAGTTTTTATTGATTAATTTATTTACTTGTTTAAGTTTCTGTGATTGTTGTGGTAAACGGCTTGATTTCACATCTTAGAATAATGTTACATTATTGGATTATTGAGATTAGTATGGAGTAGATAGTAGAATAGATATATAAAATTGGTTTTGATTTAATTGGCTAAAAATAAAAAAATAGATTTTTGTTTGCCACAAAGAATCATACGTTAAAAATGCGGAATTCATGCGAAATCAATGGAAACCACACTCTTTTGTGTTCTTTCTTTTGTGAACCTGGGATTACTTAAACTCTTTTGGAAAAATTGCCCTTTTATTGGCTCATAAATCTTCGTTTTTTGTGCTATAGTTTGCTGATTATCACTTCCATTACTTTAACTACACAAATAGCAAAACTAATACACAAAAACCTGAAGCTGAAGTAACGCTTTCATCCTTTAATACATAATGCAACAATCCTATCAAACATTTGCGTTGCTGATATAAATCGATCCCAGCTATTCCCTATCCATTCCCCCTGCGTGTTTCATCGTTCCGTTCACTTTCCTCCACGTCCACGGTACGCCTTGCGACATTTGACCCGTTTCTGCACCATTTCTTTCCGTTCCAGTCTACTGGAACGTGCTTCATTCGAACAATTTATCAACATCACATACACGGCCCGGCGTGACGATTTGGGTGGTTGCTTTCTTCTCCCTCTCGTTTCTCCAATTTTGTTTTTGGTTTTTATCAGCCTCTACAACGACGAAAATAAACTGGACCAATCGACTCAAGAGCTACAGCCATGGAGCGTTCCTTGCGGGACGATAATGAGCCTTTCGATTGCGGGATTTTTTGTTCACTCTTATGTTCAATTTTATTGTTTTGCTCCCGACCCAACTGCGCCGCAAGAACTATGGAAGAAGGTTAAACCTCGACCACAAATCGATCACACTTGCCGTCGGATGTAGGATTACTGAGGGGTTGAAAAAATCAGAAACAGAGCATCCTTTCCGAACCCAGAGGGAGGAAACGGGTGGGAAAGTAATTTAAGTTTTATAAATTCCCTGTCAAGTTCGGGTCCGGTGTTCGGCGTCGGTCTCCCAAACGACGGCAGCCATTGTTCAGCGAGCTAATTCTCTCGCATCTTTCCCCCTAGAACCGGAAGGTGTTTAAACTCACCTGAAATAAATTACCCACGGCGTCAGTGTAAGACGCCGCAACGGAAAAACAAGCTCAAGGTTTCGCGTGAAGTGTGCAGCAATGCACCAAGTGCAGCCAACGTGAACGATGGACTCCGACAGGGAGTTGGAGGAAGATCTTGCCCAACGTACTCGAAAACTACAGCAGATGGAGGAAAATGTTGCGGATGCGGTGACGATGAGAGACCTGTTTACAATTTACCTTGTCGCGGCCGGTTCCTTGCTTGCCTCGAAGTTGCTCAAGTGGCTTATCCTTCCATGCCACGATCGAAGATAATGGTGCGGGGTTTGAAAAGTATTCAACCAGCTTTGCGAAAGAATCTACACTAATAGTCCAAGGTTTGCAAGAGGAAGTAATTTTATTAAGAATGAAACTACTTTAGCAAACATAAATCCTTGCTCCTTATAATTTCGGGAGGCCTTCCCATGACCAACTTGATTTGTAATAATCATTGAGCAAAATTATTATTTATCTTAAAAATTATTTATGAAATTTATTCGATCGGTTTTTAAAAATAAAGCAAAGACTAGCTTCCCAAAAAATAAAATTATACATACTGAAATTTTTATACATATTATGGTTCATCTTGCCCATATAATATTTTAAAAATTTAGCGTTCTACATCCTTTATGAATAAACAAAAAATAACCTTATCAACACCCTTGGTACAAACAGTGTACGCTGGAAACTGAACGTACCTGTCCTGTATTCCTTACCGCCGGTTATCTCCCTTCCACCGAACTTCAGCTCCATGATGAAATCCAATAAAAGTTTCCTATAAATACTAATTAATTTTCTTTGTAAAAGTTTAATTTCTCAACGGGCGGTGGTGTTCCCGCCCCTGGCAATTGTTGTTTACGATTCCGTCCGTAATCGTACTCATTCGTTCGTTTATTTCTCCTTAAGCGTTCGCTTCCGATTTCGTGTGGTTGCAGTCGAGTTTTGGCGAAAGGAAAACACACCCAAAACAGTGATTAGTACTGCTTGTAGCGAGATTTACGACTGTGCTTTTGATATCGCTCGACATGACTGATGAGGGCGATTAAAGGTAGCCACCACGATTCGCATCCTTCTGGTTGTGATTTTTGCTAGGAGATTTAGTGCCTTTCTCCAAGACGAGGGAAGATCTCTAAAACGCAGATTTCTTCCGATTTTCCTTTAATCACATTTACGTGATGAACGGGTGACAAAAACTCCAAAGAAGAGAGGCCCTAAAGGACGTTTTGCCTCGAATCAGTTCGAAAACGGTATCGGTTTCTGGGCGTCCTAGAAAAACAGGATTAGATTTTCCCACCTGCCTAAAGTCTTAACAACACCCGGCAAAGTAAATCCCGACACGCTGCTCAACGGAACGGTTCCGTTCGGCTTCGGATAAATGGAAGGAAAAAGGGTTTTCTTCCCACCGTTGGCTACGATCGCTTGGCTTAACGGTCGATGGTGTATCGTTGGACGGCTTTTGGAATTGTTTGGATTGCATTTTGGGACCGGGATTCGGCGCCCCAGGGGAGGGAGCCGATCGTAGAAGATTTGCATGTGAAATCAACACTTTCCACCGACTGGACCGGTTGTTTGCACGATAATCTACTTATGATTACGCAAATCAGCTGATGTGAGGGTGTGTGTGTGTGTGTATTTGTGTTTCACTTCCGATGGGATTATTTCCGTCGACACTCGGCCATACGCAGTCGGTTTGGGCAAACTTCGAACGACGAACGGAGAGTCGAAGACTTTACAAGTCAAACACACACCGATGGGGGGAAGTTCGATGAGGATTACTTCTGCGCAGCGGAATCCAATTAACTAATTACAATTATGACAACGACCAAACGCCACCGGGGAGGGCTGCGTGCGGGAACCCAAGCTTCCTCCTTCTCCGCGACTCGGGTGGTCGTCCTTCCGTTGACTGTTGGGGAAAAACTCCCTCCAAAGCGAGTGGCCTTTAAAGTTTCCTGCCAACAGCGTCACGAGCATGTCATATGACGTGCGTCTAATTAAGTTCACGCTGTGAAACTCATTTGCTCTTCGCCGTCATCGAATGAGCATTTTATGGCACATTGTTTCGAAATGCGGGAAGGCAAGGAAAGTGATCTGTTAACAATGCTACGCTTATGGCTTTCGAGGGTTTGAAGCATTATCGAAGAAGATTATTAGTGCTTGTAAATTAAATGACGTAGAATCATAAAAATAATTATAACTGTAGAAAAATAATCCTTGAATTTTTCAAAACATTAAACAAATGAAATATTAATATTGATCCCATCTCGTGAACAGGTAACTTTAAGTTATAAAGCAACTGATTATTCTCTATTTTGATACTAATAAAAAGTTTGTGTTATCGCTTGGATTAATAGCCTTGAAAGCTTATTAAATATTAAATATAAATTATAGAGCACAAGGCAATGTAGTAGATATACGAATACTTTATCTAATTTTTTTTATATTTTCACCTACTCTTTCGGGGATTCTCTGTAACTATGATTTCTACAAACGTATTTTACAAAAAAAGAATAAAAAAACAGTGTTGAAATTTTCTTAGCAAATCTCCCTAAACACGGCTTTGTAGCTGTATTGCAAAGATTAAAGTACCTAAAGTCAACGAAGCGCGACACTATCGTACAGTTTTCAGTAATGTACACAAAAACTACACCATGAACCATCACCAGTGAACCGAAAGGAGATGTTTTCTCAACCATTTCATTGCTTTTCAGCCGCAAAGAAGAACACTTTTGTCTAAGATTTGCAGAAGAGAGAGCGAAACGGTGGAGAAAGACATTAGGCGTGACGATGACACCATTCGTTCAACGTTTGTACCGACTCGAAATGGAAGCTTTGCTGGAATGGTGTCGACATGGAATAAGCATCGATTTGTTTGTGGCGAGAGCGGGGGTAACATTTTCCTTCCTTCTTGCAATCTTACCCTCAATCGTTGGTACCCTCCAGCGGCTCGGTCGGTAACGAAAAGCAAACGTACGAATGTCCCGCCCGAAACTCATTTGGGAAAGAATTTGGCAGGAAAAGAAAAAACTCAAAGAATTTTATCACCCGAAGGCAAATCGGATGCACATGGGTGCGAAACTTGCTCACTTACTTGCGTTACGTACGGTGAACAGTAAAACTTTTTCCACCACAATGCCAACGCAATGCTTTTTCCAGCCACTAAATGTGTCGCGCGTATGACCCGCACCTCGTGCGTGGAAAACCCCTTTCGGAAGACATTCGGAAAGACCAAACCGGAGCAGCGGGTGAAAAAGCGCAAGGGTTTGGGAATTTAATTAAAATGAAGTCATGGAATTCCGAGCGGTTCATTTTACAACCATTCTTGGGGTTGCTTTTCGTACGAGATTTTAATTGCACCCGAAAGATGAATTCAACACTTGTGGTAGCATAGATTTAAGGTAACCTTGAAATGAAGGAAATTATTTGAAATCGGGTAAAGAAAATAATTCTGAATTCATACATGGTGTTAGTTTATTCAATACTTTTTATTTTTTTTTTGTCTTTTTCTCGGTAGAAATAAAATTATATTTTTTCCTGTTTGCTAGCTCTTATTGTTCCCCGAAAAAATTACTGATTAAATCCATTTCTTAGCTTATACTTGAATTTATTTCTATGGATGTATCCAAAGCATATATAAACTCTATTATAATTCAGCAATTATGCACGAATTTTTCTTCTTAAATAAAAAGTAAGATATGAACCTGCAATAAAAAGAAAATTACCACCACCACTAATTAATCTTAAGCCAGTTAAATGTGATACATAATAAAAAGTAGATTTGTTCGTAAGTATTGGGATAATGTTGGGTCATTTGTTCCGTTTGACATCACTATCGTTGATTTTCATCTGAATTCGATAAAATACATGCTAGTATTATTAGCAAAAAACCTCGCGATAGTGATTGCCAGAATGCCTTTAAGCCATCCGGCTACTTATTAGAAGCACGAACTCGGAGCATCATTTTCGTAGCTTTCAGCGGCACGTATTCGGCACTTGGGTAATCAATCCATTCAATAAGTTGTTTCTTGTGAAGAGTTGCATTATGAACATACTGTCCATTCAAATGACTGTAAGATAGATAGAATAAATTGACATTCGAGTTAGACGTTAAGTTATACGTTCGATCACATTTTTGATGGAGAAAACAAACCTGTTGTAGCAGCTTTTGAACCACCATGCTCCTTTGAACTCATCTGCGCATTTTCCGTCCCCTAGATCGTTGTCTTGATCCTTTGTCGAGAACTTCATTCCATTGTGGCCCACCAATGCGTCACTAGAGGTCCCCGAAAACTTTCCCACCGTTAGTTTGTACTTTTCTGCCTCACTTCCAATTTTGAAATCATCATACAACGCATAGGTTGAATTTCCTTTGAAATCTTCCATCACCACCAGCAGCTCGTGTCGTCCCCATCTCGTCATATAGTGAAGCTTCTCCAAACCCAGCCAGTGCTCACCATTGACGTCCCCGAATCCGTTTTTGTAACTGTCCCAATTTCGGTAAAAATCCACCGAACCATCGATCCGTCGCTGAAAGTGCGTCCAGCCTCCGCCTTGGTTGAAGTGGTTGTCGAAGTCACAAAGCGCCAGGAATGGATTCCCCTTGTATCCGAATGGTCGAATGTAATAGGGGTTGGTTTCTTTGACGTTCACGGAAGCGCAAGACGCGTGGATCACATTCAACTGCGTCTGATTCAATGCACCCTGCATGGTCCGCAATTGCTTTTGCAGATCTAATTGACTCACTTGAAGCAATCGATTGGCCTCGGTCAAATTCTTCGCAATCGATTCGGTGCGTTGCTCAAAGTTCTTCATAAAATCGATCATCCCTTCAACTGCACTTCCATACGATGTCAGTTTGCCGATCACTTTCTCATGCTCCATGTTGCTAATGTTTTGCAGTTTGCGGAACTCACCGTCGCACGCGTTTAGCTGCTCCTCGTGGTGATGGTGATGGTGATCCTCAAGATGGTGGTGAAGCGTGTCCAACATTTCATGATTGAACTCTCTCATGGTATTTTGGATCAACGTTTCTATCCCGGAATGGTCTCCATCACCTGTGACCGGACGAATGGTATCCTTTAAAACGGCGGACAGTATTACGACGGCAAGGAACCACTTGGAGCGCATTTTCTGCTGATTTTTTACACAATGACGTTGCTTTATTCCACGCAAAAGCGCAAGTAGAACTGATGATCGTTTTCTATGGGTTGTAATTTATAGCAACCCAACTGAAACGTCGGTGGTACCTTTATCGGCAGATGTCTTTGAAGCACGCCGCTCACTGTAAACAATTGGTCGATAATGTTTCCAAATAGACTACTTGCGCAACAATTATAGGGTAAAAAAGTGACGAAAATTTGTTTTCTTATTTAACCAAACTGTATGCTAAACAACATTTGATCTGCCGCCTTTAAATAAAGTGGGGAAGTTGAATGTAATTAAATTATTATAATATGTATTGCTTGTGCTAATTGAATCGTTTTAAGGAAAAATGTGGTGCCAACTGTTGTTTTAAATAGAATAATTACCGTAATATATTTGTAATTGGATTATTACATTTAAAAAAAAAGGAATTGTGTGAAAAAGATTACACTTGAGCAAGCGTTCGATTGAAATTTAAGTTTATCAGTGAAACCCTCTGAACAAACTACACTAGTGATACGTTTGAGACTTACTTCTTCTTTTGAAATAGTAACGCAAATCCATATGCATTCCACGGACACACAATATGGGTTACAGTGAATTAGTTGCAAAAACAATTTGAAACATCAGCAAGTTATTTTACATCATATTTTATTTGTTAAGCAAACAAGTAGCAAACACGAGTATTAATGCGCTCTTCGGAACATCATTGTCGCCGATTTCAGCGAGTATTTGTCACCTCGAAAACTGAGCCAATCTACGCCTTCCCCATGGACGTGTTCTCCGGCTTGATAATATTTTCCATTCAAATTACTGTAAACGAATCAGGAGACAACAAATGTTAGAACATCTTCGTTATTTTACCTTCCTCTCCCACCCTCGTACCTTAAATGAAAACGTACCTGCAATAACAATCATAAAACCACCAAGCTCCCTTGAATGAAAACGTACAATCTTCGTTAATCCCAGAGAGATCATTGTCTTGGTCATAGGTAGAAAACTTTATTCTGTTGTGCTTTGTCAACGAGTCGCCGGCGGTTCCAGAATAATTTCCCACGATGAGCTTGTACTTTTCCGTCTCACTGGCAATTTTGAAATTATCGTACAACGCATAGGTTGTGTTTCCTTCGAAATCTTCTAACAGCACCAACAGCTCATGACTTCCCGATTCCGTCATATAGTGAAGCTTTTCCAAACCCAACCAGTGCTCTCCATTGACGTCTCCGAATCCGTTTTTATACATCGTCCAATTCTGGTAAAAATCCACGGACCCATCAATACGACGCTGGAATACTGTCCAGCCACCGCCGAGGTTGAAGTGGTTTTCGAAGTCACAAAGCACCATGAAAGGTTTTTCAACGCTGTCGTAAGGACGAATGTAAAAAGTGCCGGTGTAGTAAGATTTAATTTCGTTACATGCTGCTGGAACCAATTTACTGTTTGGTAGCTCAAATGCATTTGCAAATTTGTTGAACTGTAAGGAAGTTTCACTCGAATGCATTTTTACTTTTTTCTGCAGCTCTAACATTTCAGACTGCTGTTGTTCTAGTTTATGATTAGTCACTTCCTGTAGCTCCTGCACCCGTTTGGTGATTCGTGTTTCTTGTTCTTCGATCACGTGTTCCATGTGGTACTTAATCTCTTCCAACTGCTCCGTGTGAAACTCGAGGGATAGTTGCAGATTGTCCAACATTTCTCTCCGAAAATTGATCAGCGCGTTGATGATCGCCTCCATCACGGATGGCATGTCAGCATTCGCTACAACGCATTTCCTATTCAAACCAGCTATGAAGCACAGAATCACAAACAGTGCTCGACACTTTAACCACATTGTGGAAAATTTCCTTGCGACTCTTGCGGTTGTCTTCGACAAACGATCCAAACCGACTGCAAGAAAATTAATCTTGGATTTATACAGAACACACGAGGTGCACCGGGTAAAGTCCTTACAATGAGTGTTGAAAAACAAAACGATATTTGAAACACGCGAAAGTAAGTTTTTATTCGATAAAAAATGTTATTGGCTGACTAACTGCAAGTTTTTTTCTTTAACGATAAAACCGTCTTTGTTCTATTTTGGTACTACGCTTTGTTTTGTATTATGCTACTTGTACTATGCTTTGATTGTTGGGCAAACTTATCGTCATAATAATTTTTTTATCACAAATTTGGAAAGGCCCAGACGTCAAACATGCTGAAACTGCTATTTTATCAATGCGTTTATGTAACATGTAATTGGAAAAAACTCTAAGACTAGTCACCCTATTTGTGTATGAACAAAGTATTTTACACAAATAATGCTTAAAATTTGGTGGGTTTTACTTAAAAAAAGGTTTGTTGCTTCATTATTGACCAAAAAAATGCTAAAAAACTACCCGCCTCTACAATCAGTCTTGTTACTATTTACGTCAAAGAAAATTGACGTATTTACTGCTTGCTTTGTACTCTTTTGTATTTATCGTAAGCGTTATCAGTATTGCAGCTCGAAAACAGTTGCTTGTTATGGCAAGAAAAATATGCACTTTACAAGAAATCTGTAAAAAAAAAAGTTTGGCGTTCCAACAACACAAAACAAAACATATATTTTTCAATTTAAGGAATGACTCATTTCAAGAACAAAAATTGCACTCTCACGTCAGGACCAATAAGATATTTCTATATCAAGAATACTTTTCGAATTTAGGTTCTTTTTTGGTCTAAAACTAACATGCCATCATTCGAAAAATTTTCGTTCCGTTTTTAAAAATCCGAGTTTCCGAAGATATAAAGAAGGATTAAGGGCATTCTCTACATGCATTTGCAACAGTCTCTAGAAATCTTCGCCTCTTTTATCTCTAAAATGTCGTGTCTACACACTTTCCATCTGATAAAAAGTAACCTACATCCACGAACCGTGCTGGTAACATTTTCCTCTGAGAGAAGCTCATCAGCCGTAGTATATTCTTGCATCTACTCACCACGAGCATGATGATGATGATGATGATGTGTGAGCGTGTGAGGGTGGAAAAGTATCGCATACTAAATGTGACAGTGACGGCGCGTGTTGCCCCCAACCTACGACAAAAGTCAACCATCTAGCGAGGTGCAACCTTCTCACGTTGTCGAGGGGCTTAGCGTAGCGCAACATTAAATATTCATGTGCACGCACCGCCCGGCCAATCGAAATGGCGAATCGAATAATTTATCGAAGGAATGTCGGCAATGAAAGCGATCGGCTCGGGGCAGCCAAGGTAACGTACGGTTCTTTTGCTTTTTCCCGACCGATGGGAAAAAGGTTTTGTTAGTTTGTCAAAGTGTTTTGTGTTTGTGTGAAGGAAATCGTATCATCGACACCATCGTCATCAACATCATCATCGAGCACATCGTCGTCTTCACCGGCATCGGTATGCTGGATCGATTTTTATTTTTATGAAGGTAAGATTACATCCGATCGAACATTAAATCCCGGTACGTTTCGTTCCCCTTTTTGTCTGCTACTGTAGCAGAAACCAATTGGATACCAGCGATCGTGTGGGAGTGTTTGAGCTAATTTTCCCAATTGGTTTACCATGGCAGACACTCCATAGTCCTCCAGAGCGAAAAACTCGTAATGTAAATGTACGCAACGAAGCCAAACCTGCTATGTTGGTTCGCAGCGACAACATGTGGAGAGGAAAATTGGATAAAATGATTGTTACTATCCACACACATACACACACTGAGACATCTTTGGTAGTGTATTCTAGCCGTACACTCTTATTTCGTAGATTGACAGTTTGTACGTGGTTTTGTAATTCGATCTAGCATTTATTCCTTTTAGTTTCCATGGAAACCTAATCACTTCGCTGGTCGAGCTGTCATAAAGATCGTGCACACTGGATTGTCGTTTTCTTCCATATATACAAGATGACATCCATAAACGGATTAATTGAATCTGCACACTCAATTTGATTTACGATTTTGACGTAGGATTACATGTTGTTTCCCGGTCAATTAGATTCAAGATAGAGGTTCTGAATTGTGGCTTTTCTTAGCTTATTTTATATCAGCAAATCCACAAAGATTTCCAACAAAAGATGTTAAACTTTACCGATCTATCAAAGATATTTATGATATCTAATAGTGCAAACACTCTGATTTAAATAATTCAGGAACTACAAAAATGAACTGGAATTTAGATTGCGGAGAAAATAATACCCGCGATAAAGCACCGTCACCCAACGAAAGCTTGAAATCAGAAACCCGCATCACACAGCCCGTCGGAATGAGATTAGATTCGATTGCAATAATAACAGGATTACGAGAGGAATCCCCATTCGGTGAACTATTGGCGGTGTAATATAAATGCAAATTGTCCTCTTAAACCCGCCCTAGCATCAGTGAAAGCGACGGTCGCCGTAGAGTTGCTTGTTGGAGACAATTTTCCCTCTTCTTTTTTTCACTCGTCAGTCGCATGCTGCTAACGCTTGCTCGAAAGCACGACACATCGTGAGGCTCAGGCGAAGCGTCTTGGTGGACACGTAAAGCATCATTTAAGCGTAAACTCCTTCACCATCAATTCTTTGCTAACCTTTTACTTACGAGGTACGTTGGAAGCGTACGAGATGAGAAAAAATCATTCCAACCACGCCGCACAATGACGGCATTTGAAACACAAACTTCGAACTTCCACCCACGCAAGCACCTCGGGAATGTTTAGCACACCGGATCAAGACTTGCGAGGGTGAAGAAACACCCCCACACACACACACACAAACATGTACAAAAAACGTATTATCTAAGATAATCTTTGGCGCGTCTCACCTCCAAGCAGCTAAGAAAACTCATGGCTCAAGAGTTCGTTTCATTTTGCTTTTCAAGTTTTCCCTGCCTTTCTAATTTTTTTCCCCACACTTTTCACTATGAACTGAACCGTGAACTGCAACCCAGCCGTTGTGCGGATATATAACCGAATCATTTGCTACGGATTTTTCATTTTACGAAAAGAAGATCAAGATTCCCCGGTGTACATCGTTTGAAGGCGCGCGAGAACAAAACAAACCACTACGCCAAGGGCGGAATTAATCCTATCAAATAATCGTCCAGATGACAATGTCCTTGCTTTCCGCCGTCTTCTGCTCGCTAAGTCCCTAAGAACGGACAGCCGGCGTGAACTAAAGGAAATTGGAATTTGCATCTATTTGCCGCGGACTGCTGGTGAGTCGGAGGAGTTTTTGTCTTATTAATAATGGATTGTATTGTTTACCAAGGCTTTGTTCTTTTTATTTTTTAACTATTTAAAACGGCATACCTCTAAAGAAACATCAAGGCTACGTACGACATAAGACGAAAAAATTTCTACTTGTGCCAATCCGAGCAAAGTGAGCGAGATTTAAGCTCAAACAATTCAATTTTTGTTATATTCATGATATGTACCAAAGAAAGTGCATCATACATAAGATTTATCGAATCAAACTAGTTTATAAAAATAACGGTATGTTTTCTTCTATTTTATGGAAAAGATTGGCTCGGTTTAGAGAAGATTCGTAATATGACGAGACCGGGAAGACACGAGCTATAGGTGCCGTTGGAAGATTTGGGCGGAAACGCGACATATGCATTGCACGACGAATTTAAAGCCGGAATGGAGGATGGAAAGTATAAGCTCACCAAAGAAAATGATTTGGGTAATGCTGCTGACTCATCGAAACTTCCTATATTGTAGTGAAGTTTTCCACAACAATCTATCAGGAACAAAGGACGATGTCGCGATCTTCTTTAAAGGAGTGTGGTGGTTGGAAAGCTTTTTTTTTTGGGGGTAAATTTAATCCATGTGGAAAATGTTGTTGTCTAATGAACTAACACCATTTTTTTTTCTACATAACTAACAGTAATTTTTACCGACAGATAAATAATATGACGGATGATCGACGTCATTATTATAAGTTTAAGAGGATGATGTCTCTGATTTTCGCCTTTCGTGTTTCTCAAAGGATAGGTAGGTACCAGTTAAGTCAAGTGGTCGAACTCCCACCGCTACAGCCGTTACAGAAATAATTGTTCACAGCATAATCAAACCATATGTTGAAGTTGTATATCCATAAGTAAAAAAATTAAACAAATAACTATCAAGATGATTCTTATATTTTAATATTACGTATACGATATTGAGAAGTTTACTGGATACGTTTTACCCTAACAATTTCCTCGTGAGCTATTTAGTTCTAAGCATAAATATCAATTTTTTCCTTCTTTAACACTATTCTTGTACTTTTTTGCGATGACATCCTTTCCTATTGAGGCATTGTATTTATTAACACCGTTTTTTATAAAAAGGGGCTCATACAGGCATAGAAAAACATTTCAGAACTCGATCCGAGTGTTTTCATGTGGCCCTTCATCTCAACGTAACATTTCTTCTAGCTCGTCGGTACGCTCTGCTACAAGCATCCGGCTTTTTGTTGTGCCTACCCTTCAAGCGCTTCCAACCTCTTTATCCCAATTCCACATCCTCACTCGCCCTGGCGAGACGACGTCCTTGCCTTGCCGTTTCAAGCACCCGCAAAGCCCCGCAATAATTCCTTTATTTTTATTCGCTCGAACGTATTCATTGCGTTATAAATACCAATTTACGCTAGATAAATATTTCGGTTTTATTGCCACTCTACGTTGCGAGTGCCTGCACTCGTCCCTCGCTCACCGCTTCACACAACGCTTCCCACTGTGCCCTTTCGTCACGCGACCTTTCACGAGTGGAGGCATTTCGAACCATGCCTCCCGATTTTCCACCAAAGAAATGGCAAGACGCCACCTTTAAAGAGAAGAAGTGTCTCGTCTGTATTCCCACGTGCCCATCGGTTTTGATGCTGCTGCCACTGTATGGCCGCACGTGAACGATGATGAGAACAGTCAGTTTTCCTACCGTAGACACGGAAAGGGCACCCACCCATACATACCGAAGAGGTCGATTGGTGCGAATGGCACGTGGATTAACATTTTCCGCCTGTGTTTACGTGACAGAAGGCAGATCGATTGCTGCCATTAAGTGTTTCGGTTGTTTTAGCTTTCGATTTTGAGTGAAACTAATGAAATTAGTTGATTTAGATGAAAGTTTTCCTAGCTTTGTAGAACCTGTTCAAACTAACAGGGAAATGAAAATGTTATAATTTATTTTTCCACAAACACTTAAAAAAACACAAAAAAATCTTAGTCGATGTGACCACGCGAGAGTAAAACAATAAACAATTCTCAGTAAACAATAAATTACAGTCGATTACAGTCGAACTGCCATTTTTTGCTGTTTTCGAAAAGCCTTTCCGACAACACGATATTACACAGAAAAACATATGCACGCTGTCATGGATATCCGTGCTACAGGCAACAAATTCATCATTCTCCAATACACGACCACGTCCAACATACCCGGTGTGGCCACCCAGGTGCGAGTCAGTTAATCTGTGGACCTAAGCATAACAATTGACTTTAGCCGCTGGCATCCATGCGGGCTGAAGCGGTGAACACCCTGGCGAGGTGATTTATAGATAATTATGTGCGTTGCTTTAGTTATTGTACGAATCAGCTTAAATATTGCCACCGAATGAGGTGAGACTTGCATAAAACGAACCATGACGTTTTAAGGGACGTTTTTTGTACTCTTGCTCTTTCCCTCTTTATCACTCACCTTTAGTAGAGAAGTGAAATATTTTTGCAAAGTGGCACCTCACGCTCCCCCTGTTATCGATAACCATCCCTAGTAGCACCCACAAAAGGGGGGTGTGCAGTTCAAGCATGAAATTATTATATTTCCCTAACAAACCTTCGCATAACTTCAACCCGACAGCTTCACCTCCGGCCACCGGAAGGCCTATCGATAATTTTAATGATTTATGGATTAATTTAATTTCACCCGATGAATCAGTCAGTGCCACGCGACCAGTTCGCTGGACTAAGAGATGGAAATTGAAAATCACCACGGGGGTAACAGGTCAGCATGGGTTTTATCAGTAGAATGCGGAGAAACATTGAGCCAAAATTGGAGCGAGTAAAGTTTGCGAACATTCTTTCGTTCGATTGAAACTAAATACAAAGATACCTAATATGTTTAACACATTTATAAAAACTAAATCGTTACATATAATTTACATTAATATATTACATTAATTTAGGGGAAAATGAATAATGCATGCAGATGGGAATGGAAATCGGATCGAATGTTCCTTGTAGCAATGCGAACCAGTACATGTATGCGCTTAATCAGGGAAATTTAAACCACATTTTAACATGGGTCTGCAGTTGTTGAATTTCAAATGCAACCGTTAAAGTATACCACCCTGGAGAGATGATGTTACTTGCTAGCTTTTTGGGAACATTAGTTTATTGGTAAGTGAATCCAACGAAAACCATGAATTTCTTCTCCAAATCCAAAACTGCTTACCATACGTTGCTTTACCGTAGATCAAAAATAAATATGCTTAACCTGCTTATCAATTATCGGATTTTAACCCATTAAACTAAAACGAATAATCCCTTTTCTGAATCTACTCGACATCGGTAGGGTGAAAATGGTACCGCCCGTTGGCAGACCATTCATCAATCATCCATTTCGTGCTCGGATACGGAACGGATCACTTGTCCACCGATTGGCCCCATCGAACACGAACTTCGATGACAAATTCCTTTAATTTCCTGCCGCTTTTAGTTCGATTTTTTTTATTCTTCATCCACTCAGTTCACGCGGTTCGCTTGTGGTCGCATTTTCATCACTCGTCAGCTGACGAGTCGCTAATGAGAAAACTTTTAATGAGCTGATTAATATTTAGGGGTGGCCGGAATAGAAATTTATCGCTCGCACTGCATCGACAGCCGTTCGCGTTGTGATCTTGATTTTGCTCTTCGACTCCGGAAGTGATCGTTCGAAGAAAATTGAATAAATTAGATGTCCTATTTCAGTAGATTTTTGTACCATGCTATCGGACCAAATGTTTTGTTTACAAAAATTAGTATTATTTTGCAATACAAATGTCTAGAAATGTTATTATTTTCAAAGATAATTGAAAATGGCGATAAAACATTACGATGAAAAATTATTAAAAACGAAACAAACTCACTTTATTGCATCATACAACTACTTATCATTTCATTGAATGTTCCTTGTTGCTACAAAGTATTCTTTTTAGTAAATTTTTGTTTACCAAGGATACTGCGATTGAAACTTAATTATTCAATAACAGTTAACTTGGTTATGCAATGAGATCATTAATTGGGAAGTAGGGAAACATTGGGCATGAAAAGAAAATGGTCACTTACCAGCTTCAAGCAAAACTGTTTGGAAACGGATATGCAGGTAATGATCGTACCGTTGGGAAGCACAATTTTGAATATACAAATAATTCCTTAAAAGTTGAAAGGTTTCGGCAAATTTCCATAAAAATTTCAAAAATCGTTATAAAAAGAAATCAAAAATCATTTATTCATCTTATTCTGATCTCTACATTGCTGTGTTACTGGCACGATCATAACTATTGAAGATTCTGTTTATCGTTTTAGGTGTTTATCAGTTTCAAACAAGTTATTTTCAATTCCGGCTGCGAAACATCATTGTCGTTGATTTCAGCGAATAATTGGCACTTGGAAAGTCAATCCATTCCACACCACTTTTATCGAGGTGATTTCCTTTTTGATAGTATCGTCCGTTTAAATGACTGTAAAGGAGGTAAATTTAACATTTGAGTTCTAGGACATTAAATGATACCTTTGAGCATATATTGTATGACATAACGTACCTGTTATAGCACCTATGAAACCACCAAGCTCCCTCGAATTCATATGCACAATCATATCGATCATTATCTTGATCTAATGTAGAGAACAACATTCCACTGTGATTGGACAAGCTGTCACTAGCGGTTCCCGAATACTTTCCTACAGTAAGCTTATACTTTTCTGCCTCATTTCCAATTTTGAAGCCATCATAAAATGCATAAGCCGCCTTTCCTTCGAAGTCTTCCAACAACACCAACAATTCGTGTCCTCCCGATCTCGTCATCTGATGCAGTTTCTCCAAGCCCAGCCAATGCTCACCATTGACGTCTCCGAATCCGTCTTTATACATCGTCCAATTCTGGTAAAAATCCACGGAGCCATCCAGCCGACGCTGGAACACTGTCCATCCACCGCCGAGGTTGAACTTGTTGTCGAAGTTACAAAGCACCTTGAAAGGCTTTTCAGTGCTTCCATAATGACGGATGAAGAAAGTGCCACTGGAGGATGATTTAATTTCATCACATGCCGAAGGAACCAATCGCAAGTTTGGCTGATCCAACGCGTTTGCAATTTTATTCAACTGCAAGGAAGTATGATCCAAATGAAGCAGTGTTTTTTTCTGCACCTCTACGTTCTGGGATTTCATTTGTCCAACGTGATCCTGTAGTTCTAGAACTCTTTTCGTGAGTTGTTCTTGTTGTTCTTCGATCACGTCTTCCGTATGGTTCTTAATCACTTCCAACTGCTTTAATTCCCCTTGAAGCTCTACGATCTGTGACTGCATAGTTTCAATGTTATCCTGAAGTTTCACAACTTGGAGAGTGAATCTATTTTCTTGTTCTTCAATAACGTGTTCTACGTGGAACTTAATCTCTTCCAACTGCTCTGTATGATACTCAAGGGAAAGCTTCAAATTGTCCAACATTTCCCTCCGAAAATCGATCATAGCGTGAATAACCGCTTCCATTACGACCGGCGTGTCCCCATCAGCCAACACCAGCTCGTTGAATGGCATTGTTACGCTTAACACTAGGCACAGATACACAGTTGTGAACCTCATTGTAGAGTATTAAGTTTTCATAGCACAAATCCCTTTATGAAGGTCGCTGCTCGATTACTGGAAATATACTGGCTGCGCATTCCTGTTTCAGGGTGCCTTTCGATGCAGAACGGTATAATCACGAACTTTCTTCCAAAAGAAACTCATTTGTTCAATCGAACGAGTCATGTAAGTTTCAATGATTTACCGTTTTTTATTGTCGAAAGTTGTTAACAACACAAACTTCAGAGCTTGACTCACTACTTTCTTCAGCTATAGTTGATAAGAAACCAATCATTGAGAATTATCTTAAAAAAGTTTGTTTTT
The DNA here is from genome assembly GCA_000441895.2 of Anopheles sinensis. Lineage (NCBI taxonomy): Eukaryota > Metazoa > Arthropoda > Insecta > Diptera > Culicidae > Anopheles > Anopheles sinensis. The sequence continues at coordinate 281,125 of KE525349.1, forward strand.
CACAGCACCATTATTGTTGTTGTTCAGAACAGTTACACTGGACACTTCCTCTAGTTTCAGTAAAGTTCTTTACTGTTAAGTCTGTTTAACTAGTGTTTTAGGTATGTATTTTTTAGTACACAGTGTTTATAGAAAGCATAGGTAAATCTATTAAATAAAATAATAATTTTCGAAAGGGTCAATCCGAGAAGCAGCTCCAGACCATAATATCAACTGTGGGAGGGTACGTATCACATACCGTGGTTTATACACTGCTCCCAGAAAGTCAGTACACAGCAGGCTGTAACAGAAACAAAGGCCATTTGCTTTGAGACGGGCAATTATTTAACAAAAGTAAAAATGAGGGATTGTTCCTTGCACTGTCCTCTTCATTTGGGGCAAATTTGGACACGATTCGACTTTTGGATCCTGAGATATTTTCAAAACTATGCCGTTGTACCCTGAACATGCACCAAAAACGTGAGTGCACAGCACAATGTTCCTTCATGTTTTGTATTATATTTTGATTTTGCTTGGTTTTCTGGTGGTTTTTTGGGGGGGCTTTTGTGCTTTTAACCATGATCATTATAACCAGTTCAACCTTGGTTGGACCTTTTTGCAAAGCAAATGGCCTTTGTTTCTGTTTTAGCCTGCTGTGTACTGACGTTATTGGTTTAGTGTATATGACAAGACTAAATTAGCTTTACATATCCATATAGTTTATACTGATATTTAGATTTATTTTTAATTTTGAATGTTGTACAAAGAATTACCAAACTATCAAAAATCTAGTCATATGCATGTAACATTTATGATCTTTTTCTGGCGAACCCTGCCCCGTATGAAGATCTTTCGAGCTATACGAGGCACTGTTTTTAACGCAACTGTAACTTACGAGGTTATTGTTAATTCGTGAAATTATTATTGAGTTTTATACGATTCATTTTCAATTCCGGCTGCGAAACATCATTGTCGTTGATTTCAGCGAATAATTGGCACTTGGAAAGTCAATCCATTCCACACCAACTTTATCGAGGTGGTTTCCTTTTTGATAATATGGTCCGTTTAAATGACTGTAAAGGAGGTAAATTGAAAACTTTAGTAAAATGTTATTTTAAATGTTTCAGGTTTTTTGATCAAGAAATCTACCTCATATAGCATCTTTCGAACCACCATGCTCCCTCGTATTCATATGCGCAGCTTCCTTCATCTTGTATATCGTTATCTTGATCCATTGTAGAGAACTTCATTCCATTGTGCCCAGCCAATGAGTTAAAAGTAGATCCCGAAAAGTTTCCTACGGTAAGCTTATACTTTTCTGCCTCATTCCCAATTTTGAAGCCATCATAAAATGCATAAGCCCCCTTTCCTTCGAAATCTTCCAACAGCACCAACAACTCGTTTCGTCCCGATTTCGTCATTAGGTGAAGTGTCTCCAAACCCAACCAGTGCTCTCCATTGACCACTCCGAATCCGATTTTGTAACTTTCCCAATTTCGGTTAAAATCCACGGAGCCATCCAGCCGACGCTGGAACACTGTCCATCCACCGCCGAGGTTGAACTTGTTGTCGAAGTTACAAAGCACCTTGAAAGGCTTTTCAGTGCTTCCATGAGGACGAATGAAGAAAGTGCCACTGGAGGATGATTTAATTTCATCACATGCTGATGGAACCAATCGCAAGTTTGGCTGATCCAACGCGTTTGCAATTTTATTCAACTGCAAGGAAGTTTGATCCAAATGCAGCATCGTTTTTTTCTGCACCTCTTCGTCTTGGGACCTCATACGTCGAACGTGATCCTGTAGTTCTAGAACTCTTTTCGTGAGTTGTTCTTGTTGTTCTTCGATCACGTCTTCCATATGGTTCTTAATCACTTTCCAATGCTTTAATTTCCCTTGCAGCTCTACGATCTGTGACTGCATAGTTTCAATGTTATCCTGAAGTTTCACAACTTGGAGAGTGAATCGTTTTTCTTGTTCTTCGATCACGTGTTCTACGTGGTTCTTAATCTCTTCCAACTGCTCCTTATGATACTCAAGGGAAAGTTTCAAATTGTCCAACATTTCCCTCCGAAAATCGATCATAGCGTGAATAACCGCTTCCATCACGGATGGCGTGTCGCCATCAGCCAGCACCAGCTCGTTGAATGTCATTGTAACGCTTAACACTAGGCACAGATACACAGTTGTGAACCTCATTGTAGAGTATTAAGTTCTCATAGCACAAATCACTTTCCGAAGGTCGCTGCTCGATTACTGGAAATATACTGGCTGCGCATTCCTGTTTCAGGGTGCCTTTTGATACAAAACGATATAATCACGAACTTTCTTCCAAAAGAAACTCATTTGTACGATCGAACGAGTCATGTTATTTTCAATGATTCATACTTTTTTTTGCCGTCAAAAGTTGTTAACATTCCATTCTTCAGAGCTTAACTCACTTTTTTCTTCGACTACAGTTGATAAGCAAAAATACCACTAAGAATTATCAGAACTATACACCAAGTCAAAGAGAAGCTTGTGTTTCAGTTTGGGAAATGTTCTTTACTCTTAAAACTGTATAAACTATGTTTTGTGTGAAGTAAGTTAAATATGTCTTTTTTAGCACACAGAAACTCTTAGCTGGGCTCAACATTCCACACAAATGAGCTTCTATTGAATATGCTTACGAAGGATACTGTTATTGAAACACAAAAGTAATCTCAAACGCTGCAGCTCTGAATGTAAATTATAATTTAAAGTTCTTCTTTTTCTAGAGACCTGCTGAAGGGTCGTTAGTGTAATGGTTTATGTTACTTCGCCCGAAAGAGATCCCCTTAGCACTAATCACATCACAAGCCAAACTATCTAAGACACGATCGCTAAATAGTCAGAAACAATAGTTGGCCCTTAAGATGAAACCGGTGACACTCACCCATCGGACCGGGAAAAATGTTTCTTTTTGTTTGTCTCTCTCAGGTTCTCTACGATTTATATATTCTTGTGACGTAAATCAACGTCCGCTAGCAATTAATCAAGGCAAGATGAAATATCTACATGTCACCGTGACAGCGTCGCCACAAGTAAGCCCCAAAGCAAACAAATTGGAATCATGAGCAAAGATTAGAAAGGGGAGAAAAAAAGGTCAAACATAACCTAGTCACGCTTATGCGTTCAAATTGAAAGGACAATAAACATATGCTTGGGAAGAGAATGGTCACTTTGAGTGAACTATTTTAATCGCTTTGAGGCAATTATTTTTAGTTCGTTCTGTTGTCGGTTTTAATTACATCGCCACATAAAAAAAACCTCCACCGAGAAAGAAAGCGAGTTTAAACTGTGGGGAGCCCATAATCACTTGTTTCAACCACAAGGAATTAATCCTGAGGACCTTGCCCAGTCAGTAGTTTATTGCCTGCTGGTTGCCTGTATTTTCATCTTCAACGACTGATTTTTATGGTAACCCATTACTCCACCGCAAAATGGTGGAAAATATTGTTTCACCACCTCGGATCGATTTAGCGATGGTTATGCTGGTTTACTAGAGAAAGATTGCTAGAACTTCCCATCCGGATGAAGCAACCGTTCGAGGAACGAAGTTGTTCCATTTTTATTTCTCCATTTTACACCCCTACGCCATATGTTTTGGAATGTGAAACACATGTTCACGAGCTCGTTGCACCGTTGGCGATTTATCTCAGGCACTATAAATCCACCGACGGCCATTTTCACCCAAGAACCCGAAACCGTCGAGGATGCATTTCGCGAACGATGCCGGTTGGTGTGAAAAATGTTCGACATTGCAAGCGCTTCCGATAAATCCAATATGGATCGAATTTCCCTGTGACCGTTGGTCCTGCGCTGCATAAACAAGGACAACGTTGATAATTCTCGCTTTCGTTTGGTTAGGCTACCGATTTGGTTTGTTGCATCTAGTGGAAAGTGGGACGAAATGGACTAGCATATTTTTAAGCTTCGTTAGGTAATCGAAAGTAAAATGGATATTTCGCTACCATTCTTTAAGCTATAATAATTGTTAAGATAATTTTTAGTTTGAAGGAAAAAAATGTCAGTGGATCGGGCGTAAAAATTGGAGTTGTCTTTTTTTCGTTTTAATCTCTTGAACGATGCGTATTACCTCACTTTACTTTACGGTCAGGTTCTTTATGAAGTACTGAAAGTACACATTTAAATGAATGGAGGAAAACCTACACGAATAACTGCAAATCAAGGTTCAAAAGGTTGACAGAAAATAAAGTTTCGTTTATTTCATTTAGACACGCCAAAACATGCTCAATTTTTGGAGATAAAATTAAGTACCTATAAATTACCGAGAAGTGCTGAAAGTCGGTAAAGTGTCCACTGTGGTTGCGAATGAAACAAATTACCGTACCGGGCATTGATTAAACAGATCAGAAGTCAGCTTAAAAGTTTGATCGAAACGCCCCACGTATCTTGATGCCATCGTGGAACGTGAGGCGGGCATTTTATTCGACAATGATTTGTCATTTCTGATTTGTCAAAAAGTCCCACAGCGGTTGACAGAAACCGAGGGTATCGAATTGCTAAAACTGTTTGGCAAAACAAAAAAAAAACAAATAAATGTTGCCTCCAAAAAGGCGTGCTCGTTTCTTTGCAAAGCATAATTTAATTACCACCAGTCATGCACTCCAAGTTTTGGACGGTCCGGAAGCGGGCCCAAAGGAAGTACCAACATTTCTGCCAAAGGGTTGGGGTGGGTGGGGGGGAGGGGGGAGGAAACTATGCGACACGGTGAACATGGTAACATTTTCATTAAAACATATTTTCCGTTTTATCGCCCGCCCCGTCGGATGCAGGCGATCAACGGGAACGACGGAACACGATGTTTTACTTTTTGGTGATTTTATTTTTGGTTTTATTGCTTGCTTGGGAAAACTATTCCGCCGACAAACCGGCCGTTTACTCAAGGAAAGGATAAACGATTCTAGGCTTGAAACTTTATCCATCCCCACCCTCCACTACCCTCCATGCAAACCGTACCCGGGTTTAAAACATCAAAAATAGAAATCGGATAGACGCAGCGTTTCTGGCAACCCTGTTTGTCGAGAAAAGTTGTTCGTTTTATTAAATCTAGGTACTATTGGTAAAAAAAACAACTTATTTTCCATTAAACTTCCCATTTTTCCCAAGCCTTTTCGCTATCGCATCAATTACAGTTGTTTTATGGATGTTGTTTGCGATATTATCGTTCGCAACCAATTTTGCTCATTTGGCTGCCAGTGTTGCCAACTATTTAAATGCTCCCTTCTGCCGGTGCACGTTTGGCCGACAAAGAACATCGCCTAATTTTTTCCACTCTTTCTCTCTTTAACCCAATTTATTATTATCGTAATATTGGTAATCTTTACCGTGGCCAACCGAAACCAACCCTAATTTGACGCCAGCGTAACTGACTCGAGCGGAACGGAGCTGGTGTAAAATGGTTAACGGACGTGTTTTACAAAGTTCCGCACGATGTTGATATCCCTTCCCTGGAGTTGGGTTCGAGAACAAGTTTAGTAGAGCTATACCAGCCTGTTCGTTGCTTATCCTCGCTGAAGCCTGAATGAACACTGAAGGTAGGCGCTTGTTTCTGTAATAATGTAACGGCTCCGCCTGCAGCCGGGAAGAAAGTTCCTTCCGGCAACCTTCCAGCTGGACGTTGATCAGCAACGAATTGGTAAAGTTTTTCCACCAACAAAATCCCGTCCTGAGTTAGTTGTACGGTTTGTGTCGTAGCGGCGTGGAAGATACAGCTCTGTAGACTCCTGTAAGACGGTACGGTTTGGATTGATGGCTAGTTTCCGGTTAGCTAAGTGAAGGTGAACTTTGGCTCGATAGTCGTGGTTACTTCCATTGCATGTTATTTATAGACCCACAAAGCAATCCTTTCGCTGGAGGCCTTTTAGTTAATGTTCCGCGATCACGTTTAAAATCCCATTATGCAGCTGTCAGCTAATCGATGGTGAAACTATTTTGCCACCGTTGTACACTGCGTAATTTTAATTTCATGCTACTAAGTCTACGGTGAAGTTTGACGTGATTGCGAGGAAAAATACACTTTCAACGTTTGACAGAAATTCTTATATCCATTATCTGCTCGCGTCGAACTAGATTTACATTTCGTAGATTTCGTTGCATTCTCGCAAATAAGGGGGCAACTTTAATGCTGCACAGGATCATCCTCGGAAGCCACCGGATAAGGCCCCGGGAACAGTGATAAGTCAACGGTACCGGGACGTCACCGGGCACCTCTACAGATATTCCCCATTAGACCGAGGTCCGGTGTTGATGAAGATAAATTACCCTCAAGTAGCACTCCTGGCCTGGCCAGGCTCGGGGCGTCGGGGCGAACTCCATCAACGCCTGGCGGGAATCCACACCTCCTCCAAAGCGCGTCGACGTTCAGGCGCGACGGATCAGCGGGTGGTGCTTTAGTTCGTTTTTATGTTTTAAATAAAGATTAAATTTCCAGCACGCGCCGTTCTTCGCATCCTTGGGTGAAGCGCACCACGGGAGATCCCTTCATCTTAGGCCGAAGATAGGCACAATGATCCAAGGATAGGGGATAAGACCGCATTTGTTTTTCCTATGCAAACTAAAAAAGCCTGTTGGTGTCTAGGTTTGTCTTCTAGAAAGCACTATGGACCGTTTTCGTACAGAAATATTGTTAGTAAAATCGAATTGAATTAATTTGATCATAAAAATTTACCATATTTACTTTTTAAATTAAATTTGATTCTCCATCGATAGCAAACAAAGTACTGAAATATTTAGTGTTTTCTGTTTTTAGTGACTACGTTACTTTAGAAACTTGTACTCAATAAGCATTTGAAAAACTGAGAAATATTTTAACCTTTCTGAATGCAACCAGAACAACACGGAATATAATAAATAAGAAATAGAAAGAAGAATATAATTCAAATTTGTGTTTCCACTCGCCTAATATTCCATAGTGCAATCGAATCACAGGACATCGCGCTCAATTTCGCCATTCTCGCCAAGACGAACGATGCGTCACTGTGCTGCGTCTCCCAACTAAGAACCTGAAGGGATTAGACAACTTCCTAGGATTCTGGGCCGGAGCTTAGCGTCACTGATTTACCACTGGCTATCCGCATCGTACCAACGCTCGGATTGCTCCCACCGGGTGACTAATCCACTTTCAATTTGTCCGCATTTGACAGCCCGCAGGCCGCAGAAAAGTCTTTCCCAAGCAGCACTCCCATTTGCCACGATGATATGACAGTTGGCGGCTTGGATGCCATCGCGGACACCAAATGTCCTTCGTCATCCGCACCATTAACGGGCGTGGACGAGAATGTTCCATCAAAATGGAGATATTGTTCCCGCGAAAACAGGGACAAGCAAATTGCACCAAAAATAATACGCATTCACCGTCGGTAGAATGTCACTTTTAATTAAGTTTTATGTGAACTAATGGACCTCAGGATAGTAAACGAACTTTTTACAATTTATTCAGTTAGATTAAAAATTTATTGCATTACTTTCAAATTCGCTCGTAGATGAATAATCAAATAAAAAATGAAATAAAATAAATGAAATAAAATATCTCCATTCAACCATTTGGAATGAAAACAAACCTACAAAACAACACATTTAAACTATGCTTTAAACTTTCAGCTAAACTTCTACATGAACACATAAAAGAAAAACGAACCTAATAAAGAAGGAAATTTCCTGTGATTTGATCGCGCCTTTTCTCATGCACTTTGGAATTTACTAACCAGGATTCGTTCGAAGCAAACAACTCTCTGCTCGCAGGAAAGCAACAGCAAACAAATCACAACTCCTTACAAGCTTCGCAATATTCTCACGTAACAGGATGCCAACGTCTTCCCTGGAACCCCTCCCCGAATGGCATTCCTTCATGGACGAGAAACGTGTTTCCCGGTCGGATTGCCCGGCCTTACTCGCCCGTAAAAGGTGGCGGGTAGAAGAAAAGATTTGTCGATTCACGAGCGAGTTTCCAGCCGTGATTTGTAGCCGGTACCATTTCCGGGGCGCGCAAATCCTTTCTCGCTGGCCGCCGACCGGTAACTTGTGCCGGTCGGGATTTTCTTCGTTTCCCGTGGATTCTACATTTAGTTCGGGTTAATTTATTCAGCCGTCTCCCGTTGGACAGCGTTCTCGATCCCGTTCCTTTCCGCTTCCGCTGTCGGTGAGGTGGCCTACCAAAAGCAATCCTTCCTTGATGGACACCTTCCCGTCTTTAATTATTATTCGCTACCGTACGTGGAAAAACCACTCCACCCTGGCCGAAGGATGTCCGCTGTCTCTGAGAACGGGAGCTTTCGAAGGAGTTCCGGGAATCAACGGATTGGTGCTGCTTAAAAGCGGTACCATTTCCGACGGTGAAGGAGGAGAAAAAAGGGTTCGCCGGGTCATTCCCGGGAGTAAATACATCGTTCCCGCTCCGTACCACGGTCGGTGCACGGTGCATCCAATTGACCGGAAAGAAAACTCTCCTTGACATGAAGCAAGAATATGTTACCACGGGGCACGCGAGGAATCGGCATAATTTAGCGTCATTTTCAAGCCAATAAATTACGCCACTCGGTGCGCACTCTGGGTCCAATGGTGGCACTCTACACGAGGTGGCCTACACGGGTGTTTCCTGCGTTTGGATTTTTCCCAAACTCAAAATGCACCACTGCCTTACAACATAAAACAATAAAACTATTCCCACACCCCAATGGCAGTAATGTTTTCCCTCTTTCCGGGGACGAAAAACATTGTGTGTCCGAGTGTATGTTACCACCGGATCGGATCGAAACGCTGTTGCCCGACTCCATCGGCATGCAGCTGACCACTGTTTCCACTGACTGTTCAGTTGTTCATCCGGATATTTACTATATTGATCGGTAAATCATGACGACATCAAAACCAGCTCCGAGTAACAGACGAAGCACGTTCAAACCAAGCACACACAGTGTGGAAGGCTGCCGAACTGACCGTAAATAAGCAAGAATGTAGCTAATTCCCACTCGATTAAGGTGGCTTAAATGTGCAACTCACAACGGATGACAGGAAACAGTTCCCCATTTTCCTTTTGTATTCATTATTTTTCACAAATATGTTTTTAAATAAAATATATGATAATGAGTCACTCTTAAATTTTTATATAGAATGTATAAACTTCAAATTTAATTTTTAACGTGCCACGCTGTTGCAGAACTTCTAGGAAACATAGAGTATGTAACATCGTTACTATAAAAACATTCATATCTAAGTTAAACAACAATTACCATATGGGGTGAAGTACAAATCCAAATAATTTAAGAAACGAGTTTTCAATCAGTCCCTTTAAGGAAAATCACTCTAATATAAACAATTACGATTAGTGCTAGTAGGGTAAGGAGAGGTTATTAAAAATAATTATAAAATCAGCTAACTTTCTTTTTTTTCTTTTATGTTTAAGGGGGTTTTCTCTAGCAAGTTTTCCCCTTTCGGTTTAAAATCGCTGTAAGGTAAATACAAAGCTAAGAATTGGAAAGCTAACATTATATTTAGAAGCAATGAAGAGACGGAATACCGTAACCATTAAAATCAGAAATCAATCTAACAATTGTACAAATCTGTATCCAAGATATGTAATAAAATATACTACTACTACTACTGCTCAAATTTTAATTTTTCATGTTGAAGACGAGTCGAAAGACTTTCGGTTTTTCGACGATTACAATTGAATTGCATCATAAGCTACAAAATATCAATGGAAAATATGCCTTTTACGTTGTTAGAAAAGAATAAATATAAAATGTTTAAATAGTTGACAGAACTGACGCGATTCGGGACGTACTGTAAGCAGAAGGCATACCATACCGTATCACATTCTCTAAGCTGCCTGGCAAAGGCGATGACCATTCCAACACATCGTATGATCCCTTTCGAAAACCCTTTTCGTATCGCAGATGGAACTTGTATGTTTCTCTCCGGGCATGTGTGTGTGTGTATGAGCATTGAGATAGTCAATCTTCCACCATACCCTTTCGCAACTCTTATCCTACATTCAACCTTCCACACACACACACAGGAGCATTAAGCGTCCTATGCTACCGTTACCGGATCCTTCTCGCGTGACACCGTAATTGCATCTATCCTTTCTACCAACACCACATCCAGCGTGACAATTCACCAGTCCTTGAGGCCCGATGCCCATCATTCTCTTCCCCCGCCCTAAGCCAGCGGATCCAGCGTATAGTTTGTAGCGAATTGTGTTGGAGGAATATCTTGCATTAGTGGTTTTTCGCCAAACCGACACCGGCAGCGTTCGCGGTCCACCACCCAGGCAGGAAACACCATCATCATCGGTCTTCGTCCTGGCCACACACACACAGACGCGCACAACCTTTCGCATTCACAGAAAACAGTCGGATGACACACTGCGGAAGATGAGAATTGATTTCTTCGCCGGTAAACCTTTCCATCGCAAACCGTTCCATCGTCGGAAGCAATGCACTCGCTCGCCGATTGTCAGTAAATATGGCGGAAAATTGCATTATAATGGCTGTCACTTTCGATAAGGTGTGGTGGAAGGTTAGCGCTTGTCATAAACAATTGCAATGAAAATCAATTTCATGCCCGTGTGTGTCGTTCGTGGAATGGAAACACTTTGGTTGTTGGGTTGTGCATCTTGATTCATCCGTTAAAGTGTTCGGTAACGGTACAATTTCAAACTGTTATCAGTCGGTAAAAGAAACAAAATGCCACCACAGGTTTATCACTTGCAACAGTGCAGTTCTTGAAAGTACAAGATACATTGACTTCAAATTATGCAGAAGCAGTAATAAATAGTAGTAATCTTTCGCTTTCCTAATGATGGTTTATTAGAGCAGAAGACATAGGAAGTAATTTATGAATTTTGTTTTATCAATTGCCAAACTTGCCCATGCGAGTGTATCGATTGTTTGAAGTGTATAAATAAAACACAATGTTTAGGGTTTTGTTTTCCCAACTAGGAATCCAACATTTCTCCAAAAGGAACTCTCCATTTCATTGGGAAACAAAACCACCGACCAACATTCCGGAAAAGCTATAAATATTTCGCTTTCTGATATTCAAATTGCATCATAAATTTTACACTGGAATGTTTTTGTTTCGCAGCGCCCAAAAACGACACTTTCCTCAGTACAACGGCATACATGTGTGAGACGAGGTCTCGTGGTGCAACTTCCTCGGCGCGCAGCCATGTCTACGGTATCTTCTTACTTTGACAAAACCTTTCTACCTTCTTAATCTTTGCCTGTGGTGTGTCTTTGAAATTGATACCCCCTTCCGGAGCTACAATGCAGCACCTTTTCCTTCGCTGCAGTCAAGTCCAAAGTCAGTCCTCTTCGTACCGTAACGCTGGATCTCGGACCGAACTTTCCCTATAAAGTCCCATCGTTGGGCGTTTAATGTGAGTTTTCCGCATGCCAAAACTTGTTGCTTCCTGGTTGCCCGGTGGATGCTGCCAGTGCACCAATGCCGCGCTTCAGAGTGCAGAGCTGTGAACATGAACTTTGGCGCTTATGTGGAAAACTTTATCCATCCACCGTACAGAAAGGTCGCTTGGCTCGAAAAAAAACGACGAAGGTCTAGGCAAACAACAAGGCGACCAATATTCCAACTACTTGTTGAGATTATTACATTTTCATAAGGTGTCGAGTGCCATTTGCGTGACTTCCAAAGGACAATCATTTCGGTTCGGTTCATTTGACATCCTTTAAAGGATTTCTTGACTGTTTGCTCTAGTAAGAACGAACGTTACATTTTAATTCTTTATTGTGGTAATACCATTTTTATTTTCATAAAAATTTGGTAAGCTTAGTTCATTAAACGACTATAAGCAAAAAGTTTTTGGTAATGTGTGTACCATTTTAAATGTTTAAAATGTGTAGGGCTTTTGTTTGTAACTTTTATGCTCAAGCAAAACATTGAGTGTAGCTGTCGAAATTTTATAAAAATTCAACTAGTAAAAGAAATCTTTTCAAGTTGAAATGTCGTCAGAGTTAATACTGGTACAATTAAAAAACGAAAACCAAATAAAATGGCCAATGAGCCAGAAGTAAAACGAACTTAATGCGCTAAAAGCCTTCATGCGCCACAGGCACTCGTTCAGTAAAACTGTTTCATCACGACCGCAGCTATTAGGGCCACCATGCTCCAGGCAGCACCAGTCATCTTGGACGAACCCTAAAAAAGGTGACAAACGAAGATAAACAACAACATAAAAACCCAGGCGATGTAGGTGTTCCACATCGGAGGGGAACAATGTAAATTTTGTCGCAAACCATACCGAGTGACTCGTCGACACCGAGGACGCTCCCATGCCGTTCGGGAACTTGTAGATGGTTGTCTGCGCGAAGCCGTTCTTGTCGCTTTGCGTGTCTTGCGAGACAATTTCCGGATTACCGAAAGGGAGCTGAGGGCTGCAATGGAAACACGAACAAAATTGACAATTAATGTTGTTCTGCACCGGAACAGTGAATGCAACTTTCACCAATCAAAAATGTCACCAGAGTTTGACACTTACAAATTCGGGAATGGCTGCTGCTGGGGATTTCTGGCCACCCGGACCAAATTTCCGCGGTTAACTTCGCCCTGCTCGGAACCTGCAAAGTGGTTCGCATATGAAATGTTAATTAGTTCAGCAAACAAAGGCACGGTCAAAACACATTAACCACCACCACGGGGATCGTACCTGTTGCGCAGGTTGAGTCGAAGGCCATCAGCACAACGAGCAGCAACGGCACCAAACTTTGCACCAAAAACGAAGCCATCTGAACCGGTCGAGATCGTAACGCACACTGGACAAGAAGACGCTAGCGAACGCGATCCGCGGACCGGACTGTTGAACCGAATTTCGGCGGAATAAAAACACCAACCGGTGTGTTAGTGTGCCATTGAAATCTTCACCGTGTGTTTGAGCATCGCGAACCCTCGCGGATATTGACGGTGACTCACGGTACTGCGTCGTTTTCTTATGGTGTTGATGATTCAAAGGCTGTTCCGTAGATTCACGATTCCCCGAAACGACTATCAGCAAAAGCCGGCATCGTGCTTGCGTAGGGGGAGAAGAATTATCATTGTTTTTAATTTTTCACTTTCGTAAATCTTACAATTACCAGAAGCAGAACCACTACATGCTCTTAGACGGTTTATGTTTTTGTTTTCATTGAACCATCTCTGAACGACTCGCGCATCGAACCCCGCACGATCACCATCATACAAAATAGCATAACACGATCTCAAGCGCTTCTAAAAACCGCGGAAGAGAAAAACCACGAACGCGCGCGAGAGCTGAAATAAAAACACGGGGCAGAAAAAAAACCGGTTTCGGTTCGATGCGTCACACTATGGTCGGATGGCGGGTGACACGAATGGTCAAAAACATGTTCATACACCCATTTGGATGTTACTTCATTCGTTCGGTGCGTCACTCTAATTTTGGGGTCTAGATTAGTCATTTTTGTTAATTTACCACGCCTTATCGGTGGTGTTGCCCTATTAAACTGTTTCTTTAGTAAGGTTCTCCAACTAAAAAGTATTTTTTTGAGAAAGTCGTCATTTCAGGACTTGGTAAATTATCTAATGCAAATGCGTCTAATGAATTATTGACAGAAACATAAAAAAGATCACAAATTATTTAAACAAATCCTATACATTAAACAACTGAAAAAATGTGTTTCATTGCATACAGTCATCATGCACAAAAAGCCCTTTTTTCAATTTTTTAAAATATTACTGTTTTAAAATCGGCATATGAGGTTAAAAAATCAATGAGCCTTATGGGAGCAAACTCATAAGATTATACGTTGCACTTTGGATAGGATTCAAAAAGAAGTTGTTTGTCAAATGTCTAAATAGAAACGCCATTTGAATTGATTGGAAACATTTCATGTCATAATGCATTCACAGAAACGACTCTAATTTAAATCGGAACCCATATGACTAATATGCTTTTTTGCCCTTGCTTGCCGAGTGCTTATGGTTTCCCAATAAACAGACTAACACGCGCCAATGGTCTTGTGATAAGGAGGCAACCCAATTGAAACAATCAGACGTCTTAATGCGATTACGTGGCGCAAAATGGACTTTTGCCAGTGGGTGCGCGTGGAACCATTTGACTAATATCAAGCAACCTGGTCCAGCTGGACGAGGAAATCCGTTGCCCGGTGTCTGTTATCTCGCTGGATAGTGCCGGACAAGGCCTGACATGACCTACCGCAACCCGGTCGTTTCGTATGCAAGGCGATTCGGAGCGAAAATTATCAGCTTTCCAGCGTGCGCACTCTGGCCTCTTGACCTACAAAAAATCATAACCATCCCGGGCGCGTCCGTCCCGGGTACGGTAAAGTGCAATGTAATTAGAAGACGAGGACACTCTAAGGACGAAAATAAAAATACGGTCTCCCTGGCAGCCCCGGAGCGTGTCCCGGCTGTGAGCGAAACCTTCCAGACTTGGACACGACGCTCGACGGGCATAAACATAATTGTGATAATTGAAAGAGGAAAGTCTAAAATCTAAACCACTTAGTCGGCCATACTTGTGGCTCGGTTAGGCACACGTGGCCATTTCCGGTCGGCATTTGTCGCATCGTTGGCGTATGGGAGTTTTAATTTCTGTCCGAATGGGGCACTAATTTAATTTCATCAAACGTCGTGTGCCATCGGGGATACTTGAGAAAATTAGAGGAGTAAAAAAGGGCTGACCATTAGACAAACGTGTTTTAATTACCTGACAACTTGAGTGTCTATTTTTACTTTTCTATATTTTATTTCGTTTTTATTCGTTGCTTAAAAGTAAAAGCAATGTTTTAACTACTTTTTTAAATAATGAAATACATTCCAACCGACGACAGCCGACCTATGGGATTATCATCTTGTAGTATTATCCGATTACTTTCCCTGTGTGATAGTGAATGTATCAATTTCTTTGTGGGAAGTCATTACAAGCTTCTAATGTGTTTCTAAACCTTCGTTAAAGCCTTGCCCACTCACAGTCTGTTCCAGCAACGAGTCTCACCAGAGTGTTACCTTGTTGAATTTATAATCACGTTTCCTCAGGAGGAATTTCTAAAACGAGCAACTATTTCCGGGGACAGGATCGCCCCAACATTCTGTCCAAAGGATGTGCAAGATAAACTCTGCGAACCATAAGTCTCGGGTCAACGAATGGACAGTTTACTTGAGCTAGCCTGCGGACATCGGACTTCTCAAGCTGCAAACCGGTGACCAAATCTGCAGTGCAGTGACTTTTGAACGTCCTCTCAAACCCCAGACCCGGTGCGGCCATTTCGGAAAAATACTCCCGAACGTCCCGTGTTATTTGTCCCATTCACCTAACACCTTTTCCCCACTTGAACGCAGTACGAGATCCGGAAACTCACTCCTTGACCGATGGCGCACCGAGGAAGATGGTGGGCCGTCCGGCGTCGAGCAATGGATATCCCAGGGATGATAAATGTTTAATTTTAATTTAAATCTCCGTGTTCGCCTGGCTGCACAGGGGGAAAGCTTCTAGGAAAAGCGACCGTTGTGCTGGGCAGTTCCGGCAAGCTTGCGGCTTTTAATAATTATGTCAATTGTGCTGCCCGTAAATCGAGCGTTCAATTATGAACGGGTCGCGTCGTAGAACTCACGGCGACTTCGCGGATCAGCAAAGCAATTTGGGTAAAGTTATCCCGTTTTAGTACGGGGACCGACTTTATTGAACAATTGATGCCGAACTAGGCCAATGTGCGATGGAAGCTAGAGTATAACTTGATGCTCTAGCAGCCGGAGGAACCGGCAAAGTGCGCAGAGCATAAACCTAATTTAAATGAATGCATACATCAACTATCTGGAGGGCTTCGTAATAACATATGATAATCGAAATCACAAATTTTTAATGATCCCGTTCACCGTTGCTGAAGAAAGATGTCCTCATGGATAAGTCAATTAAGGTTAGAAAAATTCCATCGAAAATTTATACAATGCATTTTGGATATTGTTAGCCTTTAAATAATATAACACATATTCAAAAATACATTTTCTACTCAATAATAAGGATAACAACGAGGCACATTGATTACTGCATTGCCATCTGTTTAAAAAATATATTAAAAATCTAGGCACAACCTTTTCTTAACAGACTAACGCTTCCATCGGACCGGAGCAGAAACATTTTCCAGTTCCCA
Source organism: Anopheles sinensis (assembly GCA_000441895.2). Classification (NCBI taxonomy): domain Eukaryota; kingdom Metazoa; phylum Arthropoda; class Insecta; order Diptera; family Culicidae; genus Anopheles; species Anopheles sinensis. The sequence continues at coordinate 297,287 of KE525349.1, forward strand.
CTGAAGTTGAAGTGGTCATGGAAATTCCATCTCACCATGAACGATTTCCTAACGCTGAATATAGTCCTGGTGGTTTTGAAGTCCTAGGTTTGGAATAAACAAACCATGTCCAATAAATGCACGTGATAACCGATCGCACAACGAAACATACTAAAACAGATTACAATGTCTCAGTACAACCATCCATTGTAGAAAGCAATGGTTATTTCATAGTACATTGTTTTACAGGACTTGGGTTAAACATGAGCGTAGATCTGGAACTGATGCGCTAAAGTGGAAGAATTTGTAGGTAAAATTCTATGGCATAAATATTTTGAAATTGCATTAGATATTCTGCAGAGGCATTTTATAAACAGCCTCTTTTTAAATACTTTGCAACCCATTAACTTTTCACTCTTGACAATTTTGTATTAGGTACCTTACTTAAATCAATCAACATCACTTTTGTTATCCAAAAATGCACCAGTAATTTCAAAAGCACGTGAGCCAAAGTATCCTATAGTGTTGGCAAATGAAAACCTTAGTTTTATACCTTAGGTACTTATACCAGTCAATGCCTTCAAATATCTGTGCTATGCTTAGTAATTAGTTTTTTATATTGATGTAATATGTTGTAATTTTTGGGGGATTGGTTTTACTATTCATCGAACATTTGAGTCATTTTACAGTCATGTTCTAAAAAATGTGTTGTGATTATCGTCCGACGCCAAACAAACAGTATGAAACATGGAAACCTATATGGCAGCTACGACGGTGCAAACCATTACTTTAGGTCGAACGTTTAGTGGTTTAGTGTCGGGCACCCTACAAAACAATTGAACTGTCAGTATATTTTCAGCACTCGAACAAAACCATTTGGAAAGTGATTTTGGCAGTGAAAGTTATAAATAAATTGAAATGAGGTTTAAAACTGTGTATGTGTACCTGGTGTTAAGCCTAATGCTGGCACTGAACAAGGTAGTGGTAGCTGATGGGGACGCACCAACCGTGATGGAAGCCGTCATACAAGCTATGATCGAATTTCGGCGAGAAATTTTGGATAATCTACAGTTGTCGCTTGAATTTCACACCGAGCAGTTGGATGAAATTAAAGTCCATATGAAACATATGGTAGAAGAACAGGAAAAACGAATCACAAACCGAGTTCTGGAGCTTCAAGACAAATTTAAAGATCAGCAATCCCAGATCGTAGAGCTGACGAAGAAAACAATGCTGCATTCGAGTGAAACTTCCTTACAGTATAACAAAATTGCAAATGCATTAGATCAGCCGGACAGAAGATTGGTTCCAACCTCATGCAACGGAATTAGATCTTACTCTACCGGCACTTTTTACATACGTCCTTACGAAAGTGTTGAAAAGCCTTTCATGGTGCGTTGTGACTTCGATAATCAATTCCACCACAGTGGTGGATGGACAGTGTTCCAGCGTCGGATGGATGGTTCCGTGGATTTTCACCAGAATTGGACAATGTACAAAAACGGATTCGGTGACGTCAATGGAGAGCACTGGTTGGGGTTGGAGAAACTTCACCTCATGACGAGATCGGGAAGACACGAGCTGTTAGTGCTGTTAAAAGATTTCGAAGGAAACTCAACCTTTGCGCTCTATGATGAATTTCACATCGCCAGTGAGAAGGAAAAATATAAGATAACCGTAGGAAAGCATTCGGGAACCGCCGTCGACTCATTGATCGAGCACAATGGAATGAAGTTCTCTACATTTGATCAAGATAATGATCTGACCGAAAAAATGAACTGCGCAGAATCCTACAAGGGAGCATGGTGGTTCAAAAATTGCTATAGGAGGTACGTTGCTTCTGGTTAAATTTGCTCAAACGTATTATTTAACATTTATCTGAAATTCGTACTTTTCCTATCTTCCATACAGTCATTTGAACGGACAGTTTTATCAGAAAGGAAACCACCTCAACCAAACAGGCGTCCATTGGCAGCATTTTCCACGTAAAAATTACTCGCTGAAATCAACAATCATGATGTTCCGGATTTACCCTTCTAAAATGACCAGTAGAGGCATTCACCATCGTTAAATACATTCTTTTCATGATCAGCCTTTCATTGCCAGCATTCACCTGAACCTGGACATGATCAATAATATTTTATGTACGTAAAATTCTGTAACAAAGACGTTCCCAAGCAAAAACAACAGATTATTTTTTTTTTACAAATCGTTATTGAATATCGGAAAATAGTATATCAAAAAGGACCACCAAGCACGAGTTGTTTTGAATTTACTATTAACACTTAATTTTTTTATTAACAGCCCCTATAACAGAGGAACTGTTCTTCTTACATCGAACTAAAAGACAACATTGAATAGCTAAAATTTGAAAAATTTGCAATTATACTCAATATCATCTTTTACCTATAAAAAAGTTACTGTTACCACTCCTGTTGGGAAAATACGTCACTATGTAAAAATGAAATGTATATTCATATCGTTGAGAACATGCATTATTTGGTCGACAAACCAGTCAAAACAAAAATTGAATTTTAAAAGTACGTATTTTTCGACACTAATATCAGAGATATTTTTTCAAAAAATTTTACGACATCGAAAAAAACAGTATGAAACATTGGAACCTACATGACGAGTATGATGGTGCAACAAAGTTTTTTTTGTGAAAAGGTCATGTTTCTATCGTGTTGGTTCAATCCGTTCAGTATAGCACTGACTTGTATAGCAAATTCACTTTCATGGGGTATATGAATGCAGCAGTTCGCGGTATTTGGTAACTGAAGATTAACTCGAGTTCGTGACGAGAGGGCCAGTATACAGTATGGAAGGCCTGAGGGAGTTTTGCGACTTCTTCCATTATTAAGTCCAATTCCGAGATTCGATCGATCGAGATCACCGTTCAAGATTCGATTTTTGACATTACCAAAGACAATCTCGAATCGAACTTCATTATAGCTCTGATTATCACGCTGAGTAGGATGCCTACTTCATGAATTATCATCGGATCTAGCGAAAGAAATATACGGAAAACCCCAGTTTCATCTTCTCGCGCCGGTTTGATTTCGTCAACCCATCCTTAAACAAGGTTATGCCATACATTGGCTGTTTGGGTTTTGATTATTAAATGGAATTTCAAGCAGTAAACACTGGCGCGATTGAACGGGAATTTCCGCTCAAAAGTGTGTTATCAGAGAATACAGCCTGTGCGCACTGCTGTAGACAAGACAAAAAGACAAACTCCTTTGAGCAAAACAGCCACTTGATAACAATTTCCGGCAGGCACTTCTTCTTCGGTATAAAAATGAGACTGAGGTAAATGCCGACCAGTTTGTGTACAGTTCTCATAGAAGAAAGTCCATCCGAGTCTCGGAAAGTAAAAATGCATGTAAAAGTTGCATTAGGTTGGGTTGTAGTGTGTTTAGTGCTAACTGTGGACAGGCAAGTGGTGGAAGGTTACATGAGCGCAATGGAAAACGAAATGGTTCGAAACATAACCAACACATTGGCGGCTATTCAGAACGAATTGCAACAGATTCGAGTCAATAGCATTCCTACCTCGTGCACTTCGGGGAGCTTCAAAGAAACCAATGCGTATTACATTCGACCTTATGGATACAAGGAAAACTCTTTCTTGGTGCTTTGTGACTTCGAAAACTACTTCAACCTCGGGGGCGGCTGGACGGTGTTCCAGCGTCGGATGGATGGATCCGTGGATTTTTACCGAGATTGGGAAAGTTACAAAAACGGATTCGGAGACATTGATGGAGAGCACTGGTTGGGTTTGGAGAAACTTCACCTCATGACGAGATCGGGAAGACACGAGCTGTTGGTGCTGTTGAAAGATTTCGAAGAAAACTTGGCTTACGCGTTGTACGACGATTTTAAAATTGGTAGCGAGACGGAAAAGTATAATCTTACCGTTGGAAACTATTCGGGAACCGCTGGTGACAAATTGACACACCACAATGGAATGAAGTTCACGACAAGCGACCAAGATAATAACCCTCGTGATGGGCGTGAAAATTGCGCGATTAGTTACAAGGGAGCATGGTGGTTTCAAAGATGCTATGACAGGTAAGTTTTTGTACGGCCAAAGGTGCTCACGCTTTTTATTTATCATCTTTTGTTTCTCTACCTCCCTTACAGTCATTTAAACGGACAATATTATCAAAAAGGAAACCACCTCGACAAACAAGGTGTGGAATGGATTAATTTTCGAAAAGCTAATTATTCGCTGAAATCAACGACAATGATGTTCCGCAGCCGCTCTTGAGAATAAAGTCGCTACCGATAAATATCAAAGTAAATTAACCAAATAAAGGGGGACGAGCAAAACAGTCAATAAACGTTTCCAAATTAAAACCGTAAATTTAGTAAATGGATGTTATACTCCATGGTATAGCCAAATTGAGAAAAGCCTTTTGCGAAAAAAAATCAAGCAATGTATGAAAGTATTGCCTTGTATTGCTTCCACCATGTGAAGAAGTTGGTTATCTTTAAGAACTTCGTGTCAAACATTTGTGATTTTTGAAAAAAACTTAACTTTTGTTGGAAAACATTTACATTTACTTTATTTAATTTTGTGAATTTTATATTAACATTTGTGATTTTTTCAATCCCTTGAAAAGGTGTTTTGGCAAATGGAGAATTACACAAAAGAATGTACCAATCGTGCTGAGTTTTTTCCTTTTGGGGTTCGTGGTGAACATGAAATTCATTGAGTATTCAATTCATCTGAACTCGACTTCATCAACAAGAATGACACGCTTGAGGTAATCTTCCTTTTTCAATTTTTTTCGAAAACTGCAACTAATCCTTTTTTCAAGCACTTTTCTCCTCTTTACCGTGTGAAGATCACGAATAGAGAAATAAAACTAATATGAAAAATTATATTTATATTTTTTTAAATTATTGTGCCACCCTCAATGCTTGTCAGACGAAAATTATATCAAACCCGCTACGTCGTCATGGGTGTTTTTTATTTCAAGAGATTTTTGACTGAAACAATGAGATTGTAACCAAATAATTGAAAATGGTTAATTTGACGGCTCATTTTAAAACGGTTCTTATATTTAGAAAAAAATCTGTACTAGGCTAGTTTACTTTTCAACCTGAATTTGGCGGAGTTTTTGGCATGGTTTTTTGATTCATTTGGTTTTTTCTCAGCTAGTTTTATGTTATAAAAAAAACGGTCAGGTCTTAAAACTTTTATTTTTGTATTCAACTTTACTCTCTTCTAACTTCTAAAAACTGATACCCTTAAAAAATTATGCGTCCATAGTCAAATACTATACCACAAATAGAAAACAAACTATCGCGACTTTCATTATATTTAGTATAAACAAAACAAGTTTTATTACCATAATTGTTCACCCAACCAAATTGGTTCATAAATGGGAGCATCTAAGAAATATCAGCAATCTAAGATGACTGTAAGCCAAAACAATCAAATTCATCTCACTAAGCCCAAGTTTTACCCAAAATACAATTTATTGAGATGAACCCGAAAACTAGCGGTGAAGTGAACAGCACACTTGCAGTACAACCAGTCTTAATCAGCCAAAAAATGTGTTGACCAATCAATGTCTTGGAATAGAAAAGCAACTATAAAATTTAAACTTTTCTCAAAACATAAAACCTTGTCAATATTTAATTTAGTGCTAAGCAATTTCAACTTTGATTTAAGGAAGTATTAAGTAATCTGTGGGTAGTAAAATTCGACCACTAACAAACATTATGAATCATTGAATCTAATATGACTAGTACGATTATAGAAATGAGTTTTTTTCGGAGGAAAGTTTGTGATTATATCGTTCAGTTTCGAATGCCACCCTGTATCTTGATTGGACTGCCAGTATATTTCCAGTACTCGAGCAGCGACCTTCGGAAAGTGATTTGTGCTGTGAAAATTTAATTCTTTACAATGCGGTTCACAACTGTGTATCTGTGCCTAGTGTTAAGTGTAACAATGCCATTCAACGAGCTGGTGCTGGCTGATGGCAACACGCCATCCGTGATGGAAGCAGTTATTCACGCTATGTTCGATTTTCGGAGGGAAATGTTGGACAATTTGAAACTTTCCCTTGAGTATCATACGGAGCAGTTGGAAGAGATTAAGTACCACGTGGAAAACGTGATCAAAGAACAAGAACACCGAATCACCAACCGAGTTCGTGAACTTCAGGATAACGTTCATCGTATGCAGTCGCAGATCGTAAAGCTGGATTCGGATGAAACATCGTTGCAGTTGGAAAAAATTGCAAACGCATTGGATCAGCCCAACATGCGATTGGTTCCAACATCATGTGATGAAATTAAATCTGCCTCCAGTGGGACTTTTTCAATTCGTCCTTATGGAAGCACCGAAAAGCCTTTCATGGTGCTTTGTAACTTCGAAAACAAGTTCAACCTCGGCGGTGGCTGGACAGTGTTCCAGCGTCGGCTGGATGGATCCGTGGATTTTTACCGGAATTGGGAAAGTTACAAAAACGGATTCGGAGACGTCAATGGTGAGCACTGGTTGGGTTTGGAGAAACTTCACCGCATGACGAAATCGGGAGGACATGAATTGTTGGTGCTGTTGGAAGACTTCGAAGAAAAGGAGGCTTATGCATTTTATGATGACTTCAAAGTTGGAAATGAGGCAGAAAAGTATAAGCTTACCGTAGGAAAATATTCAGGAACCGCTGGGGACAAATTGACGTACCACAATCAAATGAAGTTCTCTGCAAGGGATCAAGATAATGATCTGTCTGATAGTAAAGCCGGGTGTGCTAATTCATTCAAGGGAGCATGGTGGTTCGAAAACTGCTATAAGAGGTACATTTTTGTTAGTCGAAATAAGACCATGTATATTATATAACGTCTAATTATTTTATTTTTTTTTTCGTTTTCCAACCTCCCATTACAGTAATTTGAACGGACAATATTATCAAAAAGGATACCACCTGGAGAAAACTGGTGTGGAATGGATGCAGTTTCCAAGTGCCAATTATTCACTGAAATCAACGACAATGATGTTCCGCAACCGCACTTGAAATTGAATCGTATAAAACTCAATAATAATTTCAAGAACTAACAATAATCTCGTAAGTTCCAGTTGTGTTAAAAACAGCGCTCGTATAGCTCGAAAGTGCTTCATATGACTACACTTTTTGCAATTTGGTAATTATTTGTACAACATTAGAAATAAAAATAAAATAATATATCTGAATAAACTATATGGATATGTAAACTTATTGGGTCTTGTCATATTCACTACACCAATAAATTAAGTACACACCAGGCTAAAACAGAAACAAAGGGCATTTGCTTTGCAAGGGACAATTATTTAAAAAAATAAGGGATTGTTCTTTGCACTGTCCTCTTCATTTGGTGCAAATTTGAACACGATTCGACTTTTGGATCCACTTTATCTACTGTTTTTTAGTCCATTTTCAATAAATAAACAATTTTACAGTAGCTTATCCCTTTTCTTTCGTGCAATCGGGTGATATTCGGGCTCTTCTTCAGAGAAGTTCCCTTTCTGACCATTTTGGGACAAAAAGTTACTAAATTAACTATCAACCAAGGTTGAACTGGTTATAATGATCATGGTTGAAAGCACAAAAGCACCAGAAAACCAAGCAAAATCAAAATGTAATACAAAACATGATGGAACATTGTGCTGTGCACTCACGTTTTTGGTGCGTGTTCAGGGTACAACGGCATAGTTTTGAAAATATCTCAGGGTCCAAAAGTCGAATCGTGTCCAAATTTTCCCCAAATGAAGAGGACAGTTCAAAAACAATCACTCATTTTTACTTTTTTTAAATGATTGTCCGTCACAAAGTAAATGACCGTTGTTTCTGTTCAAACAGTATTTTCAATAAAGTTTATGAAGAATAAAACCCTACAGAACATCAGTGAAGTAATGAAAACTGCAAACTTTTATGCCTAAACAAACACATTTTGGAGAGGAACACATTCTCTTACTAGCGGAAATATTTAGTGCAAACACTGACGTGAAAATAAACAATTTCCAAAACTACCTCGAACTACCGCTTATGAGGTTATCGGTTCGAAGTTAAGTGGATGTTATCAATATTACCCTTTGGCATTTTTGAACAGCAGTGCTTAAAAAATAAAGTAAGATAACTTTGTTGCTTCGTTTTATGTTCAAATTTGTAAGTTGAAGGTGTATTTATTATTTTTATATTTTTTTACTTTAGTAATTGTTTTCATAACATTAAAAATATTATATTCCAAAGTTTAGGGTTTCTTTTGTCTTTTAGTAATACTCACAATTAAATCTCAAATTTGTTCTTATTTCATTATTACTCAGACACATTCATTTGATTCCGATACTGTGCACAAATAATCACCAAAACAAATAATCACCAATCTTTCATTACGAATTGCCCTCAAACTGCACTTTGTACCGATGCCTAGAACCACCGGCAATGGCCTTATTGCAAAGCTCAACACCATCCCAACGGAAGAGCTAATGAAAATATATCCATTGGGAGCGCTTCTCCCGGGTAAGAAGCTGTAAGTAATTCCCCATCGAAAAGACGACCGTTGGAACCATATCCGAGGGGGGAGGCAACTTCCACCACTTGTAATAAATCATGAATTATGATGATTAGGAAATATATTTCAACGCATGAAATATTGAACTTGTTTTATTACACCAATCGCACGTAGAAGCGAAGAACCCTGGAAACCAGAGTAGGCCGGATGGTGGACGTTCATACTTCTGAGTGGGACACTCCAGGATATTTTTTCGGAAAAAGAGAGAGAGGTTAAAAGGTGAACCGATATAGGAATGATTCTAACGTATGCATTATAAAAAACTAATTAAATGAAGTAAATTTTACTGTAAAGTTACATCATTTTGACGGCAAGTAAGGCGGCAATACGGTACTTCGTCAAAAATTTAGCCATTGCCGACAAAACGATTCATGTTAACATGTTTTTATTAGTTGTGTGTTAACTTCCTACATAAGTTACAAAATAGTTAAAAATCTATATCAGTTGATTTCGGCGGACAAGAAATGTATAACAAACAAGTTCGTTCCGTGATAATCCTCGATGTTTTTACATGCAATCAAACGTAGTCGGTTTGCTACTGTTTATGCTGTTTTCAACAGGAAGTTGCTATCGTTTTACGTCTTAGCAGAAAAAATCGTCAAAATTTGTCTATTTTTTTAATGCAAACGTTATTCAAGGGAAAACATTAAATTGAAGCAAATGCATGAATTTTTTTTTAAATTTCTTTCAAAGCTAAGGAAAATACACCAGCACTAAGCCATACCACATGAACAATAAACCGGGGCAGTTTAGTAAGCAAATAATTTATTGCGCAAAGCAATCGAAGAATCGAATCGAACGAAGGCGGGTCGCGTGACGTTTTACATAAACACTACGCTTGACAACCACCAAAACACTCGAATGGCCAGCTTAGCTTTTCCATCACGTAATGGCATCGGTGGGCGGCTTTTCCCGCGCTAGTGGTGGAAAATTTTGTAACCACTCTCACCGGCCCCGGCGTGGCCATGCTTCTGCTCGTAGTGCGACCCGCTCTGGTTGTGCTTTTCGTTCCCGTGCCGATGCAGATGCTGATCGTGGTGCTCGTCGTAGGCGCCCTGATCCTTGCTGCCCTTCTTCTGGTAGCTGGCCTCCTGGTGCGCTCGGTCCTCGTGCCCACCCGCCCCATGCTTGCCCGCCTCGTTCGAGTGGTGTTCGTGCGCCGAGCCGTACTTCTTGAACTGCCCCGTATGGTCGCTGGTGTCGTAGAACACGTGCTCCTTCTTGTACTCGTCCTTGTGGTACACGTTGTGGTAGCCGGTCGTCTTCGAGCCCTTCTTGTGGTGCTTCTTCTCGTGATGCTTGCCACCCTTCGTGCGCTTCGCCTCCTGATGGTGATCGTGGTAGTGCGAACCCTCGTCGTGGTGTGACTTCTTGCGCGAACCGTCCTGCGCGTACCGATGCTGATGGGCCTCCTTGCCGTGGCTTCCACGGTTCACCTGCTCCAGCGTGTGCTTCTTGTCGTACCCTTGCTCACCCCGCGAGTCCTTGTGCGCGTGATGACCCACCTCGTACGACGAACCGCCAGCCACCTCCTCCTCGTCGTCCTTGTCCTCCACCACTCGGTACGCGTCGTGATCGTCACTTTCGTCGCTCGAGGACAATCCCTTGCCAAACTCCTCGACCGTATCCGCACCAAACTCACTGACACTTTTCAGCACCTTCGCCGGGAAGAACGCTTTCGTTTCCGGGATCACCGGAAGACCACTCGGTGCACCACTGAACGGGCTCGCCTCAGCCGGAAACACATGTCCTGGCGTACGGCTAAAGTAGAAGTAACTCGACGCAGCCTCACCGGCCGTCGATCTTCGCAGGCGACGAACACCGGCGTTGGTCAGCTGCCAGCAGCACGCCACCATCAACACCACCGACAACAACTTCATTATCAACTCTTTGCAAACAGACAGACAGACAATCCGATCAACCCTTCACGATCGCGCCGAATACACTGAACCAACGACGGTGGTTGAACACCGTTTCTTATACCTCCCAGGGGAGGTGCCTCTACCGAACACGTGCCCACGGCCGGTTCGCAACCGAACTAATTGTGTTTAGGCACCGGGTTGCCGATTCGATTTGCCTTCTTCGCGGTCCGGTGCGTGCACGCGGAACGGGAGGGAGTTGGCGAGAAGTCGGTCGGGCTGTTGGATGCAAAATCTTTTGGTTCGAAGCAGGCTGAATCAATCAACCGAATCCGATGCTTTCTTATATGTTCGGTGGACATAGAAACCGGCGAGGCCAACCAGTGAAGACACCCCCTGGCTGCCGTTTCTTGTGCGGTGACTAACCTTGCTTACGAAGCGCCATTCTGAGTGGAAAATCATTATCAATGACGAATGGAAAACTACCCACCACCATGGGAGAATGGAATCTACATTTTTTTTAATGCTTTGAGATGTCTTGATTGAGATGTAGTCCGTGTCTAGGAAGCAACAAGTTGTTTTTTAAATCGCCAGTTGAATGGTAGGTGTGAAATTGTTGTTCCTTGAAGTTGTGTTCTTGAACAGATGTTCTTGAACAGATGGACCTTCGATTGGAAGCACTTATTGTTACAAAACTGCAGACAAACTTTGACGTACCATAAAACATTGATTTTTTAAGATCCATAAAACATTGGTTACAGCGTTTTAAACATAAAAAGTTTAATTTAACCAGACAGAGACCTCTAGACATTATATTTAGTTATAGAACGAATAAAAATGCTTCCCATACAATATGTGCACATTTTTCGTAGCAATTAAAATCCATTGGATATATTTAGCTGTAAATTGTTAGAAAATTAATTATTCATAAAATTTAGATTCGTCGAGTTGTGATAAAAACCTAAAAATTAACTAGTGGTTTAATGATGATTATGATTTATAATTCTTTTTTGTAAATTTCCTAGTGCTTCCAATATCGAAAATTAAGTTTGATGTAACTTCTAAAATTTCTTCTTGCATTTAAATGTACCACATATAATCTTGTTTAATATAAGTTGATATTTAACCTTAGTTTTAATTCCTTTTTTACGATTACTTTGAATCGATACAATTTTCCTCAAGCAGTACTAATAATTGCACTGTACTTTTATCATTTTTGTTTTTTCGCTGGAAAAATTTACCCACTGATTGTTTTATATTATAATTATTCATCCCCAAAGTCCCACGGAAAGCCTCATATGTGTTCTGCACTAAAAATCTACCCTTAATTTACTTCATCCCCTCAATGTACGTGATAATAGCCTCCCGGCAACGTTTGCCACACACTATGCTTCCAAAAAATTAAGCCATGAAAAAGGATTAACAACATTCCTTTCCAACCCTGTGCTGAAACCGCAACCTTACGATCTTTTTTAGGGACAGGGTGCGATCAAGGGCCTTCCTTAATATTGTTTAATGTACTACGCGACAAATTAAACTTGGTGGCGCGTTTTGGTAGGGACCAGATTTTCCCTCCGTAGCAGGGGACAACCGGGGGATTGGAATGGGATGGAAGGAAGGAGGGTCGTACAAACATGCAATCCGTACATGCTGTAACATAAACCCCGTGCGGTATGCAAGTGGTTTTCGTTTTTTCGTTGTCTTGTATCAAGCTTACCGACAAAGTCCTCTGCCGAGGTTGGGCACATTGTACCGTTGTGTGTTTGTGTGTGTTTCTGTGGTTAACTCTAGCGAAATTACCGCAAACATAACCTTCATCACTGCACCTTTACCTTCATTGCACGTTCTTAAGCCAACGAGCGTTTCAGCTGGGACTTTCGTAGAGAACCAAAATATGCACTTTTCCAGCACTTTACGTGACGGTGCATTTGTGCTTTAAGAAAGTTAAACTATGAAACAAAAGTATCCATTGACCAAATGCACACCAGTTCCTGTTTTCGAATGTTCTTGGCGCGGCACAAGGTAATGGAATTTAATTAGCCACATGGGTGACTTTTAAGTATTTTGACATTCCGGGAAAGCCGTACATTACTTGTCGCCATGGTGGACGAGGAAAAAGGTCCCCACGGAAAATCGAAAAGAAGAGTGAGAAATGGGAATGGAAAGTAGAATGTGAACGTGTGGGAGTTTGCTAGTTTGCTATTTCCGGGCGCGAACAGAAATCTTAATCAGTTCGTTTGGAGCGAATAGCCATTTTCTTTCCGACGCACAGTCTCCAATTCCTTGCCACCAACGATTTCACCGTTGATGAATATGGATGTCGTCTGGCGGGAATGCATACTGATATCGGTTCCATACCATGTCGCTCCTTGGACCGAACATAGCGAGCCTATAATTTAATCTGATCATATATTTCTTCGTCAAGCGAAGGGAAATGCGTTGTAAATCAATGATGCGAAGTAAATTGGAATCGAAGACGAAGAAACGACTGAAGAGAATAAACTTAATGAAAAGGAATCTTAGTAAAATTGTTCAAATGAATAATCGTTTAAGGACACCTCCCAGGATTTTTGCTTTTATTTTCCGTTCATCGTAATGGTTATTTAAAAATAAATTGCAAAAAAGTATATTTTTAATTTTTTAAATCCTATATCTAAAGCTCCCACTATGTTTTCCAATCAATTGCCCATTATGTTTTCCATATAACATAAAACATCGCGAAAACATCGCTTTCATGCTTCTTGCATATACTGGCATACAAGCGTTGGTTGTGTACAATTTGTTGCTTGCAACTTTGTTCGCAAGAAACCGTTTTATTTTCAAATGAATCATCATGGCAAAAAAGAAAGATGCCGTAAAATAACAACACATTTGGCATACCGAATATTAAACCGCACGAATCATCATTCTTGTGTATGCCAACCCTTGCGTGGAATTTTTAAAAGTATGCCAGATGATGGCAATCCAGTCCATTTTGTTCAAGTAGTACCCGTTAAGGTTGGACGGATGGCATTTGAAGTACCACCAGCCTCCACCATTACGCAGGGCACAGTTTCCGTCCGCCAGATCATTATCCCGGTCGACCGTTGAGAACTTCATCCCCTTGTGCGCGGCCAGTGAATCACCCGCGGTGCCCCGGTATCCGCTCAACTTCTTCAGCACGTACTGTTCGGTCTCGTTGCCGATGGCGAACTCTTTGTACCATGCATATCCGTAGTTCCCGGCAAAGTCCTCCATTTCCACCAGCAACTCAACGGATTGCGCCGTCGTTAACCGATGAAGCCGCTCCAGCCCAATCCAGTACTCGCCTTCGGTGCTTCCGAACTCCTCCCGGTACTCCTTCCAGTGGCGATTGAAGTTCAGCGTCCCATCGAACCGACGCTGCACGAGTAGCCATCCGCCACCGAAACGGATCTGCTCGCAGAACGCCACAAATGGTTCATCTGTCTCGCCCGGTTGGATGAGATACCGACCGGGAACTTTGGACGGTACTTCCTTGCACGTTCGGAATGGTCCCTTCAAGCGCGTACTGCACAGATCGAGCAGGTTCGGTGAGTTGGTAGATAGGGTTGGTCTCGGCGCAAGGCGGACAATTTCGGCACGCATTTGTTCGTGGTTAGCGCAAGCGATTTGTTGTGAGAGAATCTTTCGCGATTGATCCTGGATGGTCGAAAGGTTGTACGAAACTGCTTGGTCCAGCTGGCTGATGGACCACAGAAGGCTCCGGAAGACGGTCTCCAGATGGTTCTGGTTCTGCATGATCACCTCCGTGTGTTCCTTCGCTCCGAGATCCAGCTCGAGCACTTTGTACTGGAGATAATCCAGCTTGGCCATCATAATTTCAAATCCATATCCCGTTAACGATCCACTCGCATTTGAAATTTCACTTGTGGCATCGCCGAATTTGCACAAGATCACCGTCTCGAAGCACAAGATCACCGACACCACACGAGAAAACATTGAGTAAAAACAGCACATCGCTAAAGCTCTACACTTCGTCAAATTACGTTTGCGTATGATCGGTGGAACGTACGCCAGCGTCGCTTTTAAACCGTCGTTAATTCAACAGTCTGTTGACAGGATAATGCAATGTATAACAAATACATGTGACCCATTTCAGATCGAGGTCCCCCAAACATCTGAATCGAGTATTTCTTATTTTATCTTTGGTCCCCTTTTTATCATTTGCAGGAAGTAAATAACGGCGTGCTTGTTGACTTTTCCAAGATTTGCGGGACCAGCGCTTTTGCTCAAAAAGCATTGAGGTATTGCAGCAATTGGGCTTGCTCTACACCGCCGTTCTTGATAAGGCAACTAACTATTGTGGTCGGCATTCCACGTTGAAGCTACAATCGGCCATCAAAGATATCAATTGTCCCGTCAAACAGCCCGAGTAGCATTAATCGATGTTATGTGGACATCTTTCTTCGATTTATCACAGTAACCCTTCTTGATCGCTAACAGGTTACTATAGGCAACCAATGCTTATTGGGAGCCTACAACCGGGTTTTATTATGTGACGATATGTTCGAAATGATGTGTTTTTGTCCTTGACTTATATAAAAAGGGATGAATCAGAGAAAGTTACACTCTTTTGCAACCGATGTCTCCGTGATGTGTACGTGGTTTTCACTTAAAAATAACATGTTAAAATAAGTGTTCATATTTTGTTAACATCTGTTTTATTAGTTTTCCCCACAAACGTAGCTTATGACATGCAACATCAAAAAGATTCTGACAATGTTATTTTTTTCATTGCAAACAATTAAGACTAGAAGAGCGTCTTGCAATAACACTCGTGCAAATGAGTTATGCTACGTGAACACTTTAAAATCTTTGAGGTATTTAAATCATTAGGCAGTGATCTAATCTATTCTATTCGATTTAGTCGATAATTGCTGTCCACACAGTAGAATAACTGATAACAAAGACTTTGCCGTCGGTAACAAATTTGTCATTCTCTAGGAAAGTTCACGTAACGCTGGTCATTCTGGAGGGTGCACTGACCGAGAACAGCGGTTGCGTTCGTTTGATCACCTTCTTTCCTCTAAGCCTGCAAAAGAAAGAAGTCCGCCCTATTAGTCAAGATGGCCCTTGCCGACCAACGGTTGGGTACTTAACCTCTGCTGCAGCAGTAGCCACACTTTGCGTTTCCATACGAACAGGAAAAAGATGAACACACCGCTGACACAGTTGCAGATGTCCGCCATGTGCACCATCCAGTTCCGCTCACCGATCACCCACGTGACAAACTCGAACGTCCAGGTAATTCCCATGACCACGAAGAGCCTAACATAAAGGCCAAAGCTGGAGGGCGGAAAGAAGTATAAGAACTCCGCTAATGGAAAAAGGTTATTCACGATGATTCTCACCGGTTACGTTCGTTCGCGTACGCTCCGTGGCGTCCAGATTCGCCCTGAAGGGCCGTAGCCGTCGCACGCTCGATGATGGCGATCTTCACCGCCGTACTGATGAAGAAAAACATATTGACACTGACCAGAACCACCAACGGTAGGTACAGGTACACGAAGGAAATAAGCTGCTCACCTAGAAGTAACCAAACATTCCGATCAGGTCTCTTCCAGCCCCGTTTTCACGCCACCCCATACTTACTCTTGAACAAACACTGTCCATCTCCGAACCCAGGTCTCAGCTTCACGTCCATCAAGTCACTATAGTCCGCAAGTAAGGCAACCAGGAGAAAGAGCACCGGAAACCCGTACGCATAGCCACAGTACATCCGAAACAGGCCAGGATCGGTCGTCCTTCGGCGATGGCCCCCAAACGTCCAGTAGATATCGAACGCCATCAGATTGAGCCAGAAGAAGCTGGACATCAGCGACAGGTAGCACAGGTAACCGATCGCGCTGCACCACACGGACGAAATGGTCACCACGCTGCGCTTGATCAGGATCATCGTCACGTAGCTGGCCGTTAGTGAAAACACGTAGCACATCAGCGACTTCCCAGGGATGTTGCGTAACTCCGGAATCAGTGCGTACACGATCAACGTGGCGATCAGAAATGGCAGCGAAACGATCATGCCTGTGGAACAAAATACATATAGTATTTTGGAAGACATTTTTCTAACTTTATTGTGCCAAAAATAAGAGCAAATACTAGTCCTGGAGAAAATCTACACGGTGTCCAATATATTCTCATACACTTTTAAGGCACAGTTACACATAGGGTTAGATGGGGTAATACGCACCCCTTAAGGAAAACTTTTGAATTTACTCTTCTGTTAGGGTATTTTTGCCTTTTTTGCTAAAAAATCATGAATTTTTCATTTAAAAAAAGTTTGATTTTTATACACCTGTATCTGGATAGGGGTAAAATGCAACTGTGTTTAGGTAAAATGCTCCAAAAGGGGTAATACGAATCCAAACGAAGAGAAAAAATGCACCATAAAAGTTGCAAAACAAAATAGAATTACAATCCACTCCTCAAATCACCATTTATGGATCAAATAAAAAGTTTGTAAATTTCAAACCGGTAATTTTGGTTGTTGTCCTTTTATTTCATGTAGAGGTATCAAACTCATAAGGTGACCATATTTTAGTTCATTCTTGTAGGAAAATGAATTTGTTCATATTCAATAAAACATAAAATAGAAAAATGAAAAAATGCTTCCACGGCGCGCTGGCTTAACGTTTTTTTCGCGATGAAAGCTATTTGTTCCACTTACTGTTTAAAATAACAATTTCCAAACCACCTCCAACTTTTCCACCATGACTTAAGAGGGCATATTAAAAAATACGGTTTGTTTTAATCCAAAATTGGTATGGTCAACGCTCTAAATTTTGAAATGGAGTTATGTATCACACTGAGAAGATGAACATTGATAGAAAAAAATTTAGTGGAAGGATGTTAAGGTGATTTAAAAACTACTAAAATTCGCAATTTGTTTCATAACTAATTGCACGCAAATTCGCCTGACTTTCCTAGTTAACCAGATCTCAATTCAATTGGTCAAGTGGTCATATGTACTATCAAATATAAACAAGCAAAACGTGTCCACTTAGGCCCACTTGAACGCCACCCCCATCCTTTTAATTTGAGAGAAACAGCGATTTATTCGATAAATTGCAGTTTTATTCTTAAACATATTCAGTGATTGGTTCAAAAAACGGAATCTTTAAATTAAACGAAACGAATAAGAAAATCAGACTGAGTTCAATTAAATAATTGATATTTGAATTTGTATGAGAATATATTAGACACCGTGTAGATTTACTTCACGAACCTAACCTTCAGCATTTGATTGGATGCTTCGGCTTGGTGTAAATTGATTATGTTTGCTCTTCACTAAACAAGAAAACACGTCCGGCAAAACAAATTCCTCTCCCCTCGCGTAACTGAGAAGTTCTACTTTCCTTACCCAACGAGTGCCAGTGGTGCATTTCCAGATGTTCGTCCGTCTCCTTGATCCACACGTGGACCATCGAATCGTCGCCGTCGACCGGATTGATGCAGTACGTCCTGCTGGCGTAAACCTTCTCACCGTACGCGAAGCTACCGTCCTGTGGCGGGCGAAAACCGAAACGAAAGTGGGAGGGGGAAAAGTTTATTGCACACGAGAAGAGCGATTGATTTGGTTCGACCAAATACGTACCGCAATCAATTCCCCCTCATGGCCATCGATCCGGAGCACATGGCCCAGTGTGTTGGCCCAGGCCGGTGGATCGGCATAGATCAGCCAGTAGTCGGTACTGTTCCGCAGTTCGATCTCCTGCAGATTTTCCACCGCCCAGCTAACGCGCGTTACGCCAGCAACGGTCCGATTCAGACGCAACAGCGATGACTCCTCGCAGTTGGTGCGATTGACGAAGTAACAGCACACGTACACACACTTCCGGCGAGCGCAAACACAGCTGTAGTACCGTCCACTGCCGCCGGCACTTTTGGGTGGCTCGATCAGGTACTCCTCCGGTGGGTAGATATTTCCCGCGTACCGAATGGCACCTTTGCGATCCACAATGCCATCGGTGAGATCGAGCTGCTCGGACACGGGACACCCGGAGGATAATCCCGTAGCTTCCGGGAAGCAATAGACTATCAGCCACACTACCAGGTAAACTCTAATTACACCCATCTTGCACTGGACAACCATGGACGAACCGAGAAAAACCAACCCCCGGGGAGGACAACCACGATCGTAACACGTTCCGCTCGAGACTGGATCCGATTTCCACGAGATACTATCGAGACCTAGCAGACCTCTCCGGCACAATGGCAAACACTGGACATTGGGAAACCCTTATTAGCGGATTATTGAACCTGGGAGAGCAAAAAAGAATGCATATCACCGCATGTACATCCCACACACGGAACAACGCGGTAGAAGAACCGAAAACAACCCGTGAAAAAGGCGATCGGTGGGGGAGAAAAAAATCAAGGAGTTTGTTTATACACATTCGGAAACGAGCTCTCACTTAGGGCGGCTTGTTGGCCTCGTCGTCCTGCTCCTCGTGGCTGGAAAGGAAGAAGCCAGAGCGGGAATATTACTTAACACTTTGGAACACTTCGGACTTCCACGGAGCAGAGCGCGATGGCTAAGCGGAGAACGGCTTATGCTTCCTCTTAGGAGATTGTTTCTATTTTTGAGGGCAGCACGATCCAGTCCACGGGGTACTTCTGTGTGTGTACTAACTTTTTTTTATTAGATAAACATACAGCACCGTTGTGCAAAGTACAGTCATCGGGGTTTTTTTTCCTCGATGCAGGGAAAGTGAAAGCAGTTTAACTGTCTTGCTAATCAACTTCTTGCTATGGAAGATAATTTTTTCTTTAATAAAAAATTTATCACTAAGTAAATAAGTCTAGTAACGCTACGAAAGTGGAATCTGTTAATCTGTTGTTTATTTATTTTTATTTTTCGAATATAATATATTGACACTGTACTTCTATTTGAGGTAAATCTTATCCATTCTTAGAACACGTAAGAATGTTGCAAAACTCAAGAAATTGTTTATATCTTTTTAAAAGTAGTGTGGTTAAATTAACAACATCACTTAAGTAAAAATGCACTGCTGGTTCAATAAGTTATACACTAAAATTTTCTTTTCCCCACACTTTTTCTATACTGACTCATGAATACTCATGTTCCCTCGGAATATCGTACAGATACCGCCGTATGCTCTAAGGTCACCAGATGTATGTTATCAGAGTACGGTGTTTTAAAAACATTCAAAATTGGCTGCAAGCGTATTCGCGGCAAACATTCGAGCATATGCTTATTTATGTGCCCCTTTGAATGTGCCTGTGGTTGTGAATCATAAATTTTAATGTAAGTCAAACGTGGCCACAGTTGGTTGAAAATTTTACATTGGATAAAACACCGTGACGTGAGAAATAAAAAATCTTTAAAAACGACGTTTATTCAGAAGGTTGTGCGTGAGGTGTTTTTGTGTACCAAATATATGTTCATCCATTCAAAACCAATCTTATATGCTTTAATTCCAGCAAAAACCTAGGTGAGTATCAGATTTAAAAAGCGTTTCTTCGTGTCGAATAAATAAATCGATAGACGATTATTTTTATTTATAGTGATTTATACCTAAAACGTAGAGTAATTTCAAACTACTGTATTTTTCCGTGTATAACGACCCCTTTTAGTTAAAAAGTTACCAAAGTCAGATTTAGACGGTAGAATCTTTTTTTTTCCATGAACATTGAATAATTTCTCAAGGGTGTTGTTATACACGGAAAGATACGGAAAATAGTGAGGTATTATCATTTTTTTAAGTTTTTTAAGACTGGAGCAGAAAGCACCACTGAAAAATACCTTAATAAAATGCCCACAAATTTGTGCTGATCGCACCCACTGTGCACCGTTTGTAGTGTGAAATATTTCACTCATTTTCAAACGTGAAACGTTTCACAAGTGGTTACGTATTTCAACCACGTGTTAAATTCATTTTTTTAAATGAAGGAGTGACATGCATAAGAACGGCTCAATGTAGATAAGCTTAAAATAAAGTACTTTTGTACTTTACCAGTTAAGCATGTGGCAGCATTAAACTATCGACTTATAATTTCCTCACGTACTCATCGACACTCTAACGCCGAGTTTTGTTCAAACGATCTGGTGCATTGTTCATCGATCCGCAAATAGCACCACCCTTAGTGGGAATGCAAATTCGCATTGACTGACGTTTCAAAACAATGGTGCGGTAGAGAGAAACACGAGAGAAGAGGTAGTTTACACATAAAGTACACCTATCTAGGATGGTCGAAAAGTTTGCGAGCGGTACGCAGGGGATCGCAACGGTCCCTCAAACGACCGCACCTTCTTTTCTTACCATCCTTACCGAGACAATGGCAATCCCCTGGGGGGGCAGTTGCACTAATAATGTACTCCTTGCGTGGTCTACCGCAAACATTACATTACGTGTACGTGGACGAGAAGCGGAGACGACGCACGATCGTCGCAAAGAGCGTAGCGAAAACACACATCAATTCGTGTAAGTCCCCTCCGTTAGCGGAACGTCGTGTCCCGCGCTAGATTTTGTGTCCGTCGTGAAACTAGTGAGGTTGGTGTTAGGGTCCCGATGCGGGACGGTCTGTTGGCGGCCGAACCTGTAACGGAAGACAACCATCCGGTAAAAGACTGGGGTTGGAAAATCGTTCGTGGCTTGCACGGGAGCAGGCATCTGCGGTCGGCAAAACCCGTCACCGGAGCGTGCAGACATACCGCTTCAACAGGAGCTCCTTCACACGCTGCTTCCACACGAACAGAATGAATATGAAGATCCCGGTCAGGCAGTTGCAGATGTCGGCCAGATAGAACAGCACGCGACTCGCGGTGGATACGGGTTGGCCGGGCGTTTCCAGTATCCAGGTGATGAATTCAAAGGTCCAGGTCACACCCATGATGACGAACAGGCGCAAATAAAGGCTAAACCTGAGCCAGTCCACACAAAAGAAACAATGGAGAGAACCATTCGCGATTAACGACGGCAACAGGCGACACTTATTATCTGCTTCCGGTCCACATCGGCGCATCGGGTAATCCCACCAGACCAAGGGGGATGTGCGCCCCCCTTACCGATATCTGTCCTTCTCGTACTTTGTGTGACGCCGGGAGTCCCCGGAGAGGGCCGTTGCCGCCGACTGCTGCATGCGGTAGATGCGGAACGCGGACATGCCAAAGAAGAACACGTTGGCCCCGACGAGCAGCGCCAGCGGAAGGTACATGTACACGAACCCGATGAGTTTGTCTCCTGCAACGGGGATATCAGAGCACACGATAAGGACACCCTCCGGAGGATTGCATTCCTTCCCGTTTGCACGCGATAACCTACCCCTAAAGAGGCACCGCTCGTGGCCGAACAGTGGGCGCAGTTTGTCGTCCATGAAATCGGTATGATCGACTAGCAGCACGAACGCCAGCAGCGTCAGCGGAACGCCCCACGCGTACAGACTGTAGTACAGGAATTTCCGCCGCTCGCTCGTCCGCCCACGGCTGCCACCGAACGTCCAGTAGATGTCGAACGCCTGCACATTCAGCCAGAAGAAGCTGGCCAGCAGCGCGAAGTAAACGATGTACGCGGTGCCGATGCACCACCCGGACTGGTGCTCGTACAGGCTGAAGCGCATCAGCGCCAGCAGCAGGTAACCGACGGTCAGGGACGCCACGTAACACATCAGGGACTTGCCAGGGATGTTCTGCAACTCGGGGAGCAGCGCGTATACCACGAAGGTGGCCACCATGAACGGCAACGATACGAGGATGCCTGGGTGTGAAGTGGCGAAACAGACGTGAGTATCGAATTACGGGGCGGCAAACATCGTTAGGAACTCCGCTCAAAATTGTGACAAATTATTAGCCCATACTACTAAGGGATATTCTGAGGATTAAAAAAAAAGTTATATTTTTTTGAAGCATTCTACGTGAAAATCAAAAACAATAAGAAACATCTAAACGAAATGCGTTTGTTTGCGCATAGCATGGAGCGTAGAGTGAAAGTGGGGAAAATCAACGATAAAAAAGACAGATATGCAGACATTCCTAAATGGAAATAACGGAAGTAGAATTCCGATAATATTATCACAGAACATGGCGGCGCTACGCATGGTTCGTTCGGAGTAGAAGGTTGTTTATTCACGGGGATATGTTACGAAATGTTCTTTTCAAGGAAATCTATAACGAAGCATTTAACACTAGAATCCAAATAGGGGTCGTATGGACCCAAACGCAATAGTCACATTTAATATCTCACAAACAGCTGAATATTTTTTCAAAAAAGAAAAGGTTATCTTGAAATCCATAGTAGCATCTAAGAAAAATAATTTAAAATTTTTTGTTGAACCAATTCCGAGAACCAACTCGACTATCCCTAGAATGCTTTTTTGGGGTCCGTCGGACCCCTGTTTTTCAACACGCTGTAACTTTGTCAGTTTTCAAGTTTTTTTTTAAATCTATTTGTTTACTATCTTTTGGCGTTTTACGTTTTTTGATGCACTTCTTCATCATTCTGCTAACTCGGTGTGAAGCAAAAAAGATTGATTTGAACCGAATTTTAATTCTTTTCAACTTTTATTTTTTCAAAATGTGAAATGGAAAATTTAAATAAAAGAGTGCGCTAGAAAGTTTATACATTTAGCAACCTTAAAAAAATAGTTTCATATTTTTATGATAACAAATGACATCACAAATTGACCTCAAAGGTATAACATAACGCCAATTTCCAAAGTAACGCATCCCGCATAACGCGTCGTAACGCTCGCGTACGGAATAATGGAACAATGCAGAGGAATCAATCTGTTTTGCTTCACACCGAGCTAGCGGAATGATGAAGGAGTGCATCAAAATTCGTTAAACGCCAAAATACAGTCAATAAATATACTTTTACAGATTTAAAAAATCTTGAAAACTGACAAAGTTACTGCGTGTTGAAAAACAGGGGTCCAACGGACCCCAAAAAAGCATTCGGACGAGTTTTGAAATCAATGTGTTGTAGTGTTAAGTGAAGTAGAGCCATATAGATGATGAAATAGTGTTCATACGGGCCTTTCACACAAAATGACTCAGGCGGTTTTAAACTTTGAAGTGACTCTAAAGATTTTAGGTTCAAGTCAAAAAGCATGTACACGCTGAATAGCTGCGAAGTAAATTAGTGAAACACAAGAAAAAGCTCTTAGATAAACGCCAAACTAATCCATACGCTAAACGGGGAGATATGGCTTAGTCACAGAGTGCTTGTATATTTTTGTTTAAAAAAATGGATTTAAGAAATTATGTAAGATATCCATCAAGCACACGTGTTCGTTGGAACTGTTAGCTTCCAATTTCATAATCAATACCATTTTTATCAGCACAAATTTGAGTTGAATGAAGGTCCAAGGGTGTACAAAAAATTGTATAAAATGCCTATATTCACTACCTATTTGCTTACAGAAAATGTATATTTCAAAGGCATATAATGAGAAATTGTTCAAAACAATTTACAGATATTATTTCGTGATATCTAAGAATCTGAAAGTTTTACTTGTAGTGTGTAGTGTGAAGTTTTTATGTATATGAATTTATAACTTTTAAAATCGTGTAAAGACATTAGGATTAAAACAATTGGAAAAAATAGATTTCAAATTTCAAAACTATCGGAATTGTGAATCTTAAATTCGTTTGACAAATGATTTTTCGAAAACAAAAAATATAAAGATTAAAGTTTTATTGTTTGTATTAGATATTTTCGCTTGCAGTTTTTCAGGATACTATACCCAAACACTAGTTTAAATAACTTTTCCAATGTTAATCACTTTGAGTACTACACTGCACTCGTATTTACCCACAATCTGCACCCCATAGTTGCAGCTATCAAACGCAATAAAATCGGGAGATTATTGTTCCTGTTGACTCAGTCAATAAACATACGAGGAAAAAGCCCATCCATGCATTTATCTACACAAACAGTTCCATGGAAATCCGTTGCACAGAACGGACGCACTAAGCACGTGGCTCAAATGTGGGGGAAAAGGTTTATGCACATTGACGCCCCAATCGGTTGGCAGTGCGAACCGGATGAACTTACTGTATAGGAAACTCTTCCTTGCGACTGCTGCTAGTCTAATAAGTGTAAAATAGAAGGGACATTCGTACTACTCACCGATCGAGTACCACTGATGGTGGGCCTGTACATCTTCCATTTCGCAGTATGCTGCCAATGTTTCTCCGGTTTTATTTTCAAGCATCAGGGCGAACTGACGATAGTTGAATAACGACGGTCCGTACGCTAACCGGCCATCCTAGTGAATCAAAAGAGAGTCGATCAGTCCAATCCTTGCCCCACCGGCAACACTGTACTAAGACATAATACCGATTGGAGGACGTAATCCTGCGGGGGCAACCCCAAAATCCTGTCAGGAGAACAATGGGGTGTTCTGAAGATCAAGTGGTACCGCGGGTTGTTCAGTATGTCTACCAGTGTGTGGGTTGACGCTGCTGTCGAAACATTCACTTGGAGTTCCTCTAGCGGACATTCCGTTCCAGAAGGGTACGTCGTTTGATCTTCACAGTAAATTAGAATACACTGCCGAACTAGGCACACGCACCCGAATACATCACTATTAATGTTGAAGTATTGCTCTGGACCGTACCGTATATCATCGTGAACTATGGAGCCATCTTCTTGCACCGTCCCATCGGTGATGTTAACTGATTCTTCCGGTAGACATAATAGGGCTCCCCTGACGTCACTGATACCGAATGAGAGCTCACCGGTTCCGCAACACAGTGCCACCATCACGCACAGGAAAATACGCTGCCACAAACACCAGCCCGATCCTTGCCTTATCGTCACCCGTTGATAAGAAGAGGATTTCGTCATCTTCACACTTCGCCTGATAGTGTTGACACAAGTCTGATGGCTCGTGATTAATTTAGGGGGGTTTCCACCTTGATTCCACAGTAAACGCAACTAACTTACTCACTTTACACTAGCAGCCTGAGCTGGGAAACACTCGGGGTCAGTGGAGGATCTCCCAGGATCATTGCCTTTCCAGCCGGGTCGAAGAAGATCCTAAGTGTTCCACTAGCAACGCAATGCCACGCCCAGTTATAGTAAGCTCGAGCAACAACCGGCTACTGCGTTCGTATCCTTGGCGAGAAGTATGGCCTACTACTGCCAAGTATCTCTTCCAGATACCAGCTCACACGGACCCGCGGAGTTGTGAGTGAGCAGCAAACTAAACAAGGCACTGCTTTAGGATTGTGAACAGTTCGTGACCAGAGTCAAGCGCGTACTGGCCGCCAACCTCGTGCTGATGCTATTTTCAACTCCCCGAACGTGCCAATATCGCGCGCACTCCTTCAGCTACCCCTAAACACTTTATCGCAATGGCTTGCGCGCGCGAAAGATGACGCGCCACGTTGCCTCCGGTTCACGGTGCTTTCCCTTTGCCCTCGAGCCGGTCGAATATTTCAATTTCGTCGGAATTCTTATCGTTTTTTTCACACCCATCCTCCACTCGTTCCCTTGATGGAGGCTCATTGTTTTGTGAAAGCGTAGCGTATGCCTTTTTTGTTTGCTTGCTTGTAACTATCTTCAGCGGTTATCCTTCAACTATCATCGATGATGTCACGAAAGAGTGTAACGTTTCCTGTACAAAGGGTTCGTGCAACATCGGTTTGTGGAGGGATCGGAGAGGGGGAGGAATGGGAATGATTCATTGTGGCAAGTTTTATGTGTCGTCCCAGGCCATCGGCAATCAGCAACCGGCAATTAAGGACCACCGTGCCGGTGCGCCGGCGGACCATTAAGACCAACAAAAGACCGAATGACATAAATAAAAACTCCCCCGCTTTACGATCTCTCTCTCTCCCAGCGAAACATTAAAAACACTACCGGCAGCGAAATGAACTGGCCAAGCACTTCGTGGTCGTGGTACATCTTGAAATCTAATTAAATGGGAATACTT
The DNA here is from genome assembly GCA_000441895.2 of Anopheles sinensis. Lineage (NCBI taxonomy): Eukaryota > Metazoa > Arthropoda > Insecta > Diptera > Culicidae > Anopheles > Anopheles sinensis. The sequence goes on from KE525349.1 coordinate 323,617, forward strand.
TGAACCAAAGATCGGTCGGAGAAACCCCCAAACACCTTCATGTCCCTTGGCCCGATTTTCTCCTTGTATCTCCTTTCGCCCTTCACACTTCCGCCCGAAGCACGTGTTGCTTCATGGATTGTTTATGTTACGGAACAAAGCGGCTAGTTGTGAGGGGTTTTTTTGTTTTTTTTCTCTTCCGCCAAATAAATAAACAACCCGTTCAACCCCCGACGGTGCGGTGTGGATGCTGCTCCTGCGTGCCATAAATCCTCGTCCAGGGTGCGATATGTTTCCAGTGCCGTCGGTTTAGCAACAAACACCATGCGATGACCCTACGCGAAGGCCGTGTGTAATATGATTTAAACTGATAACTGGCGTTACAAATTGCTTGCGAGCGAAAACTAATAACAAATTTGACTCTTGGATCTTGTTTTTACTCACGGCAATAACACTGATAATGAATAAAACTGGCAAATAAAAAACGAGCGTCTAATATGGCAATAATGATTATTAAATTAAAGTGAAAGTACATCGTGACCCTTATACTGATGATGAATTTTCGTGAGTTTTCCTTGATCAATGAATGAAATCCACACAATCGTATGTTTTGAACACTTGAATTAACGAACCTTAGACAAATGGACTTATGCCACTGAATATATTTTCAGTATGCCATAGCGGTAAATAATAATACCTCCTAATTTAAATGTCCAGAATCATGTTCCGCAGTCGCAATTTTAATAAATTATTGAGTTTCTTAAATTCCCTTAGCTTGGTTTATATTATTTTCATAACAACAAGTGTATCGCAGCTAAAGGATAAGCTGCGTTTGCTTCTAATTATCAGTCTTTGCAAAAGAAAAAAACCTATTTAAAAGAAAAAACTTTTTCTCAATGTTGGAAGAAAATGCTTAGCTTCGTTTCACATTTATACATTGAACGATGTTATACGAACGAACAGCAATATATTTGTACGAGGGTTTCTTAAACACATAAGTCATCAGGGCCTTTGTTCTACGGATTACGTCATTTTTTCTTTCAGTGTAATTTGGTCAGTCACCAAATCCATTTGAACATTTCTCTTGCAAGGAAAACAATATCAGCATAAATGCGACCATCTACGGTCAAAAGGATACTTTGAAACTATACTAGATGCTCCATCTATCCATGTTTGCTTGTATGCAACGGTGTCATTTATGTTTCTCATCTCATTACGTATGGTTATATAACTACATTTACTCATAAAATATTTGCGTCTCACCAGTACGGCGATACCGTCCGCGGTAAGCTTAGTCATAAATGTCTCAAGATGAATGTTGACGGAAGCGGGTTTACTTTAGTCAAACCTAGCAAAAATGCCGTGAGGTAGTAGATTCATGATAACGTTCCGACGACGACCGTCAAAAATACTGTTCACTTCCCGCTTCCCACCGCTACTGTACGCCACGGGCAAACTGGCGGTCGTTTCATTCCCGGTAACTTGCGGCGGATAAAACCCAATCTTCTTCGGGTTGCGTAGAATTAAGGTTCTTTGGTTGGCATGTTTGCATCCTCGGCAGCGCTTGAATGTCTTGGCACACAGTGTGTCCATGTTGTCCGCCGTTCCGTCCGGTTTCGGTACGGCCAGAGGGAAGTCGTTGTGGAAGCGGTAACGCGAGGTGAGATTTTGTTTCTCTTTCGGCTTGAGTTCGACAGAGTTCGGCGCGTGATCCACTTCTAGACCCGTTGCGATCCGTTACAGTAGGAATCGTCGGTAGACTGTGAGACCAGCAGCTTCTCCGCTCTGGAACTCTGGAAGGAGGCCGTGGTGGTCGTGGTTCGAGTGCTGCACGTAGACATCGTTTGCTCCTGGCGGGTCTCGCCGATACCGAACCTGGGGAGAAGAAATACGACGTTAAAATCCACCTTGCAAAAGTATGAAAATGGGTACGATGACATCCGATCGATTCGTTAGATGGAGGGGGTGCGTGGAGAGGGAGAGATGGGAAGGTTGATTACAGTTCCACCAGACACCGTTTGTTAGTCCACACCAAACGAGAGACTGTAAGACGATTTAGTCCTCGAATCAACTTTAGATTATTTGTGGTTAGATTGTGCGTCAACCGGTTAGGAACATTCCATACAACCAACGAGCAAACCCAGCGTTAAAAATCGTCAAGACCGTCAGCCAACCGTCAAGCCAACCAATCCGACCACACCACAGTTAGGGAACCGGAAGCAATTTCACACCAAACGACGCAGTTTGGTTTACCTCTCGCGCAACATCTTCACACTTCGTCGGGGGCCGACAGTTTGGCGCACGCAATGGGACGGAACACAATGGGACAATATCACAAGAAAGCATCAACAGCACGCACGGACAGAAGCACCGGCTCACGTAGTGCTGGGATCCACTTTGCTTTTGGGGGGGTCACGAAAAGTTCATAGATACATTCGGAAAGAGATAAACAGAGAAAGAGAGATATACATATATGAAGGGTTAGATGGACCGATCGAGAACGACATTGGGCCAACCGGAGCGGTAGAATAGCAGCAGAAGTTCTGGAAGGTATTTATATACCGACATTCATATACTAGAAGACACGCACTCACACCCACACACACACACACACACGCACATACGGACACCTACATACAAGCAACATAGAGTCAGCCTTTGACAGGTCACAGCAGACAGTCCTGCCAGTTGTCCTCCGAGGGGTCCTACACCGTGGACGGTACTTACTTTTTGTAAATGAGCCGCTTAATCTTCTGCTTCAGCACGAACAGGGAGAAAATGAGAAAACCCTGAATGCAGTTGCAGACATCCGACACGTAGAAGATCCAGGCATTGTTGTCGATGGCCCAGGAAATGATTTCCAGCGACCAGGTGACCCCCATCACGATGAACAAGCGCAGGTACAGTCCGAATCTACAACGAGAACGTCAAGTGGTGAGTTTTTCGATAACAAAGATTACTTATAGCTACACATTGTTGTAATGCATCCCATACTATATGTGCTACTAATTTAATCCCGTGCATAAACCTCTGATTGGCTGGGGAATTCAACAGTCTAAATTATTCTTATACTTTCTAAGAGATGTGTTCTGTCCATTTAATATTATCACACATAAAAATAAATCATTACATATTTTTTTTAATCCACATTAGAATTTCTAAGCCTTCGAATTACTTCAAATTCTGTTCAAAAACATTATCGGTGAGATAAAACTTTTGAGATTCTGTTCAAAAACATACATAACATTATCGGTGAGATGGTTGGCACACAAAATACATGAATTTGTGAAAAAATGTGGATAAAAAAATTCCCCCATATTGCATAAAATAACTTAATCTATTTTAAACTACAAACTTCATACGATAAACTGAGCTTTACGAAACAAACAACATGATAAAACACAAATTACTCAGAGCTAGAACTAAGAGAGCTCGCAAAAATACAATACGATCCTTCTCAAAAATATATAGCATCAAATTGATTCGGGATGTTGACTAATAAAAATCAAATGAAGGTATCTCTCAGAGTACCCTAGAAAGTGCTACGAATAGTAGCTACGGATCAGTTATAGTTCAGTCATATCAGTATTAAAATGACACTCTAGCGTGATTTACAATCAACTACGCTGCAAACTTCTCTAGTGTAGACAAAGGTTTTCTTTAAATTTATACCTTCTACAAAACAATTTTAAGATTAGGAAATTAACAAGCGAAAAAATGTAGCTTCTCCCTATCATAGGTCAAAATTAAAATTTAAACTATGTAAATCGTACATTAAGTTTTGTAACACAAGTAAAACTATTAAAAAATGATAAGAACATTCATTGTTTAGTAGCTTCCAATCATCTTGAATGCATTAGGAAGCCATCATTTTTATACTTTCATATTATAGTACATGTAACAAACCAATTATTTTTTTTTATCAGATTTACAAACGAATCGCATGATTTGCTTCGTCAAGTTGCTATTAAATAATTAATCACCTCAGGGTGTTTAGCAATCGTTATCCTATGGTTATGAGAGTAAACAAGTGTGTTGATTGCTGGTTCAAGCTATCGTTAAATAAAAGTAGCGATCGTCAAAAATGCACTACAACAATAAGAACCCCGCTAATATTGCCCACGTTAGTCGATCCCTCCACGGTCAACCAACCTATCACGGTCATTGTCGAGCTTGGCGTGACGTTTCGAGTCGCCACGGCGCACCATCGACGTCTCGCACTGTATCTTGTAGATCCGGAGGGCAGTGACGACGAAGAACACCACGTTCAAGAACACCAGAATGAGCACCGGCAGGTACAGGTACAGGAATTCGATGAGTTTGTTATCTGGGAAATTGTGGGAAAACAAAACATTGCGTGAAAACTCAGATCAGATCGTTCAGTGGCGGCGGCCAACTTACCAATATACAGACACCTTTTGGTACCGAACTGGGGTCGCAGGTATACGGGCAGAATGTCGGTGTTGTCCGCCGTGACCACGGTGGCCGTCAGCAGGACCGGCATACCCCAGGCGTAGAGCGAGTAGAACAGGAATTTCTTCGTCTCCGTACTGCGAACCCCCTTGACGCCTCTGTGGGAGATTGATGAGAACCGTAAGTTTACGATCATCTGGATCATGGCATTTGCAGCGGTTCCACGACTTACTTAAACGTCCAGTAGATATCGAACGACATCACGTTCAACCAGAAGAAGCTAACCATGAACGAGAAGTACACGATGTAGCCGGAAACCAGGCAGGGCATGCTCGCGCCGGGAAACAGTCGCAGCTGTATCATCGAGAGCACGGTATAGCCGACGCTAAGGCCCAGCACGTAGCACATCAGGGACTTGCCGTGCATGTTCCGCAGCTCCGGAATGCAGGCGTACACGAAGAACGTCATCAGCAGGAAGGGCACGGACAGGAGCATACCTAAAACGGGGGCAGAAATTCAAATCAGACGTTAATCAGGATGCAGAAATAACAAGTCGTATCGTAATTTGGATCATTCAATATCCCCGTGCTTCACAAAGAGGAGTTCATCCTCCCTTCTACTTCAAAACATTACCAACTGCGCGGCCATGATCTTTTTTTCCCGGATGACAGGATTTTGTGACCATAAAAAAATAATCGGCAGTCGACATTACACCAGCTATCAGTAAACACATTAGCAAGATTAGCTCCAGTCGTTTCCGAAATGTCAACATTGATAAGCGACACCCCGGTGGGACGCACGCCAAGGGAATCCAAACTAACAAGTTCGGCACCATCTGCGATTTGGGTGTCCAATGGATAAAACAAATATGATGCTTTGGGTCGCGCCGTCGGAATGTTCGTTCCCCGGTTGGGAATTCGTACTGTGCCAACTAATTAATCACCATGGGCTATTTTTATTTTAATCATTGCTTATTGCTAGCGAGGTAATCTAGGTGGGTCATCTGAATTCTGCTGGATCCCCACCCCTTTTCAGTGTCCCCTGTGGCGTTCCTTCTCGAATGCCATCCTTGGTGAAACAAGAGCTTATGTTTTAATTGTACCAAAGCCGGGCCGGGTGCCGAATTCACCACCAAATGAGTTCGCTGCGCAAATATAATGTAATACAATACGTTCCACCACAGGCGACCACCAGCTGCGAGTTCATCACCCAAGGGATCCCCGTATCAGTGTGGCCATCCGTTCGCATACGATGATAGCAATTATGATACGTCCTCACCCTCCCTCCCTCCTCTCTCTCTCCCTCTCTGGGGGGAGGGAAGGAACCTTTCGGTAGCAATATGCTCTCGGCAAGGGGTACGCTATCGGTGTTGACTGCACTAGCTCGGGGTATATGCTAAAACCCCTTTATTGCCTTCCCAAAACCTTCGCCAACGGAAGAGGCGTCAGCCACGGGAAACAAGAAAAAGGCAGATAAAAGTAAACATGTCAAGCGGCCTTTTTGTGGGCCAAAACCTATCGTGAGTTTTAAAGAAAAATACACACACACACACACGCATGAGGAGTGCAGATATGTTAGCGGCCGAGTTAAGCAAATACCCTTGTTTGCCTGTTATCGACAGTGATGTGGCGCAGTTTTATTTTCACTCGTCAACCGCGACCAATCGGTACGTTTCCGCCAGGTCTGAATGGTGAAAGACATATTTTGCATTTGAAAAAAAAACCGTCCCGGAAAGGGCTGACAATTCCAGGAACAGGACTTTATGATCACTGCAGCCCATGTTTATTTGCAACGGGGATCGTTGGGCAAGGCATTGCGTTGAAAAATTCCTATGCAACACTGTGCCTGGATGCTTTTAACGGGCAGAGTTATCAATTAGCATGATGAATTATGTTTTTTAACCCTTATGTCTACAGCCGAAATTAAGTTCCTACCGGTCAATGCTTAGGAGGAAAAAAGAAACATTAGATGGAATGAGCAAAGGGCTTGCTATTTTTATGGCCACTGCGGTCGTTGACTATTTGCAACGGGGATCGTTGGGCATTCACTTTGGGAAAAATGTGCCTAAATGCTCTTAACAGGCAATTATCCATTAGCTTGATGAACTATGTTTTTCACCCTTATGCCAACAACCGAAATTAAATTCCTTGCAGCCGAGATTCATGCCTCAAAGTTTAAATTCAAAATTAATTAATCTTTTGAAACCTTAATTAATCTTCATAAATCTTTCATTAATCTTTTGATTATTGGATTGGATCAAGCAAAAACAAAAAAAGATTTGCATTTTTGTTTCCATTTTGTGGCCTTTACCTTATGTAACCTTTGAACAAATATGAATCTTTGAACATTCATGAATCTCTAACATGAAGGTTTGGATTCATTAATTGTTTTCAAAGAGCTTTTCAGATTCATTAATCTGAATCATATTTAAACAACACACGGTATAGCCCGTATTCAGTTTTGCTTTATTAAACGTTTGTTGGGCTAAAAGTATTTTTCATAAATATTTTAAAATATCTGATGATAATCATTGCTATTTTGAATGCGTCACAGCAAAGATTGACCTCAACTAAGAAAACAAATAAAAAATTTTCCGCTATTCTTCCCTTGGGCATTTTAGAACAATCACGAACCTCACTCGAATTGTACTAATATAGAGTTAGGTTGTATTATTTGTTAAAAATAAGTCATAAGGAAGCTTAATCTATTTTTTAATGGTTTAAAAACAAATCTTGGCATTTGTTTTATGACCAAATTTTATGAAAAATGACTGTACTAAAAAGTGTGCTAAAAACGCTTGGCAGTCAACGTGTTAATTCTAATGTCGGTCAGCAACACATTGGACAAAGTAAAATTATTTAAAACATATTCAAGTGGCTTATATATTTCATTTCACAAATTGAACAACTCTAAATGGTAATGCTCGGAGAACGGTTCCTTTCGTAACGCAAAAGAATACCATCCCAATAAACCCAAAAACCGGTATGTTTACCGACAACCGTACCGAAGCTTTTAACACGAGCTACATCAAATTAGCACAACGTCTCGGCGCACTGACCCGCCCATCCCGATGATTGACAATTTTTCGAGAAGGAAAAAACCCAATGTCAATTTTGTCTCGACAACGGGTCGATACCAGCCTAGTTATGTACAATTTCCTCCGATGGATTAGGTCTGGTCGGAACGATTGTCCAAATCGTCTTCCAAGGTGTGGACGTGGATTTGTCTAGACCGGAGAAAAAAAAACGGATCAATGTTATTGGTCCATAAGCCGTAATTGAAGGCACGGTTACCGGTGTCGCTGATCGAGTGTTTGTTTTCAGGGCGAAGATAATCACCGCCGGAAGTAATTAGACTATCGCGACAATATTGACAATAACCTAAACAGATTTGCGAACCTGCGCAAACATTATGGTTAAACGTTTGTTGTTAGTCTGGTCGGAAAAGCTCGGAAAAAATGGCACGCACAAAGGTCACGCTGATCTACTGTAAAGAGACTGTACTCCAGCGACGTTATCATATAATCGGTTGCAATATACAGTCCCGGTAATCAACGCGTATTACACAATTTCGTTGGCGAATTCATACCGTGACTCTCGGCAATAGCTCCGGGAGGTCATAAAACGACCCACCCAGGCGTGCCAGTATTGACACACTGGCCGTACGAGATAAAGCCTTTCGAACCCTTTCGCCCTCCTTCATCTTATCGAATCGGTCTTGATTAGGCTAATTACGACGCCACGGTACTACACTTACCGATAGGGTACAGATTGAACTTGAAGTCCTCGTTCGTTTCGAAGCAGACCATCCCGGTTACGTAGTCGCTGTTGCCCCGTGGCGCCAGACAGTACTGGTTGCGGTTCAGCAGCATTTCCTCCGCCACAATGATGCTTCCATTCTGTAACGGAAAAAGAGTTTCGAACAGTCAGTTGAGAACGGTTTGGGATGTGTAAATGTTTGGCAAAGTGGTTGCAAAAAAAAACCCGGTAGTCGTCAAGCACGCAATAGAACGATACAGTTTGGAACGTTTTGGGGTGTGTCAAAGTATTTGGCCAGTGGCCGCAAAATTTGTCAACCGCGCAATAGAACACTGCAGGTGTCGAATGGTGAGAGACGGCCATGGATGCAGATGAGACACATTTTCAACACATAATCCACCAAATATGTTTGTGCAAACATCGCAAACGATCTCTCTCGCTTCTTCAATAGTGTCTAAGATCTAACACCGTCATTCTTGTTGTTTATGCTTTTATTCTTTACAAAACAATTTTACCACACTAGAACACCAAAATAGTTTTCCTTTTTTTCTATTTTGTGTTGGGTACCCGCATTTACGTCATAAGCCAAGTTGTTTAATCGTCTGGAGAATACGCCATGTTACTCATCACATTGCGGCAAGCATCGCGAGACACGCGCGATCAAAGATCATCTTGACGAGTGATCATGCCATTTTTCATGCCATCTTCGTCTTTTAAAGTGGACGCTTTTTTTCATTTGGCACGTGGACGAGAATTCGATGCGAATATAATGTGCAAAAAGCACCAATGCGATGCTTCTTGACGATTTATTGATCCCCTTGTGCGGTCGTTAGCACAACATTTTGACATCTTGGGGTTTGTATGCTAAAATCTCAAAAAAGAAAAAAGGTGGTGTCCGCTTTCGTGATCATACAATTTTATCATGAACAACTAAACTAAGCTAAGAGAAAGATATTCATGTTTTTCAAGCAAATGAAAGTATTGCACATCTCTGGAGATAACCCTAACGTTTATCGATTGAGTGCTAATTGAAGGAGTAAAAGCACTTCAACAAATTCTAAGGGGAAAGTACTAACCTATCATAAGTGCAGCGGGGAGGTAAATCATTTCACTTGTTGCAACCAACGAAAGCAAATGTACATCGCCCTTGAAACGTGCATTGCATGTAGAGGGTGTTAAAAGAACACCATTCATCCTTCCAGTTCGCTGGGCATCCGATGAAGCGACAAGTAACTAATGATAAATCATGGCGTAAGACGCTTCAAGGACACTAACAGGAATCGGAAAGATATCTTCGTAATTATAATTACAACGAAAAATTATGGCATTGACACGAAACGAATAATCTCCATCCATCTGCCAAGCAAAACGGTGATGTTTTAAATGTTTTTATTTTTTTCATTTTCTAATTTAATCCCCAAACGTCGTCTGATGTGCCTAATCCGCGGTATGAATAGTGTTAGCAATCAGATAAAACCTCATCAATCATGAACTTCCTCCAAAGGGAACAAAAGTCCAAAGACAAGCTGATATGTGATGCTTCGGTTGTAATTATCACCCATTAATCTATCTTCATATCGGCTTCCCGATCGGTAACCGTCTGACTAATGCAATGTCAATGTCCAGTTCCTGGTTTGAAACTAAACGTAAACCAATCTTCGGTTAGTTTGTATGTTGAAACAATAGGCTAGCCATGCCAAATAAAACTGGAGAGAATAATACATCTTAATAACATCAAAGTTCCGCATGGCATTCACCATTATGTGAAATTGCCTTGTATTAAAATGCCTCAATGACATACGACTTCAATCGTCGATGGGTGCATAAAATATCGAAATACCAAAGCTTTGAAATTTACACCGAACAAACATTAATATGTATGGCTGGGAATTCAAAACCCATCCCCCGTACATTCAACATACGACACCAATTGAGAAACGCCTCCCCAAGTGAACGCCCGGACAAAAACCGGGAATTCCACTTCGACGGGAAGCCAAAATTATCTTTAATTTGAACCGTTAGAAGAAAACCAGCTTCCATCGGAAGGGATGACAGGGCCGTACATTTTTTTGAGAAAATAATTTTGTGGAGAAGCGTTTGATATACTTTGGGGAAGCACACACTCTCCTTTGGAAATCTCTTCTTCGAGGATTCTTCGAAAAAAGTTGAATAGATTTAGTTCTGTTTAGATAACATCTAGCAGAATTTGTGAAATCTTACCGCCGATATCAGATGGATGAAAATTTTTAAGTTTTCCAACGCATTAATAAATCCATGGGTTTTTCGAATTTGAATACACTATAAAACATTTTTCTTCCGTTACTTTGTGTGATTGTTTACCGGAATATCCTTTCATAATTTTTACAGGATGCAGTAAAATTATCCATGATTGTAAGACTGACTCCATTCTAAATTATTACCTATCGATCAGTAAAGAATGTTGATGAATTCTATTGCTTAATTTACACGACGCGCAAAAGTCTGAAAATCAACTCGAAAATATCGCTTTTTCTGTCACTTTTTTTCGTTTCGTGTAAACGTTAACTATTCGAAAGCCGTTGCAAATGAAAGCGCAAGGTATATTGATCAGAGGTAATTTTTTTACTGATATTTTGTCTAACAAAACATTGTAAATCTTCATAAACACCAAATATTCCATACGATCGAACAAACACTATTTTTCACTCGTTGACCGAAATCCTTTAAAGCGAAACTGATTTTCGCTTGTTTTGACGGCTGATCAACTGACAGCAGTTTGCCGTTTACAAAGGATGCTTTGCGCATCATGCAAACTAAGCATAGAGAATATTTGCTCAAGTAAAAATATTGTGAACTTGGCCCTAGGTAGTATGAGGTCCCTTCCAAGCTCGGGCCTCCCTGCGGCCGCTCAATCCGGCACGGTTGTACATAAAATAAAACGATTAACACTAAAGCCTACCGCTAGTGATTAACTACTCCTTCGAAGTGCACTATAACGGTCCAACAAGTAAGTTTAATTTACTAAGCTATTACTTACCCTCGCTACAACCCATTCGTCGGCGGGACTCTCGTTCGGCAGCAGCTCGTACACCTGCTGGCAAGGCTTCCCGTACAGGAAACCGAACCGCTCGTTCTGCCGCAGGTCGATCGGCTCCGACTGGCTTACGTTAGCTTTCACCGGCACATAGTCCTCCGAGGGCGTGCAGCTTCGATTAAAATACTCGTTCTGCCGGCAGCACAATCGCACACAGATCCGCACGGCACACAAACACCCCCGGATGTACTCCTTGACGAACGTTTTCGTCGCAAAGTCCACATAATCGTAGTCGATCGTGCGATAGTAGGTGCTGTTGTACACTACCCCGTTATGCCGGATGGCCCCGTTCGGTAGCCGCTCCCCATCGGTAATATTCACTGAGTCGATAAAATCACACGGAAGGCTGTTGCAGGCACTATACTGCACCCCGAACAGGACCAACAGTGATACGAAGATGCGTGCGTACATCGTGACGGAACCGAGCGAACTGACGTTGTAATCTTTGTACGAAACTCGAACTCGACTCTGCAGACTCTTCAGTCCCGCAGGCAATCTTGGGCTGGGAGGATCATCGTACCCGACAGACTACCCCCGCTGGAGGGCGTGCAACGACGATCTGGTTCTGGTTCCTTTACCTTACACACGCTCACACAGGACACCAAGGCAGGGAAAACCTGTTCCCGGGTATTAGAGGTACGCAACCCGAACCGGGCAGATCGGAAAATTATGGAACTGGCACTCACGCCCCGGTGCGTTCTCGTTTCTGGTCGTACCTTGGCAGGTTTTTGGGTTTACCTGCAAATAAACCAATAGAAACCGGGAAGAAAATGAGCCAACAATAAATTACACTTGGACAGCCACGAACGTGGACGCTTTCACAAATTTTACGGCAGTCCCGCCCATAACTAATGGCCCCGATTAGGAGTGTCGTCTGTAGAAAAGCGTTTCCCAATACCACATGCAAAACAAGTTGTTTCCCTTCGTTGCTCATATTCTCGTAGAATCCAGAAGATGTTCTATCCTTCGTGCTAGCTTGCCATAAAATCGTTTTGCTCGTCCACAGGGTACGTTTAATTTTTGTTTTCTTTTTCACCTGCCCAGACTCGGATCCACGCGTGGAGGGAGAAATATTTCTTCCGGTGGTAGCGCACGCGGTGATCAAATATTTATCCACTTTGATGAATTAGTGCCATCGAAAAGTGGTGATGGTGCGATCAAACACTAACCGGTTTGGGACTGGGAAAATCGGCGGACCAGTGGACGGTACGGTTGCGATGTGATCTACCCAATTTTGTTTGTTTGTGTAACAACTTTGTACAGGCTGATCGTGCTCTTCGATCGAAAAAGTAACATTTTTAACACAACTTGCAATTTTAGCAAAAAAAACTAATTGGGATGTTTAGGTTTATTTTCAAAAGAGAAAACACTTTTTAAGCTCAACATTAAGTTGAAAAACGGTTTTAATCGACTATTGAAACGAGGGGCTCAATATAGCTAAAACAAGAGGAACCATTTTAAGTTGAATATTATCAGATATGGATTTCAACAGAACTCTTTACAAAATAACTGTGCGAAGACAAGTGTACAAAAATTATGTAATTTTTTAATTATAAAAAAATTGATATTGATTTATAACGCAACTAATTGTCTTTTTGAAACAGCACTGTTTCTTTGCGAAAATTGTTGATTTATAACACATCTTGTAAAATGTAATTATATAAGTTGTTTTCTTTGACTAAACCTCCCCATAAATTATTCATAAATAACAATTTTCCTACTCATAGGTCGTCTAAAAATATGTTTGGAAAGAGTTATGATGCAGTCAAATGATTGTAAATAATTTAAAAGGACAGTAAAGCACATAAAGAAAATTAAAAGTTTGAAACAAGAAAAAAAACAGAAACACCATTATCTTCAAACCATTTATTCCCAAACTTTGGAATTCAACAGAACTCTTCACAAAATAACTGTGCGAAGACAAGTGCACAAAAATCATGTAATTTTAAAATTATAAAAATTTCATATTGATTTATAACGCAACTTATTGACTAGCGACAACAGCACTGTTTCTTTACGAAAATTGTTGTTTTCTAACACGTCTTGTAAAATGTATCAGAAATAACAATTTACCTGCTCAAAGGTCGTTTAAAAATATAAAAATTGTTATGGCCAGAGTTATGATGCAGTCAAATGACCGTAAATAATTTAAAAGGACAGTAAAGCACATAAACAAAAATAAAAGTTTGAAACAAGACAAACAAAACAGAAACACCATTATCATCAAGCCATTTGTTCCCGAAACAATTTAATAAAATCGTCAATTAATACTCTGCGCACGCCGTCCACCAAACTGATGCTGCCGGACCCGTGCTCGACTTCAAATTTCGTTGCATCCCCCATCCCATATTGACGATAATGATTTTGGCGCCAGCGAGACCACTGCCATCCGAGCAGCAGATAAAACGCAATCCAGCCGAAGCCCCAAAACAGTGCCCTTGGATGAGCGATCGACGTTGGCGTCGTAGGAAGCAAGAAGTAAACCTTCCTTCCTTGATACAACTAGATTTTTCGTTTCGGGTTTCTTTTCGGGTCCTTTGTCCAGTCACGGTTGTATCTCTACGACTCCTTCCGTTACCGCCAACGATTAGAAAGGAACGGTGGATGGTGCGGGATCAAGAGAAGCGAAACATTTGGCAATTGTTTTCGGACGACTTCTTGTGAAATTTGTCGCTCGGAGGAATGAATCGGAGGGTATGGCGCAAAGTGTTCGTAGAAATACGCATTACACAGCACGCATTCACCCGGAAAATGGAGCTACACTTAGCGCCGATTTTCACCGAAATCGTTCCAGAACACATTCCCGTATGCAAATCATTTTCGTAACACGCGATGAAACCTGAGCCCGGTCCGTGAGGCTGGTCGCGGTCAGTAGCAAGCGCCAGCTTCCGTTTTGCTCACCGATCGAGTTTGGTAGGGGGTTGACGAAAGAAAACATAAGGCATTGAGCGCAAAACGCACCAAGCTACAGCACGTCTCGTCATAAACAAACAATGCGCCCGTCAGGAGATTGATACCAGGTGGTCACACCGAACGAGTTACTGGAATCGCGGATTTTTCCTCCAAACTCGACCGAGCTGGAGTTTGTTTACGCTCTCGGTCGAACGCCTCCGTCGGAGGTTCGAAAAAGGTGGTGGGAAATTGGAAACAAATTGTTCGCGATAATCGCGAGGCGTCACCAGGCGAACTACGGACTAGTTCGGACGGAATGAAAGAGATGCCCGGAGGGCGTTGGGTGCATACGAAATTAATCATCCCTTCGGTTCGTGCTGTTTTGGAAATGTGTTATCCGAATGGTTGGGAAGATCTTTGATGTGTAGATTTCCAACCCCATTGAATTAAGTATGCGTGGGGAATGCAAATTCATTCATTCACTTCTTTCATCCTAAATATGATTCTAGTTGTTGTTAAGAATCGTGTTGGTTTGTTATATCACGGCATAGAAGTCTCGTGTGAAAATTTCTTATTGATTGCGGTATTTAATCGCTTATAATTTTACTATTATTACTATTTTTCCAATTATTTAAAATATTTTACACATCGTGTAACGGGTCACCACCGGTGTTGTCATCAATAATCGAAGTTCTAGTGTTTATTTTAATCCATTATCCTTAGATTAATAGAAAATTTTATAAAACTAATAAAATTTATATATTTCTATAAATGTACATATTGTTTCAGCGTCTCTTTACCGTACAGTAAAATACTATTTGGGTGGTTCGAGTTCTAAAAACCGTTCCCTAGCATTCTCCGAAAAACGTTAAAATTATAAGCCATGTTACGTTTAATTGTCCTCGGTACAAGAAACCCACCCGGATATCATTCCGGTTTTGTGTTACATGATCTTGGGAAAACATTCTGGATTACCCCTCGATCTCGATGGAGGATCACGAGCGATCACTGCTAATAAGTAGATGCAAAACACCGCCACTACTAGCCTCAATAGTACAGTGACGGCGTGCCAATATCTATCTCTAAGCATTAGCATACTTTAGTTGACTTAATGCATCATCGTGTCTCGGAACACTTCAGATATGAAAGAGAGTCTTTAAGAAGAGGGGAAAAAATCCCTCTACTCATCATTATCGAAAAGGTGATTAATCCATTAGTTGGTTTCCAATAACATCATTCGGCCACTTGACGTAAAACTTCCAGCGAAGCTCGGATTGTTACTGAAGAACCCGACTTGAGCTGACCAGTCTTGCCATGCAGGTTTAGGCTACTTTTATTCGATTTTCGGCATCTTATGATAGTCAAAGTAAGTCGAAATTCCGTGATCTTTTCTTCAGGGTCGAAAACGTTTAAACTTGTAAAGGTCGTTTCGATTTTTATTTGATTCCTTTCCGGCCAATCATACGATTCAAAGGCGATTTTACGATCGTTTGACCGATCGGGAGGCTGCCCAAGAATGTGGATGCTGTATTCAAAGTTAATTGTTGATCGATCTTTACAATCTTTTTATTTTAGTGAAACTTTGATTGATTAAGGGAAAAACCTCCTCTAGAAATACCTAGAGTAGAGATATTTTGGAATACTCTTGTAGTAACTTCAAGAAGAAGAAATATACATTAAAATACCATAACAAAAGCCGCAAAACACAATCTTCCCATTAGACGCGCCACAACTTTCCCAATACCGATGCACGTTTGTTTTGATTCGAGTGGTAGGAATACCGGTTCTGTCGTTTGGAAAAGCGGTTTTTTGTGTCGTAAAAAAATCCCCTTCACGGGGTTATTGTAATTTCGGGAAAAAAAACAAATTTGTATGTTACGCTCGTACAAGACAGGTTGCCCTCTCGGGCTGGGATTGTTCAAAACCGAACAGCGTCTTTGCGTAGGATGGTTTACGAAAGATTTTCTCCATTCAAAAGTGAAGCGATCGGGTGTGGTTTGTTATGAAAAGTCACCGTACAAAGAGGGATAAATGGTCTCGGATAAAACATCGATTGATCACTTTGGCAGATTGTTTAAAACTCAAATGTCATAATATGCTAGGAAGTCTTACGAGAAAAAGGTCAAACAATCAATAACAATTATACGGAAAACATAGTAATATTTGTTCGTTTTCGATGTCTTTCGCAATTCAAGCACAAAAATGCAAAAATACCCTAGTGCAGGGGTCGGCAAAGTACGGCCCGCGGGCCAAATTCGGCTGATTTTATCCGGCCCTTAAGAAAATTATAGTGCAATATATGAAAAAAATCTCTATTCTTGACGGATTTGTTCACGATATCACTCTTGTTTTTTCCACAAAACTGTATGTTAAAATTGTTTAACGAGGTCTCCAATGGCAGGAGACTTCCTCGTATACTTTTTTAGACTTTTTCCATCTTATTTTCATGTTTGCTCGACAATTTACAAGCATCCAGCGCCAAAATAACATAACACCCTCACAATAACTACAGTCAAGGAATACAATTTTCGACACTTTTTTGAATTATAAATATAGAACACAACATTCAAAAGTTTCCATAAATCCTCGACATTTGAGTAGAGGATTGATGTCGATGGTAATAAAAATTACAGTGCAATTAACCAAACGTTATGTGTTGAAAAAGTGCATAATTCAACGAAAATAAGGCTACATGGCTCAAATAGTTAAAGGTATAAAGATCAAATATTCTATTTTACAAAACAGTTTTATGTAACTTAACTATTTAAAAAAATGGATACTTGAGTTAAAAAGGGTTTAATATTACTTTCAACACATTAAGCCATGGTTTAGGGTATCCGGCCCGCACTTGCGAGTTCTTTTTGATCATCTGGCCCTTTTTAAGAAACGCATGCCGACCCCTGCCCTAGTAGATAAATGTAGCCATGTTCACTGCTTCAAAACGTAGTGATTACGTGATTGCATTTAATCATTTGCGATCGCTTACAACCATCCCGAAACCAACCAGCGTCCTTCATCAGACAATTAAAAACCTACAAGTGACACAAACTAACGAGTTCCTTTCACATTGCGGTATTACAGCCGTAATTTACATAACACAGCATCAACAACCGTCAACCATCATAGCAGAATAAACACGGAACCACGAGGGAAATCTGGGCACAAATTGTTGTTATTCGTAAGAATCAAGAGAACCGATGACTGGCACTATAAGTCAACATCCTACGTTTATTGAGCAGCCTTCGATAACGCGGCGTATCTTATCGAACGAATTTGAGTCCGTTCTACTTAGGGCGTCTCGCCTGCAATCGCCTTCATCCGGTAGGAACAGGGGGAAATTGCCTTTGCTTTTTAACTGCTGCTCCCCTTTGCGAAACATTGCGGATTGCAACGTGACTGTTGCATTTTCCTTTTGAAGAGATACTGTAGGAAACCGAACGCACCCTAGCTGGGTCGAGGACCTTCTCAAGACCTTGGACCAAATGGCACTCACTATCTCGAAAGTGGAGTACAAGACCCTTCAAAAGGGACAATAGGGAATTTATCTTACACTAAGCGTTTCTGGTGCACGTAGCAATGTTTCGTTGGAAATAGTCACGGTCAAAGTTTGTCACATGATCCCTCGCGTTTAGAAATTTCTTCAAAAATGACCGTTGAAAACACAAAACAAACACAGATTCAGGTCACCTGTTGAATCAGCGCCGGCGGTTGAATAACTTACCTATGCTCCGGCTTAAACTCAGGCCAACAGATGAGATCACGGATCTTCGCCGGTGTCACGTACGTACCAACGCTCACGAACTAACGGTGACTCGTTTGAACCCGCTAATGCACCTTTGCGTGGTTAGCAAAATATTTTGTTTGTACAACTTGCTCAACCACAGCACGAAACATCCACAACAGGCTACACGGAATAAAAACGATCTGGAAAGATCGGTGGCTGTTCCCGAAAACTGGGGAAATTCCTTCCAAAACACGTTTTCGGGATCGATCGTACACACCTTCACAACTCGAGAACTAACGATCTCTCTTTTACTTTCCCTTGTTTCTTAATCTTTTTCGGAACACATTTACATGCTTCGGAAACGGCTTCTCGTGGAGTTGGTCAAACTTCCGCCCGTGTTGGACTTATCTTTCCGGCGGTCAGATAACTTCCGGGTGCGGACTAGACGGTAGCGATTGATCGAAACAACCTAACAGTTTGTCAGTCGATGCCAATTCCAAACACCCCCGGAACGCGAAACAAACAAACACTCCCCGATTGGCACAACGAACTAACACCGGTCACCACCACTCGGTCGCTCGTAAGGTGAACAGGTTCTCGCCGTTCGAATAACGTTGATGAGTCTGGCACAAAAAAAACCGGAACGCCCGACGACCGGTCGACACAAGGCAGCGCAAATCAGGCACGACTTCCGCCGTCAGCACGCTGCAACGCTCGCCCCAAGAAGTGGAAAAACGCGCGAGCACTCGTCTGCTTCGTTCGAGCGTCCGAAATGAACTGAGCCCAACCGAGCCCGACGATAGGCATTTCTCATATTTCGGTCCAACCGCGACGCGGTCGATTGATTCCTCTCTAGCGCCACCAATCCCCCACCTTCAACCAACCAAACAACGCAGCAGCTGAAGCCGGTCTCCCACCGCGGATGAGAATGGATCCCCCAACATTATTGTGCCACCGCAGCCCCAAAGGAACCCGCCTCCGAACGTCGGCGAATTCCCCGCGGCCGGTGTGCGATATCGCGAAAGAAAAAAGGCCGCTTAGTCGTGGTACGGTGGATGGCGTTGATCTGCTCCATCCGTGGAGCTCTCTATCCATCCGCGCACGCAACACCTTTGTGGTGGTGGTGGTGGTGAAAAATCGCGCGCGCGCCCGTCCGTTTTCGAGATGTGATAAGAAAGCTCCCGCATGTGTGCGGCGGATTCGCGAGTTTCCGAGAAAGAAGTTTAGCAGTTATGTTTACTGCTCGACTGCGGGATGTTGTCTGAAGGATCTTCCCTAATCCTTCCGTTTGCGAAAGGAAACAAATAATCGATACCGAGATTTTGCAATGCATTACAATGTTGTCGTACATCAAAATTTAAATTGTATTTGATTCTGTTACTGCAAAACATCGGTTGAATATGATTGTATCTGTGTGGTGATAGGATTCTTTTTCAACCACCGAAAAATGCTCCGAAAGTAGAAATATAGTTCAGTGTTTTTTGATATTTTTTCCAATAAGGTTCAATAAATTTAAAATATTTGTAAAGTAATTTAACAGGTATGACCGTTAAAAAAATACCGAACAATAAAAGTGGTGTGAGCAATTGCGAAATCATCGACTAGATCATTAGCATTTTTCAATTAATAAATAAAATAAGTAAATTGACCGCTGTACTACCAACAAAAAATCTTTAGAAAGAATAATTTTAAAAAATTAATTGATTTAGCAAAACGGGTGGAAAATATTGGTGGCAGTTTTATGCAAATATGGTTATTTGAAACGTTTCGGTTCCAGATAGGAGACGAACGATAACATCGCTTATACGACACTGGCGATGTTTTCATTAAGAGTAAAAAGGATTGAAGAATGCGCATTCAGCCTCTTGCAACACGGAAATAGAGGTGAAAAAAGCCTCGCGGCTCAAAGTCTCCATAAACCAAAACTACTACTACTACTTGGAACACGGAATATCGTAAAAGTCAGACAATTTTGGGACATCGTAAACTTAACCGTGTTATATTAACTGAATACAATTTTACTCAAGAAAACCTGGTAGCCTTCCATTCAATTCCGTTTAGAGCGCCGTTAAAAACAATTCTGCCTTTAACAATGGTGTTACAAACATCTTTACAAGTATATCAAATGGGAAACAAATGGCACTACAAATGTCAAATGTTTCGCAATGTGTTCTGGTGTGTACTATCGAAAACTGTAAGTAATTGCCATAGGAAAAACATAAGAACAAGGATTGAGAAAATAAATCCGGTGAAAAACGCAGATTAAGCATGTTTATATTATTACTCTAGAAACAAGCAATTTTATCAACAAGCTTTTATCCTGGCGGTAGAACGAGCATGTTTTTTTTATCATTGAATATCCGCTTTACAGTGCTTCTTTGACAAATGGCAAGAATGTTTCGTTGTATGCTTTTGGGCCTACCCTTCTTCTTGCTTCATTCATTGTAAGATGAAATATGGCATGCTGGGGAATTGGGAGCCACATGCAAAGAAATCTTCGCTCTGCTAATCAGCATTTATTTATAGCACATCTGCTCAAGATTGCAAACACGCAAAAAAAGCGTGCCATGCAACAAAACATGCCTTGAAGTGACTCTTCAACTATCTTTCTTTTTCTTTTTTTAAATTACTTTCACACAATATTTTGTTTCTAAATTTGTTAGTTTAAGAATTTCTTTATAGCCTGAGCTGGTAAACACCGAAAATAATAGAAAACTGTTCAATCACCTCAAAAAAGAAACAAATAAACACGATTTTATAACATAAATCTAAAACGGTTCGATGACTAATTTTGAAACAATTTTCAATTCAAACATGTTCCAGCTACCACAGTTGACTTCCGGGAGGGATTTTTCCACCGAACTCGTCCCGCACTGAGCGGTTTTCCAGCGGGCCAAAAAGGGAAATTCTTAACTCCCCCATTTCCAGCGCACGGCCGGAGAATGCAAAGGGCTTCGATAAACGCTCTCACACAGCGCGACTGTCAGTTTCGGTTGTCGTTTTCCCTGCGGTGGGTGTACGCTGTTTTCCCGAGCCAAACAACAGACATCCAAAAGGGTACAAGGGCAGCAGTGTAGTGAAAATTCATCGGCAAAAGTAATCACTTTGGTTTTGTGTTTTCGCTTCGTAGTGACCGTTCGGTATAAATAACTATTTCATTAACAGTGATGCGTGTTGTGGAAGGTGTAAAATCAGTGAAAAATTCTACAATTTTCCTCACTGTGAGTGAAGAAAAACTGCCTCCGCCTTGTGCTGTTGTTGATTAGTGTTGGTGCCGAACTCTTGTAACTACATCTGTACATGTGTGTGAGTGTGTGTGTTTATGCATGTACAGGAGCTTGCGCTCCTTGTTTGTCAACTACCGCCGAAGAAAATATCCTGACGCCGTTCTACGAACCCCCCGCTCCGCATTGCACTACGTCTTTCCACCACCCAACCTTTTTCTTTTGTTGACTTCGTGACTGGATAAAGTGGTGTATCTATCCTTATTTTGATTAACTTTTTTATCAAAAGTTATTATTGCCAAAAAGAACCAATTAAGCCATTATTAAATGGTTAAATGGTGAGATCGTTTCGTTTCTGAAAAAATTTGGAAAAATTTTGTATCTCCTCCGGAATGAAGAAGCCATAACCATCATGAGCCAAAAGAAAAAATATCTTGTTCTAAACGCATGCATCTTGCGCAACCCCAAGCCCCCCAGCAATGTGTTGACGCGAAGACAGACACGAAAAAAGATACATTCGTCGTGGGTGAGAGCGGCGAATAGTCAACAGAATGCGCTATTAATCGCGGTCCATCCAACGATATTTAGAAGCTGTCAGAAATGCGGGTCACCGGAGACCATTAAAAACAGGAAAATTGCTGTTTTGACACTCGCGCTTTCTTTTCGCGGCTTTAAAATGTACTAAGGAGCTGAGCAGTGGTATGATTTTTCTCCATAAACACCATTCATTTTCGAATAAAGTGAAAGACATGGTGGAGACGACACTTGAGATACGGCGAAAAACAAATATAAACTATCTGTTCTATTCTGCTTTCATCACAAAGGAGAAGATCGTACAGAGTAGATATTTTTGACAGAGTAGATATTTTATATACATATCATATGATTTGGAAGAGAATTGTGCAAATAATAAAAAAAAATCAAACGTTTCCTTCAATCCTTTACTATCAAAGTATATGAATGTTACTTGAAAACTTAAGCCTTAAGAAACATGTATAAATCATTTTTTTTTCGCTTTTCTATCAGCGGCCAATAATTCTAACGCCATTCAATGTCACGTCATGTCTGATTAAGTTGGCAAACATTTCAATGTCAGCGTATCTTTTCACGAACAGGATTCCATTCCTTATCAATCTCGCCGCGTCTGCACGCTGTCACGATTTGGACAGTTACAAACTTGTCTGACGTCAACATTTCATCAGTTTTTCGATAGTTTCTCTGATAATCGTAGTCAATCAAAATTGTAAGTTCACAAGAAAGGGTTCACAAAAGCTGATAATGTACGCACAGCTGAAACTGTTGAGAATGTTTCCGGTGAACCACGGTTCTGGTTATTTACTACAATAAATACCATTTTCGATCATTTTTTTCATGTTTTTCGTAGAAATCAGCAGTTTGTTAGCTTCAATCGAAGGGTGGCACGTGCAACCTCATCAAATATAAATTTATGCGACCACGTTCGTTTGGCAGTTTCGCTTTGTTTCTGCACTCGAATTTCCGTTACCACAGTTGATCAGCATCGAATCTATGCGCGTTGAGTGACAGCCTAAACCAGGGGTCGGCAAAGTCCGGCCCGCCAACTGATTTTATCCGGCCCGTAAGAAAATTTGAGTGTTTCAAACAAAAAACCTATCTTAAATCTATCTGTTTTATTTACGATGTAAGGTTAGGTTTTTTTGCCGAAAATGAAAATTAAAATAATTGAACGAGGTGTGCAATACCAGGTCCTCGTATATTTTTGTAAGATTTTTTTATCCTATTTGAATTATTGATTGTTCTTAAGTTTTCTTGTCTCGTAAGCCTCGTCTGAAATCCGGCGGCAATAACTCGTTTACTTAGCATCCAAAAAAGCTACATTCACGGAATACAGTTTTCACACTCATAACGAAATAAAATAAGGCTCGAATTTAGAAAATTTCTTGAAGCTGAATTATTTTAATTACAGACAATTTTAAAGTAATTTGAGTGGAGGATTACTTTCAAGTTAAATTAAAGAAATAAATTAACTGTTCAACAACCCAAAATTTATGTATTGGAAACAATCAAAATTCAAGGAAAAAGGGTATGAAAATCGTTAAATGGTTAAATTTTTACCACTTTTTTATGTGACTTTACTATTTAAAAAGTTGACACTCTTTTCAAAAGGGTTTAGTATTACCTTGAAAACATTTAACAACCGTTTAAGATATCCGGCCCACGTTTTAGATTTCTTTTTAATAATCTGGCCCTTTTTAGGAAATGTATGCCGACCCCTGGTCTAAACTGCACACTGAGTTTAACGCACACAAAATTAAAAATTTGATCTTTTATATTCCTAATGCTTATTTCGTCTTTGTGTTGTGTTACACCAGATAGCGTAAGGAACTAAGCAGGGAAATGATATGGAAATTAAATATGCAATTAGACATATTGTGTCCCAACTTTCCGCAGAATTTCCTGGTTCCAAAGGCTTCCTGGTTCCAAAGGTTTTTTTTTAAAAAGGATGCGTTTTAAAGATGCCCTTTGAAAATGTTTTCGGGCTTTCAATTCTATCATTTTAAGCAACTTTCGTAATTTTTACATTTTTTATAAAAAGGGATGTGTGTTGAAGAACTATTTAAGATTTGATATTGAAATACCCCTCTTACAATGCACCATTTTGACAAACATGGCTGGATACAAGCATAGAGAAGAAAATGCTACAAACATATGCTTTTAATCATACCTGGTGATGGGAGAAAGTCTCTTATTTTACTGTCATAACATAGTCGGTTTTTTTTTAACGAAAATGAATGTCCGCTTGGTGTTCCATAGTTTGCTGGAGCAATTTGGTGGAACTCAGCATTCAGCATGAAAGAAATCGGAGACTGCCAGCACTCGCGAGAGCAATCTTCCACGATAGATGTCAGTGTCGAAAGGTCTTTCGTGTCGGATGCTTGTGTGCCCTCGTCGCAGTATTATGCTCTTCGGCAGCGAAGTAATTCCTATTTTCGTTTTTTCTGATATGATAAAAACAAAAAACATTACAAAAGAACGGAAGAGTTAAGAACATGCTTACTTTTTATCAAAGTGGGGTGAAATGCTTCAAACTGCACTTGCGATAAACAAAGCCTTTCTTTCATTTCCTGCGTGCAGCATCTTTTCGTGGTGCAATCGAGTGTGTGTGGTGTTATTATTGCGCTAATAGTGGTAAGTGCGAGCCGTGACGATACAAGAAAGTTTATCACAGAACTGTTGAGAAAGCATAAGTCTTCCAAAGCAACATAAGGCATTTTAAAGCGAGGGTGTTTCCTGTCTCAGCTACCAACAAACGGTGACATTTGTATGAACTCTTCGCACACAGCCAGACAGACACACATACACACACACGCACACATTAAAGAGCTCAACGACATTACACCGCTACATGCGTCTTCTTATGCTCGGCACGAGTTATGCTACGCGCGACTTATGCTTCCCTCGGACACAAACAAACAAACCCCGAATCGTTGCACTCGCCGCATCGAGCATCGAGAGCATCTGGTGCTCTTATGTTCTGGCTACGAGTGATTTCAACAAAAATTATGCTTTCTTAAGTAGTCCGGCCCACACAACTTGGATTGGGGTGCGGGGAAAGTAAATTAAAGCGAGTTGAAAATCGCCCACCGTCACCGCTCATTCCTATTACCAGTTCAATAAACACAGGCACGATTCGATCCACCGAAGCCAGAACACGCAACATACAATCGTAGCAATTGACCAGACTTCCCTTCGAGTTGCGTGTTTATGCTGCACGACTCGGTAGAAACCTTCCAACCAGCGACCACCGGCGCCATCGTGACCCGCGTCGGGTTATGCTGTAGTCGTAAAACTTGAAAACCAACATAAAAGTCAACATTTCTCTTTCCATCTTGCTCCTTTCCATTTCCAGCAGACACACACTCACGCTGTTCGCTTAAGTAAGTGATTCACACACCAAAAATGCGTTAAAAGAGCCGGCGGTAGGGAGTGAAAAATAATATGAGGTAGCTCGCGTTACGTGTTTTAATGGAGTGCAGTTGCGTGTGAAGTGTACGCCGGGGGTTTTTCTTTCTAATGTAGTGAAAGCAAATTAAAACAGGTGAATAAAAATAAAGTGAACCCGCTGAAGAGCAGTGAAACGAAAAAGTCATTCGCGCAAAAGGAAAACCGAAACAACCATCTCGGAGGTCACATCCTCGGAGGTGAGTTGCAGTGAGCATGTTGTGAGGAGTTGTGACAGTGTGAGCCAACATCGTCTCATCAACGGGCATCACTTTCCGAACCTCTTTTCGGATCGGTCGACGGCGTTTTTATCGTCAGCTACAAATAGTGCAACTCGAGCGGGAAAGCGGAAAACTCCGTCCATCCACCAATGCGTTCCCACAACGTTCTGGCCGAGTGTGGCAGTAAACATAAATTCTAATTCTGCCTCCCCCCAAAACCATCACGACCAAAAAAAAGGAAAAACCTCCCGAACCGTCAATCGTCGAATCGGAAAGTGCGTCGCCGGGAAAAAGGTTGTGTGTTTCGAATTGCGATAAATTTCGACACGCCAACACGCGGCACCGAGGCAGATCGCACATTTCGGTGGCTCGAGCTGGTTTTCCCCCAACGACCATTTCCACCCCCTCACCCTTAAAAACCCACGAACCGTGCGGTCCATTAGTCAGACCGTTGGAAACGGGCGAATCCTCGGCACTAGAAACAGCATTCCCATCGGGAGCGCCGGTGGTTAAAGTATGTTAAAAGTGATTTACATCCTCACGATTGCCGGTTGTTTACACACACCAGTGACTTTTGGGCGCGAGCAGCCACGGCTGGACCACGCCGACCAGCAGCAGGACATTGCCAATGGGTAAGTAGTGATCGCAAACCGTCCGCTGTTTGTGGAGTGTGATTTTAAACACAAAATTAAACGACTTCCGGACGGCCCCCGGAAGGAAATTTGTCCGCGACCACGAGGACGCCCTTTCTCCTTTTTTTCCTATCGGCCACAATTGGAAAGAGGGTTTTATTATTCGTGTCCGGAAAAGCCCTGTACAACACTCACACACTTCCCGATAAAATATATATCCCTTTCGAGAATAAATCGCTGCGGAATAAAACGGTGTCGAATGGTTTTTCGTCGAGCCTAGATTAGTTTTATGGCTTTCAGTTGCGGAGATCGGGAGGAGGGGAAAAAATGGGAATTTCTAATTCTTTTTCGTTTCTTCACTTTCCAAACTTTATATTATTATTCCGCACACGAGCCAGCGTTCCCGATTATTAACCACCCCGCGCGCCTCATGGTCGGCAAGGTGAGCTGGCGGGGTTTCAACCGTTTTTACGATGGTCCTTAAAACCATGCTCGGCCAGAAGGAACGGCCACAATCGAACGCCATGTTTTCGTTCGGGGGGAAAAAAAGCCAAGTCAGTGACCTAAAACCGTCCGACATTCCGCACTAACCCAATGACCCGGCTGGCGTACGACGGAGGATGGAAAAGCGGGAAAACCCTCTCATTCCAGCTCGACGTGCCACCCCGAAAGCTCCATCTGATCGTGCCGATGCTGTCCTCTGGAATTTGATTTCAAATACGAAGTTCCGGACGGTGTCGAGAGTAGCTAAAGCCCGGAAACGCCAGGCCAACGCCAACGATTTGTTGTGGCACGCCAAATTGTTGGCCCTAATCCAATTCCACCGCACCGTGACCGTACCAAAACCCCCCGCTACCCCCAGAAAGGACATTAAACTTTACCCATCTGAAATTCCCTCTCACACGCACATAATCTCAAACACTCATACACACATTCGTTCAATGAACTAGGACACCGAGATGGTTGGATGGGACCAGTCAAGGATGTGCAGATGATTCCTGTTTTCGATTCCCGGCCTCGTTGGCAGACATTAGGACGCTAGAACTTCCCGACATCCTTCTGCTCCCGCACTCCGGAGCTTTCCCTCTTGCCATCCAACCGCATCCAAATAATCGAGTTGTGACATCCGGGAAAGCAAAGGAAAAAAAATCATTTATTCCATTCCCGACTCCCACCCAACTACTGACCCAATACGACTGTTTCCATCGGCACGGCATTGGATAATTTATGTCAAACGATTTAATATGCAGATGAGTATCTTCGAGTATATGCGAAAGCTCCTCCAGAAGTTGGTCGTATTATGAAGAAAAGAAGAAAATAAACAAACAAAAACCCTTCCTTATCCTTATCGGTAACCCCGGTCCTTGAAGACCATAAGCTTTCCCGGGTGTGTGGAATTGAAAATTACCCGGAACATCCTCCCCACCCCTTTGGGAGCTAGAGCCTTATCGAAACGAATGGAGCAGCCGGGTTGATTTTTTTCCACCGGTTAATATTATTCTTTAATAAATTCAAATATTTGTCTCACAAACATCCTTCCGGGCAACCCTTTTCCACACGGATTAGGGGTGCAAGGTTGAGGAAATCCCGAGGAACACTGTGTGTTTCGGAGCACGGACACGCCTAATCTCGACCGGAGTTGAACTCTAAAGTTTCTCCCTCGCCCCGAAAAACCCACTGACCCCGTTCGATTCCATCCCGGCACTCGGGATGCTAGCCATGGACGGGGGCGTAATCCTTGTTTATGTTTTGGACACGCACGCAAACAACAGAAATTTTGGGGGACGGAGGAGTTCCTCCCGGCTCCGTGCCGGATGTACAAGATTAAGCCATTAGAATAACTAACCGGGAGAGCGACGGGATGCTGTACGGAGGCACGAGGAAAGTGTCCGGGTGAGCTTTATCCCAAGTTTTGGCATCGATGATACGAATGATGATAGTTTGCTGACGATGAAAATGGATTTATGTTGATCAGCAAGCTTTCGTGCTGGCTTCCGCTTGCGAAAGAAATAAAACACACGTACACACGCGCGTGCGGTCAGGGAGGGGGGGTATGAATTATTAATGCATGCAATCAATAATAATGGCATCAAGTTTTCATCATTGATGAACAGTTTCCCGTGCTACGTGGCCATCCCGGGTGCCGGCATGCTTGGCACCGGTTGAACCTCGGCGTATGGAAATAACTCGATGCTGCTTGCCACCCCAATGTTGGAGCTTTTTTGTCGAAATTCCGCTTCCGAGCTCCCGTATTTGGTCAGCATGTCAAAACATCATTAGATGGAGCATTCACTGGGAGTGCATTGATTGACTGTTTGAATATTGCACGACGATTAGTTTTCGGTAGTTTACCCGGAACACATGTTTTTAATTAAAATTGATTATAATTCTCCGGAACATACGTTTTGAATTAAAATTGATTATCATTCTCCCCGTTTAGAAGGGTTTTGTTTTTGTTCGGTGATGCATCAGAAAACATGAACAATTAT
The DNA here is from genome assembly GCA_000441895.2 of Anopheles sinensis. NCBI lineage: Eukaryota > Metazoa > Arthropoda > Insecta > Diptera > Culicidae > Anopheles > Anopheles sinensis. The sequence continues at coordinate 352,003 of KE525349.1, forward strand.
TTCAATACGCAACGATTACGTCAGATGTTAAGTATGAGGCTTTAAAAGAGTACGAAAGATAAAAAATAAATTTTCTTGCTATGAATTTGTCAGGGCAGGATTTAAATTTAAACGGAACTTTGGGTAATTTAATGAAATAATCATTCGCTGTGCACATTTTACTTACTGCAGTTCGATAAACAAGTAAATTTTTTTTAAGTAATCAGCGAAAAACTTCTCTTTTGAATTTTCAATTGAAACTCCTTTTAACTCTGTTAAAACAGTTTTTGAATCTTTTAAAACATGAAAACTTGAGACAGTGGAAGAGGATTTGATTATAGGTAACATGATTGAAAAAAAGGATCAAATGAAACTTATCTACTTCACAACAACCTAAAGTGTAAAATAATAAAATTAAGTAATAACAGCTACCTTTAACACGTTGACTGCCAAGCGGTTTTAGTACAGTTTTTTAGTACAATCTTTTTCTATTAAATTTGGCTATAAAATTTATTAAACATGCGGATTTCAACGACTAGGCAAAGGCTAACCTTTTCAGATTTTTAATGCTCATGTGGCATTATCATATATTCATGAGGCAAAACTTTTTAGAACTAATGATAGCCATGGCAGTCAACATGTTAAAAGTAACTAACGACCATAAAGTAAAGGAGATCATTTAGCACTTTGAAAATGAAACGAAAATCTATCCTTCTTCTACGAGGAAGATTGCTGAAGTGTGGATAAAAAGCAATTATTTAAAATTTTATTTATTTTATTCTCGAATCCTACTCGCTCCCACCTCTACACCTACTCTATCTATAAGTCGATAATTTTTAACAAACTTACCCCTTACTAACTTCGTCAATCAACCCCACCGTGCGCTCCGTGTTATCTTTTATCTGGTGTTTTTTCCCACCCAGCGCATCAAATTTACGACATTTCCACAACGACCGACCGAGTCCAGTCCGTCCTGAATTTGTCATTTTATTTTTAATGAGCAACCGCAAAGCCGAACCACACTGCACTTCAGCCTGCCGAGGTGGTTAGAAGAAGTACTGCTGAACGAAAAAAATTTACGACATCACTGATCTAGATTTCCATTTCGAGGCTCATGGCCGAATCCTGGGACAAAAGGGAGCCATGTCCGCTTTCATTCTCCTCAACATGAGCGGAGGCGTGGAGAAGGCAGCGATGCGACCGAAGCGGAAGTGGTGTGAACTGAACGAGAATGGCGAGATCGAGAGACACTGGATAATTAATGTGATGAAAACGGATGGACGACGAACGGAATGAGCTTCCGGGCCGGGTTCTCTATCCCCCAAGTCCCCCGGTCTGTCAACCGACACGGTGTTCTCAATCATTCAAAACCTCCCGCGTCGACGGTAGCATATGCACACCGCCGGCCCTCCATCGTCGGTTGTTCCACATTTCCATTCGGTGCCATTCCGTTTTACGACTGCAGCACCAGAACCATCCAACTCCCAAAACGACTTCCACTTCGAAGCTCGTCCGAGGGATCTGCATTTACAACGGTCTCGACAACGGCTTCTGATAGGCCCGCGTGAAGATGGAATTGAAATGGATCCGTCATCCTGCAGTCCGTCCGCGAGGCTGATTGTTCCTAAAAGCTTCTGCCCGGCTGGAGAATGCAAACAGCAGCTTCATCTGATGGCGCCCGAGCGTCACGATGATGTTTACGGCATATGAGTGATGGCTCGGGAGAGCTTACATTGAATTAAAAATAAAGCTAAATGTCATATTAATGCAGCATTTTTTATCCATGGCATATGTTGTTATATGCATTATGAAATACAATCCTTTATTTAAAGAAAGTAAGGGCACATCAACATGTTCATTCGAAAATGACACATGTGTACTTTTATAAAATATTTTCATGCATACCAAAAACTACAAAGTTTGATATCTTAAATACAGCACATTTTCACTTTTTACTAAAAACAATAACGACTCCTCAAGAACTTGTAATAAAATCGTCAAATTTCTTCAAAAGGACCTACAAACATTTCTCTCAATTACCTTCTGCTTTGTTTGGTAATATGACACATTAATTGAAATTAACTGTAGTTCCTGGGAGCGACCTACACATCCCACACTATCCCATAAGACACGAAACACCCCCATTTTTCACTGTCAGAACCTCGTCTCCCGTGGAACAAGCGGACGAAAAGTGCGTGCATGCGTTTGTTTGAGTTTTTCTCCAACTTTTTTGCGCCCTCCTTACTTTTCCACTTCACGAATGTTTGCCACGGTCAAATATTAAACATGCCACCCTCATCTCGGCTCGCAGAGGGGGCGACATTGAAAAGAGGAAAAGCGTGGCAAAGTAAAAAGAGCCGACGAGCGCAACGATTTTTCTGTTCGACAACTAAATAAAAGCCAGATGGTGTGGTACTAGAGTTTTTAATAACACAATTCCGGTCGCTCGTCCCCGCTCCGGGATCCTCCCCCGGAACCGACGTTCGTGCCCATTCACGTTGGCCACTTCTTTTCGCGGGATGTCCCCAAAGAAAACGATGTTATAAAGCCTCGCTGTTGTCGATCTCGCCGGCAGCTGTCTGCTGCTCAGCTTCGTAACGGTTCCGGCGAATAGAAGAGCAGATTTGCTTACAAGTACCATTTTTTCTCCGCTTTTGACCACCCGCCCGCCCAACTCTTGCAAAACGATTTTCACGTTTCCACGAATTAATTCCTTTACAAAATGTGCACCACTTGCCGGGTGTGTAAAAGTTTCCTCGACTGGCGATGGAAGTAAGCGTAAGAGTTTTGCACTTTGAGTTTTCGAGTTTATTTTTTCTTCTCGCTATCTGGACTTCGGACAGACTTTGCCTTGTTTGCACAAAACAAACTGCTTTCTGGGGTGACTTTTAATCGATCCCCGGTCTTGCTTCCGTCGGTACACACTTTTCACCATAACACAATGTAGTCCTTCGACGATTTAGCAATTTTCTTCACCACAGGCACGAGTTACGTACTCAGGGCATTTTTGTGACGTTGAGAGATTTATTTATTTGTATCTTTGCATACTAGAACAGGGTTGATTTGATTACAGTAAGTTTTTGTTTTCATTTCGGAATCCTGACAAACTTTGCAGAATCATTTGTTTTTGTTTATGTCTTTCTTCGCTTTAAAATTCCAGATTTACAAAATTGATCATTTTAGGCGCAGTTTATGTTGTTTAGTACGAGTGGTGATACATTTCTATGTTTTAAACAAAAACCCCTCTAAAGCTTTTAATCTGCCACGTAATTTCGCGTGCCACGCTGTGCTTTGGGTGAAATATCTTTATTGCCATAAGGCAATTTTGAGCGAACCAGGACCCAAAGCATCGTTCCAATCCAACCCCCGCAGTAAATCTCCGTCGTAAGTTATTGAAGGAAACCCTTTTAGTTGGGGGGCCATATCTTAACTTGCCTCCAATAATAGCAATGGTTTTACTCGATAAAGCTTTCACCCTAAAAGCCTTTCACTTCTGAACCTTGGGACGACATTTATTATTTTTTGCAGATTAACTTGTTAATTTACCGAAGAAATGAAGAGAAACAAGTATGGTGTCGAAAAGGGCTGAATTATGTATGTTTAATTCAATTTTTCTGCTTCAAAACGTAATCCTTGCCAGTGTCCTTTAATTGTCCTAAGAACTAGGACATGTCTACTCGCCTATAAAAATACTTTTTCTACTGTTTAAAAATCAAATGCATCGGGAAGCTATTTACATAAAACACTGAGCTGCACCTTTCACGTACGGTGTAATGTAATTTATTTCTATCCGTTTCCTTCCAGACTGACATTTACACCAACCGGTGCGTCCGGTTCGGTGCGCACGTCGGGCGGCAAATCAAACGTCCGATTCAACCGGCGGAAGAAAACGGAAAAACTCCACGACAGCGCCCTACTCTACCGCGATGAGGAGGAAACGATCGAGGCGGGCGTATGCCAGGTGTACACGGGTGCGACCTGCGAGCAGTACCTCCGCAATCAGACCGTTTTCGTGACGCCGGACATTACGATCGAAATACTGGAGGAACGGCTAAAGGCCGCGTACGGCGTGATCCGCGAGTCGAAGGACATGAACGCCAACTGCCGGGTGTACGCCCTGCCGAGTCTCTGCTACAGCATACTGCCACTGTGTCGTACGCCCGAGCTCACCAACCACCAGTACTTCGCGAACAAGGCGGCGGCTGAGGCGGCCCGCCGGGCTGCCCTGAGCAACAGTGGCGAAAGTGGAGGAAGCGGTGGCCGCGGTGGGAAGCTCAAGTCACACGAGAAAAAGAACAAACGGAAGCAGATGTCGGGATTGGACGCGGCTGGATCCTTGGCTCCCTTTCAGGCAACAATCTCATCCCCTCTGGTACCGGAGTATGGACCTTTTAGAACTTCGACTAGTGCCCCAATGATGACCACGACCGATCGACTGCGGGTGTACTTCAGTGGAGGTGTCACGCCCGATCTCGGTGGCCGGTTCTTCGATGGAGAAATGGTGACGGAACACTCGCCACCTCGCTACGGTAGCGATCATCGTCGAGGGCGACGTGGGGCGTCGGAAATGAACATGGCAAGCTACCATCGCTACGTCCAACAGCCAGACGAGATTTCGGTGCTCTCGTACACATCGTCGGCCGGGCCAAAGAAGGCCTATCCACCGACACGGAACACCGAGAATCTACGGCGGATCTGTCGGAACGACTGTGAACTACTCGAGAACGAACTCTGCCAGAAGGAGTATGCGATCGCAAAGCGTCACCCGACCATTGGCCAAAAGCTTCCGTTGGAGGAGTGCGACGATCTGCCACTGCAGAAGAGCGTCGACGGAACGATCCTGAATGGGATTGGAGGACTTGGTAGTTCTGGTGATCAGGAGTGTATGCGGTTAGGTATCGATCTCGACATCAAACCGGATGATGACTGCTACTGGGAGAATGGAGCAAGCTACCGGGGTATCATGGACCGGACAGCGTCTTCGAAGATCTGCATGCGTTGGTCAAAGCTGATGCACACGATGTCGGAGTTTCCACACCTCGCCGGTCACAACTATTGTCGGTTAGTATCCCCATCTTAGAAAACCGGAGTTTCCTGGTAGTTGTGTACAGTATCTCATAAAATAATCTCCTTAATCCAACAGGAATCCACCGAATGCCGGCCCTATGGACGCCCCCTGGTGCTACGTCGACATGCAGAAGACCATCGAGTACTGCGACATCCCGAAGTGTTCCGAGCGGATGTGGATGTACATCATCATCGGCTTCATTGCGGTCATTTCACCTCTGTTCATCGGTATTGCCGTGTTTTGCTGCCGAAAGTATCGCAAGCATGGAGTGTCCAACATCCAGAATGTAAGTCAACCGAACTGACCCACTTTCTAGGCGCTTGTTTAACATTGGTTCCTTTTTTGCAGATAAACCTTCCCAACGCCGATAAGAACATCTACGGGAACTCGCGGCTCAACTCACCGATCGAAATGACCTCCCTGATAGCGAACCAATCGTCTACCGGGGCGGCCAGCCGGAACGCGGAAAACGGTGGCATTCAGGGGTTGATCACCGGGCAGCAGGGTGGCGCCCAGGGTCAGTCGTCCCAGTCGCGCAACAATGGAATCGCACGCGTCCCTCAGTACACCCTGCAGGACGTACGGTTCGTCGAGGAGCTGGGCGAAGGGGCATTCGGGAAGGTGTACAAGGGTGAGCTGACGCAGAAGAGTGGGGAGAAGATTTTCGTTGCCGTCAAGGCGCTGAAGGAGAACGCCAGTGCGAAAACTCAGGCCGATTTTAAGCGCGAAATCGAACTGATCTCCGACCTGAAGCACGACAACATCGTCTGCATTCTGGGGGTGGTGCTGAAGGAGGAACCACTGTGCATGCTGTTCGAGTATATGGCGCAGGGTGATCTGCACGAGTTCCTGATAGCCAACTCGCCGAACGAGGGCAAATCGCTCAGTCAACTGCAGTTCCTGCTGATCGCGCAGCAGATATGCGACGGAATGGAATACCTTGCCAGTCACCACTACGTCCACCGGGATTTGGCCGCACGAAATTGCCTCGTGGGCGAAAATTTGACGGTGAAAATCTCTGACTTTGGTCTATCGCGGGATATCTACAGCTCGGACTACTATCGGTAAGATCCCAGGAGCGTACCTCAATATCCCCGATGTGGATCATTCATTGTGTTTCCTTTCAGTGTCCAATCGAAATCGCTTCTACCCGTTCGCTGGATGCCATCGGAGTCGATACTGTACGGGAAGTTTACGACCGAAAGTGACGTCTGGTCGTTCGGGGTGGTCCTGTGGGAGATCTATAGCTATGGACTGCAGCCGTACTACGGGTACAGCAACCAGGAGGTGATCAATATGGTCCGTGCCCGCCAGTTGCTACCCTGTCCAGAGTCCTGCCCGAGTGCTGTCTACTCGCTGATGGTGGAGTGCTGGCACGAGCAGGCGGTACGAAGGCCCACTTTCCCGGAGATTGGACACCGGTTAAAGATATGGTATCAGGCGCAGAAGAGAAGTAAGTGAGCTGAGAATGAGGGATTTGGAACCATGGATGACGTTCTACTGTTTCTCTATTTCAGGTGAACAAAACGAACAAGCCGGTTTCAATCGTAAAGGCTCGATGTTGAGCGTCAACACGCAGCGGATGTCATCGCAGGGAAATCTCAACATGGCCACACCGTCGTCCTCCTCAAGCCATCACTCGCTCAGCCGAGAACGGAACGGGGAACCATCATCCCAGCACCAACAGCAGCAACAACAGCAACAACCGTTACTACAGTCAACATCATCTCAGCCACGAAAACATCACCATCATCATTCGCTGGAGCGTGAAAAAATCCTCCGAACAAACCAGTTGCAGCAACAGCAGCAACATATGCAACAGACGTCACAGATGCCGCACCATCCGTCTGCGGCAAGGCAACATCACCAGCACCATCAGCATCACCACTCGCTGGATCGGAGCAACAGTGGTGGCAATGGAGGGCCCGCCGGCCATCGACTCGACGACCCAAACGCACCGGGAATGTCCAGCGATCAGTTCGAGACGCAGAGCAATCGCAGCTTCTACCATAATGCTAGTGCAAGCCGAAGTAACAAGAGCATACACTCCATGCAGGAGCAGCAACAACAGCAACATCAGCTCCACCACTCACACCACCACCCACAGCAGCAACCCCCGCCACAGCAGATGATGGGTGGTGGGCACCCTCAGGGATACAAGAACTTTAGCCTGCCACGCAAAAGCATCGACAGTGGGCTCGAGTACGGAATGGACGGGATGGGAGCGATGGACTTGCAGGGTGGAATGGCCACAAGCAGTCCCGGTTATCCTGGTGGTGGTGGTGGTGGTGGTGGGCGAGAACTGAAAGCCACCCATCGACCGCCGAAGGATCCACATCGGCATCATCACCATCACCACCATCACGGTTCCGGACGGAGCAGAACCCGAATCGATGCAGCAATCGGAGGAGTCGGTAGTTCCATCTCATCGCTCCCCGGCAGCGATTCACCGATCGGCCTCGGACCAACCGATGCAATCGATCGGCAGACGCAACTGATACCAAAGAACAGCACCCAGTCGCTGGCGGCCGGTGGAAATCCGGTACCGCTCGGAACTCGCAAACCGAGCCACAGCGGTAGTATCCTCAGTGTGGCCAGCAATGCCAGTGAGCAGTGTGGCGTGAACGGTAGTTCCTCGTTTCAACCCGGTTTCAGCTCACCGTCACCGACGGTGCAGTCGGTTGGCAACGGGATAACGGCAGGGGTCGGCCGTGATGCGGCATCTCCTGCCCTCATGCAGACGTCCTACCACGAAGGATAGAGAGAGCACCCAGTGGTGGCGAACCGCGTGTTTCCCTTATGCAGACACACATTTCTTTCATCATCAACTAGCGTAGTTAAGATTTTAAGACGGTTCCTCCCGGCCCATTCCTTCGTTCCTCTTTTGTGGGAATATTTGGGAGAAAGGGAAGGTGGGAAAAGCTGGCGTTACGAGCGTATGAGTACATTCATATTTATTTATCTTTTTGTTTTGTCTCCCTCCAATCAGTATGGACGAAAACTGAATTCAGCCATAGTATGATCTCATTTTGGGACTGGACTAGATTATAGAACATACACCAATAACAGCACGGTTCTTATTTTCCTCTCGGCCATCTTTTAACACTAGAATCCAAATTGGGGTCATTTTGACCCAAACGCGATTTTCACATTTGATATCTCAAAAACGGCTGCAGAAAACTAATTTCATATTTTTTGTTGAACCAATTCCGAGAACCCACTTGACTATCCCTAGAATGCTTTTTAGGGGTCATTTTGACCCCTCTTTTCAACACGCTGTAACTTCGTCAGTTTTCAAGATTTTCTAATTCCATAAACGGCTTTTTTTTTAGCCTATTTGTGTACTACTTTTTGACGTTTTTCGTTTTTTGATCTACGTCTCCCTTTCTCCGCTAGCTCGGTGCATATTAAAAAGAACGGGATTTCGCGAATGTCAAAATCTGAAAAAGTGCAAGTTTTTGCGGGAAAAAATTTTTTAAATAAAAAAAGATGTGCGCTAGATATCTTATACATTAAACAACCTTTAAAAAATAATTTCATATTTTTAAGAGCGCAAATGATGGCACGAATTAACCACAAAGGTACAATAATTCGCCAATTTCCATAATAACGCATCCCGCATAACGTATCGTAACGCTCGCGTATAGTCAACAAATATACTTAAAAATAACCGTTTACTGATTTAAAAAATCTTGAAAACTGACAAAGTTACTGTGTGTTGAAAAACAGGGGTCCGACGGACCCCAAAAAAGCATTCGGGCAAGTTTTCAAATCAATGTATTCTAGTGTTAAAAGTTTGTTTGTTTTTCATTTTGTTCCATCCACCCTTACCACCTCGCACACATCTTCCCGGGAGGTCCAGGCGAGGGTCCTCGTGCTCAACCACTTTTCTACATTATTTATTAAAATATATTTTCTGTACTGAAACTTTTAAGTATTAAGTAGCTTTTGCTACACGTAAGCAACAGTTTAGTGTCTCACCTTTAGAACTGATTATAGATAAATTAATTCGTCGTTTTGGAAGGGAAGGAATGGGCACACCCCATTAGGGACCCACAGGAAGAAAACGAAAGGTTCATAGAAAAGTAAAGGAAAGGCAGTGGAAGTTATTTAGAGGAAGATTTGAAAAAGGCCATTAGATTCCGAAAGTCAATCTTGATTGATTTTTTTATTTTTCGCTAAGTTGCGAACACATTTTATTGGTTTTGTGCAATTTTCCTTGCAAACATGAAGAAAATGGCATTTTTAAACGTACACTTTATCCGAGAAGTTTTACACGGAACTCCCTTTGATATGACGGTTCGGGAAATCGTTCAAAAACCAGGCCAAATATGACAGTCAACGACAATTCCGTGCCACTGCTTTCCCGCTCGAAGGAAGGCAGCAGAAGAATTGGTTTATGTAAAGTACCCTCGAAAGTCGTTGATATGTATGAAAATATCGACCGAGGTTTTAAAGGTAACGGAGATTATTGGAAGGCGGCAGGAAAACAATTCAAATATCAAGCTATGTTTAACGTTTAAAACAGCCGCAAAGTGCGCCACTTTATCAACCGAGAAAACGATGGGCGAACCGGGGACGAACCGGCAAGCCTGACTAGTTTTTCTTTTCATTAAGTTCCTGTTTACTTTGGGGGGAAGAAGGTTGAAGTATCGACTGCGGTTTGTGCGATTTTTATGAAATAAACAAAACGGTGTAATATTAGTAAGAAAGAATGTATGACAACTTTTTGCATGTGGAAAAATAAACTCAACGGCAACCAAACCAAAAAGGGAGAATGTGCGGATGGAATTGTCGGTAAAAATTCAATTGTCACTTTGTTTAAAATTTCTTTTCCTTACATTGAAAGAAAAATAAACACGTTGTTCGAATCAGTTGTGTCACGTAAGTACGGTAAGCCTCTAGAAACTGAGAACTTGAAGCATACTCATTAAATCGCAAGGGGGGCAAAAATAGTCAAACACTATGACAAACTCCAGAACTGATAACGAAGCTCATTAGTTGATTGGTTGATGATGCAGTCTTTTATGCGAAATCACTTGTTTCCGGCGCTAATCGGTTGATCAAAGAACATAATTTATAAGCAGTTTCACGCTTCACATTGCGTGATTATATTGATCACGACAAACGTGAAAATCATGGCATGGCACATGGACACAAAAGAGAATCAAACAAAATTAGTGAGTACAATGGCGGCGTGTTCTGTGTTTACTTTACTTGTTGCAACAATGTTGTGGTGGCGGAAAATTACGGAATTTAAATAGAGTAAGATGAGGCAATATAAACTCCTTAGGGGAAAACAGATGCAGCACAAATTTTCACAGTTTCTGTCTCTCAAATCTGTTCTACTGCGGTACAATATTATAACAATGTTTTTCTCACATTTATAGCAGTGCATATTGTCCCGGGATAAATATATTTTATATTTTGTTCTACAACTGAATTTACAACGATTTTAAATCTATTCCAGAAACATTATTCTTATTTCAAATCTAAGCACGATTCAGACTAATTTTTCTGCTAAATTGTAAAAAAAAGCTGGTAGTTCATGTCAAAATTCTGCATAACACTATAATGAATACATATTGTATGTATAAATATGCATAAATTGCCATGAAAGCATATAGCCCCATCTTTTCCTACTTCTACTACCTAATTGAAGCTTAATTTGAAAGGCACCGGATAAAATTAAGTAAAATTATCGATCTGTCAATCACAGACGAAAATGTTGCAAATATTAGAACACCAATTGAACTTTCACGTGCCTTAAATTATACCTTCACAAACAGTTGATAAAGCATCACCTTATCGTCCTGTCTCTACTGCTACAACCGGTCATAATAGGGTGACCAGCAACTTCGTCCACAAACCTCACCGTAGGATCGCGAGACGCTCGATGACTCACTGGACCAAAACGCCGGCAGTTTCATCTCACGATTGCGCGAGATGACGGTCAGCTGTCGTTTGTTGCGATTCTGCGACCAACACAACCTTACAAAACCGCGAAGGGTGCGCGCATCATATTGCCAAACGTGTATGGTTGTTAACCTCTTCGCGATATCGATCACTCGCTCACGATCAGTCGTAGTGAGAGGACGTCTTTCCCCCGGCTCGTACTATCTCGTAAAGTGTACGTTTATCAGTGTTCTTGTTTTTGCTGCATACTCCGGTGCTTGTGAAACAGTGTGCTGTACCCACTTCAACCCGTCCTGTGCGTCCTTGAATGCTGCAGATAACATTGGTGAAACATAGTGAAGTTTTGTGCTCATAAAAAGGATTTATAAAAACCTTTCACTTGTGTAACAACGTTCAGAAAAGGTTTAACCTTGTTTTACAAAAAAAAACCGAACGATGCTATCTTCTATTGGAAGCTACATTTGGGGAAGCGCGGAAAATGAGAGGTAACGAAAACGCAACGCATTAGAATGAAAAATCACCCCTGTTCTATCGGGCGAAAGGTTTTCTTTCGGCATCGTAACATGCGATCGATGTTCCTGGGTTTGCTAAACCGTCTAAGCAATCTATCATTATTTTCTCTTAAAAACCGGTTCCACTCGATGGCTTTTGCGTGTCAACAGTTTATCCAGTTTTGCTTTGATGGACAGCTTGCCAATAGCGACATAACGATGCTTGAACAAGTTCGTTTTTGTGCCATTGTTTTAGTTTTTTTTCCTTCCTCCTTTTGCACCATAGCCTCAGATTTTATCTCGCTTATATGTTGGGTAGCTTGTTTCACTCCTCTTTTCAGTTACCGGTTACCAAAGCAGAACAGAATTGGAATAGAGCATATGGTAGAGTGAAACAGGACGCAAAACCACAAAAAAAGTACAACCTCTTTTCAAGGTTAAATTTCGTAACGTGGTTTTGTATGTTTATTTTGAAATGTTTTACTGAATACAAAAGAACAGACAGAATGCAACGAGAAGCTAACAGACCTTAAAAGTTGCAAAAACCACTGTGTAAATATCATTTTGCCTCTGCACCTCTGCCTTTAAAGTGCTTTTAAAAGTTGTTGAAATGTTTACATTAATTCATCATGTGTCGTGTGAATGTCACGGAATGCATACGAAAGTAACGCTCACGTTAGAAAACGAGCAAAAACGAGACAAATAGGCAAATATGCAGGAATGTTTACCAGCCTCGATCGGGTTGCATGCATCTTAGTTCCCAGTAAAACGGGGGTAAATAAAGTTATTCTCCCACTTGCAATTGCAGCCCACTGACGGAAATTACCTTGACGATAAATGGGAAACCGTACACCGGTAAGTACAGGCGCGATTTGATGGGACTTAAATTAACGTGTAGTAAACTAACCGTATGATCATCTTTCGATCATACATTTGATGCCACACGCTTCTAGTCAATCCGAAAACCGTCTCCGCCGATACATCGCTGAACACGTTCATCCGGAATCATGCCCATCTGACGGGGACCAAGTTTATGTGCCTGGAGGGTGGGTGCGGGGCGTGCATCGTCAACCTGAGCGGCAACCATCCGGCGACGAAGGAGAAGAAATCATGGGCCGTCAATTCGGTATGTAACGATCGTTTCACGGGAGCGCGCGCTTCTCCAAGCCGGTAATTATTGCGAAGGCGTCGACGCCGCATCGTAACGCTGTCAAGTGATGATAGGTGACGATTGTAGAGCCTCCACCTTGGGCTAACTGAATAGTTTGTGTGTCAAGTCATACAAAACAATTGAGCCCACTTTTGAGAGAAGGGAACCCGAATACAGATAGCAAACGTATTTTAGTTTACGGACAGCGATCGTTCTGACCTAACCTTTAACATGATGATTTATTCTATCCAAATTTTGTATTGCATTTTAGAATTTATCAGAATAAAAAAGTACTAAGTATCATCTGAAGTTTTATAGGAAAAATTCGCATCTAACAAATATCTTATAAATTTCTAATAGGGGTGGCCGGGGCAATACGCACCCCTGAGGCATAACGCTCCTTTTCCAATTTCTTATGAAAAACGCGTTCTAGTCGCGAAAAAAAAGTCATTTCCCTGCAAGAATGAACTAACATATCTATAACTACCTCTACTACCTTATGGTGCATTTTTTCTTTTACTTTTGGTGCGTATTAACCCTTTTGGAGCAAAAAAGACGACACTTCTTGAACAGTTTACTAGTTAGAACCTTATTGAACCAAATGAATTTATAAAATCAACAATCCAAGTTCATTGAAAATTCAAGAGTTTTCCTTAAGGGGTGCATATTACCCCATCCACCCCTACCATCCAAAAGTAGTGAAATACTTTTTTAATTCTTTTCAAAGTGCCTCTATCCACTCTACGCCTGCCATGGGCTGGATGTCAAAACGGTCGAGGGCATCGGCAACAAAAAGGACGGCTACCATCCGATCCAGGAGCGGTTGGCACACCTGAACGGGACCCAGTGTGGCTACTGTTCGCCCGGCATGGTCATGAACATGTACAGCCTGCTGGAGGCGAACCAGGGTGCGGTTTCAATGGATGAGGTGGAGAATGCATTCGGTGGGAATATCTGTCGCTGTACTGGCTATCGGCCGATCCTGGACGCGTTCAAATCGCTCGCGGTCGATGCGGACGAGAAGTTGCTCGACGCGTGCCAAGACATCGAGGAGCTGACGAAGCGTGCCTGCCCGAAAACAGGAAAGCCATGCGCCGGAAAATGTGCCGCGGAAAGCGTCAACCCTGAACGGTCGGTTCGGCTGGTGTTTGACGACGAGAAGCAGTGGCACAAGGTGTCCCAGGTGGCGGACATTTTTGCCATCTTCGAGCAGATTGGCAGCAAGCCGTACATGCTGGTGGCCGGAAATACCGCCCATGGTAAGGATTAAAACCAAATTTTGTGTATTTGCCATAGAAACCTAATTCTTAAAATAATAATAATTTTTAAAAGTTAGAAGAACACTTCAACAATTTATATTAAATGTTATTGCAATTTTCCTACTTGCAGGCGTCTACCGGCGAAGCAGCTCGCTCGAGGTGTTCATCGACGTCAACTCCGTCGAGGAGCTGCACACCCATTCGCTCGATGCGAACGCCCTGGTGGTCGGTGCCAACGTGTCCCTGACCGAGTTCATGCAAATACTGTCCACTGCAGCGGTTAAACAACCCACCGGCTTTACCCACTGTACCGCGATGGAAAAGCACATCGATCTGATTGCGAACGTGCCGGTGCGCAGTGCGGGCACGATCGTGGGCAACTTGAGCATAAAAAATCAGCACAACGAGTTTCCGTCCGATCTGTACCTGCTGCTGGAAACGGTCGGTGCCAAACTGACGATCGGTGAGTGGAATCGAGGTGCTAAGTTGATTTCTTTACGACAAATAAATAACCTACCTTATGGTCGATTCCAGCGGAAACTGGCGGTAAAATGACGGTCGTTACTCCGGCTGAGTTTATCAAGCTGGACATGCAGAAGAAGGTGGTCAAATCCGTTACCCTACCGGCGCTTGACTCCAACCGGTATGTCTTTAGATCGTTCAAAATTATGCCCCGATCCCAGAATGCCCATGCCTATGTCAACGGTGCGTTTTTGACCAAGTTTGCCGAGGACGGTGTAACGGTGGAGTTGATCAAGATTTGTTTCGGTGGAATCAATCCGGAGGTAAGGCGGCTTATTGATTAGTGCTTGAGGTATGAATTAATTGACTAACATAATATCTCATTGTAGTTCACACACGCCATGGAAACGGAGAAGTTCCTTACTGGGAAGAACTTGTTTGACGCGGAAACCATCCAGGGCACGCTGGCCCAGCTAAGCAGCGAACTCAAACCGGACTGGGTACTGCCGGACGTGTCGAGCGAGTATCGCAAGAACCTAGCGATGGCTCTGTTCTACAAGTATCTGCTGAACGTAGCCCCGGAAGGGACGGTACTGGTTAAGCCATCCTATCGGTCCGGCGGTGCCGTACTGGAACGTGCACTGTCCTCAGGTCAGCAGACGTTCGATACGTACAAACGCAATTGGCCGCTTACGAAAAACATTCCCAAAATTGAAGCCCTCGCGCAGACGTCCGGTGAGGCGAAGTTCACCAACGATTTGCCACCGCTTCCGGGGGAACTGTACGCGGCGTTCGTCGTAGCGACGCGTCCTCATGCACGTGTTGCTCAAATCGATGCATCCGATGCGCTAGTGAGTGATTTCACATCGATACGGTTTGCTCGCCGATATTAATGTTTTCTCTTTCAACCAATAGAAATATCCCGGCGTGGTTGCGTTCTACTCGGCGAAGGATATTCCCGGCACGAACAACTTCATGCCGGCCAGCCTGGGTAACACGGAGGTGGAGGAAGTTTTCTGCAGTGGTGAGGTCCTCTACCATGGACAACCGGTCGGTGTTTTGGTGGCGGAAACGATGGCCCAGGCAAACCACGCAGCCACCCTAGTGAAGATCATGTACGAACGGACGACATCGCAGCCCGTCTATCCGACGTTAAAGTCGCTCATGGACGATTCCCGATCGAAGGCGCGAATCTTCGACGAACCTCGGAGGAGCTCTCGGACGCGGGTGAACCCTATCGAGGCGACCAGAAAGATTATTGGACGGTTCGAAATGGCCGGCCAGTATCACTACACGATGGAGACGCAGACGTGTGTGTGCGTGCCGATCGAAGATGGCATGGATGTGCACAGCTCGACACAGTGGGTCGATCTGTGTCAGGTTGCGATCGCGTCCATGCTGAAGGTGCCCGAGAATAGCCTTAACTTCACCGTACGCCGACTGGGTGGTGGCTATGGGTCGAAGATTTCACGCGCCGCTCAGATTGCGTGCGCTTGCGCCCTGGCCGCACACCTCCAGAATCGGCCGGTTCGTTTCGTCCTTACGATCGAGAGCAACATGGGTTCGATTGGGAAGCGGTACGGCTGCATCACCGACTACGAGGTGGACGTGGAGAACAACGGGCGCATTGCGAAGCTGGTGAACAATTATATGCAGGACTATGGAGCATCGCTCAATGAAAACGTCGGCGCCGCAACGAGCGAGTTCTTCGCCAACTGCTACGATAACAAGCAGTGGAAAGTTGACGGGAAGATGGCGAAAACGGACGCCCCGAGTAATACGTGGTGCCGTGCGCCCGGCACGACCGAAGGTATCGCGATGATCGAGAACATCATGGAGCATCTGGCGTGGGAGCTGGGGCTGGATCCGCTCGCGGTGCGCCTAGCGAACATTCCCCAGGGGAGCAAGATGCGTGAGTTGATTCCGCAGTTCCGTGCGGATGTGGAATACGACCGGCGCAAGGGCGAGATCGATCAGTTCAACGTGGCCAACCGATGGCGCAAGCGAGGCATTGCCGTGACCGTGATGCGCTACCCGCTCGGGTACTTCGGGGCGCTGCACGCACTGGTCGCAATCCATGCCGGCGATGGTACCGTCTCGGTGACGCACGGTGGCATCGAGATGGGCCAGGGGATGAACACGAAGGTGGCGCAGGTGGCTGCGTACGTGCTGGGCTTACATCTGGACAAGATCAGCATCAAACCGACCACGAGTCTTACGTCCCCGAACGCCATCGTCACCGGGGGTAGTATGACCAGTGAAGTCGTCTGTTACGTAAGTTTCGAAGCGGACGATTCAAAACTTAAGAGATCCTTAGTTTAACCCCTTTCTCCTATCGACCGTAGGCCGTCAAGAAGGCGTGTGAAATTCTGCTCGCACGCATCAAACCGATCCGGGACGCGCACAAGGACGCACCGTGGGAAACGGTGACGCAGCTCTGCTACGCCGGCAATGTGGACCTCTGTGCCACCTACCAGTACAAAGCGTCCGAGCTGACGCCCTACATCATCTGGGGTCTTAGCTGCGCCGAGGTGGAAGTGGACGTCCTCACCGGCAACGTGCAGTTACGCCGTGTCGACATCCTCGAGGACACCGGTGAAAGTCTTAGCCCCGGTATCGACGTCGGCCAGATCGAGGGTGCATTCATTATGGGCGTCGGCTACTGGCTAACGGAGTCGTTGGTGTACGCGGCGGAAGATGGCGCCCTGCTAACCAACCGCACCTGGACCTACAAACCGCCCGGTGCGAAGGACATTCCGGTGGATTTCCGCGTGCACTTCCTGCAGAAGAGCTCCAACCCGGCCGGAGTGCTGCGCTCGAAGGCGACCGGTGAGCCGGCCCTCAACATGTCGATCGTGGTGCTGTTTGCGCTTCGGAACGCGCTACGGGCGGCACGCAAGGACGCCTCGCTGGCGGACGATTGGATTCCGATGGGGACGGCGTCTACGCCCGACCAGATCTACATGCTGGCGGGCAATTCGATCGAACAGTACAAGTTGAATTAATTGCTTGGCGTCACTCCTCTTGGACCGTCAAACATGTCAGTACAAATCAAATTAACTTCAAAAGTACACGAAAGTTGTACTGAAGGGAACAAACAAAATACAAACTTAGGGAAGATCGCTGATAGATTAAGCGTTTTCTCGTGTCCCCTCTTGGTGTCGGTGCTACTTAAATATTAATATTGTTACACATCATGGTTTTAAATAAACTCCCATACTAAATAGAGACAAAAAAGGTCTGCACATTGCAACATCGTTGATTTGTTTTGCAACAGTTTTTTTGTTGTTAAAATTGAAAAACTACTTATCTAACTAATTGTCAAAACATGCTGACCCACTGCGCTGGATGTAGCGGGAAGGTGAGTCGGTTGTTTACAAGGCATGCCCCGGTACGTTGCCTAGTACGGGTTTACGCACTGGAATAAATTTGCGTATCTTGCAGTTTGGATAATTTAAGGTCTTTCGATATTGGTTAAATAGAACATGTTTTGCCAGTGCCTGCGCTGACCTTCTGAAATTTCCTATAAACCCCCAAAACTAACAGCTATGACTCAAACCATGGAACCCCCAAGTTGCCATAAAATTTGAATTTCGTCTTCCGCGCACGCTTACCAGCGATGTTTCAGTTCTGAACGGAGGCTCGTCGCATGTATTTTGATGCACGCTAATGCCATCGCAAAATTTGGGCACATTTTAGTTCGAGCTTTCGGCGTGATCGGTTCTCGTTCGCTCGGAGTGTGGCGTGCTAAAGTTTTTCTCTTCACGCGAGTGCAAGCAGTTGACACGTAGTCAGGTTCTGCACTGCGAAGAACATTCTCTAACGTGCGTTTTTCCGCAAACATTGTGTACTTTTTATCTTTATCTACATTGTGCTGGCCGACGAGTGACTTCCTTTTGGAGACATGTTCTCAACGATCGGTTCGTACCTCTGGAGCAGCGCTGGTTACGACAGGTAATCCGTCTCTCGGTACTGGCTAAAGAACATTTGTGTAAAAAAAGAACCAAACAAGTGATGCCTTCGGACAATGGGAAACTGGTTTTCGATGGTGAGGTTGTAAATTTTTAACAACCCCATCCTAATAGCTCATTGGAGTTGTCCGGTTCCTTCTCATATAAGATTAGATGAAAAAACGGGAATTAAAGGACGTTGCCCTATGGCCAGTGTGCCAAGAAAAGTGTGAAGAAAAGTACTCTGGTAGAACGCAGACTTGGATTCCAAAATGGCATGTGCGTGAAAATTGATTAACAGATTCAGTGGTAGAAACGTGAGACGAAATCAATTCACTTTGGGTTTTCTAAAGTTCTTATGTGTTTAATTAATTTGAACCTTGGTGATTTTGTGAGGCCAATGCTTATATGCTGCTAATGAATGCAAACATCTAAAGAACGCAGTTGCATGTTCTGGTCTTAATTCAAAACGAGAAGCAGTAAATGAGAAAATGAAATATTATAAAAAAAGAGTAGAGCAGACATCCTTTCTCCTCTATCCATCCATGCATTATTTATTACGATTCTCCTTTGCCAAATTTCGAAGACACTTTCGGTACGATGACCTCACAGCTTTCAAACCCAGCTATTCTGAACAAGTGGTGGCATGGTTTACAGTTCTACATCGGAGATGACCTTCCAGCGTTATGCTTCCGACACAAACTCCGTTACATTTAAAAAAAAAAACAAACAAATAAGTGCATGACCGAATGCACGACATAATATCAAAATCTCTGAGGGAATTTACATCGTAGCGTGGCCTGCGAACGAATTTTCCTCACGGGCGTGTTCCGACGTACAAGAAGGTTGCTCATCCCTGCGCCAACGCGAGATGAAAACTGGTCAAGCTCGCTTGAAAAAAAAATGATTAAAATACATTTGGTGATGCGTTCTTGACTCTGGCCTAAAATATGCACCGCGGATGCAACTGTGGTTTGACTGATCGTAATATTGCTTTATATTCGCATTCGCCGGATTTTTTTGGTTTTTGTTTTATTTTACTGTCCACAATGCCAGGGTTGTTACCTGAAGAAAAATAATAAAATCTTTAATTGGAAACAGAAAGATTTCACCGGTTCAATTTTAAGCAAACGAAGCTGTTTTTCATGAAAAGACAACCAGCGTGGTGAACCGAGAAAGAACACCAAAACTCGGGGGAGAAAATCACTTCTTATTCATAATCCTAAAGCCATAAAAACACCAATGGCACCAACTCGACGCGAGCTACCAAATGTTCTTTCTTCGATCATTTCTTGCAGCCCGCTTTCGGAAGTTGTCTTCAACATCAACGGCAAATCTTATACCGGTAACACATTAGGCGAGATCATTGCCCTTGGCCATGTTTTAACGATATTTTTATTACACCTTACCCCCTGCTCTTTAGCGAAAGCTGACACTGTTCCGGTGGACACGTCGCTCAACACCTTTATTCGCAACTATGCGCATCTTTCCGGAACGAAGTTCATGTGTCTGGAAGGAGGCTGCGGGACTTGCATCGTAAACGTGTCCGGAGTCCACCTTGTCACGAAGGAGACTAAAACGTGGTCCGTGAGTTCGGTAGGTTAAAGGGATCGGCAAAGATTGGCCATTTCTTATTTGACCACTAACCAAGCCCCATTGAAGTGTTTGTTTCCGGTTTTCGCATGCCACGGCATGGACGTCAAAACGGTCGAGGCGTTGGGCAACCGGCTGGACGGTTATCACCCGATCCAGGAGCGACTGGCGCATATGAACGGAAGCCAGTGTGGATACTGCTCGCCGGGCATGGTGATGACCATGTACAGCCTGATGGAATCGAAGAAGGGCGCCGTCTCGATGGAAGAGGTCGAGAATGCTCTCGGGGGTAACATCTGTCGCTGTACCGGCTACCGGCCGATCCTGGATGCGTTCAAGTCGCTCACCACCGATGCCGACAAGGAGCTGCTGGACATTGAGGAGCTTCGGATTTGTCCCAAAACGAACACGGCGTGCTCCGGCGAATGTCCGGCGGCAGCTGCCAAGATCGACCCGGGACGTCCGGTGGAGCTCGTTTTCGACGACGCAAAGGAATGGCATAAGGTTTTTACAATCGGGGATATTTTTACCATTTTTACTAATATCCGAGACCGACCGTACATGCTGGTTGGAGGAAATACGGCTCATGGTAACTACCAAAAATATCTATATCTTTAAAGTCCCTACATTCCTTTCGTCGTTGAATAAATGGTACGTCTATCCACAGGCGTATATCGACGCAGCGAATCGCTAGAGGTCTTCATCGACATCAACTCCGTCGAGGAGCTTCGCAATTACTTCCTAACCTCGAACGAACTGATTGTCGGCGCTAACGTTACGCTGTCGGAGTTTATCGACATACTGACCAAGACATCGAACAGAAGACCTAACTTTACCTACTGCCGTGAGCTAGCGAAGCACCTGAATCTCGTAGCGAATCCAGCCGTTCGTAACGCCGGTACCATCGCGGGAAATCTAAGCATCAAAAACCAACATCCGGAGTTCCCATCGGACGTTTACATCCTGCTGGAGGCGGTTGGGGCAAAGTTGACGATCGGTTTGTATAGGATACGACTTTAATCTTTCCCCGAAACAATCGATAATGTTTTCTTCTTCCATTTACAACCAAGCTGAATCGCCGTCGAAAACATCCCAAAAGACACCGCTGGAGTTCGTACAGATGGACATGAAGAAAAAGGTTATCAAAAGCGTTTCTCTGCCGTCTATCGGTTCCTTTACGAACGTGTTCCGAACGTACAAAGTAACACCGCGGGCGCAGAACGCTCATGCGTACGTCAATGGAGCTTTTATGTTGCAATTTAGTAAAGACAAGACCACTGTCAAATCGGTGACACTCTGCTTCGGAGGTATCAACCCTCAGGTCAGTCAGGAGCACCAGCGGAAGTGATCACACTAAACCGTACTAACCTTTTCTCCTCGTTACATCGTCTACTGCTGCAGTTTACTCATGCTATCGGGACCGAAATCCTCCTCGCCGGCAAGAAGCTATTCGACAACAGCACACTTCAGCAAGTGTTCAATTCGCTCTTCTCGGACCTCCAACCCGATAGTGTCCTACCGGACGTTTCCGCAGACTATAGGAAAAATTTGGCCATTTCGCTGGTCTACAAGTTTATACTGAGTGTAGCGGTGGACAATGGCGTTACGATCGGTCCAAGGTTCACGTCCGGCGCATCCATCCTCCAGCGTCCACTATCGTCCGGGCAGCAAAAGTTTGATACGATCAAAAAGAACTGGCCCGTCACTAAGTACGTACCGAAGATCGAGGGTCTAGCGCAGGCGTCCGGTGAGGCGAAGTACGCCAATGACTTGCCACCGTTTCACAACGAGCTGTTCGCCGCGTTTGTAGTGGCAACGAAGGTTAATAGTACCATCGGCCAGATCGACCCACTGGAGGCCTTGGTAAGCGTTTAGTATTTCGATGGAAGAATTCTCTTTTAAGTAATTATTTGTGTTTTAGAAAATACCCGGTGTCGTTGCATTTTATTCCGCAAAAAACATCCCTGGAGCGAACAATTTCGTTAGCGACGGTATGAACTTCTTTTTCCCGGATGGGGAGGAGATCTTCTGCAGCGGGCGTGTCCTCTTTCATGGCCAACCGGTCGGGGTGATTGTGGCGGAGCGGTATGAGCTCGCAATCCGTGCTGCCAAGAAGGTGCGCATCATCTACGAACGAGTGACGGACGAGCCAGTCTACCCGACGGTTAAGGCGCTGCTGGACAACCAGGTGAAAGCCCGCATCGTCGATCATCCGATCAGTAGTCGAGGTCATCCGTCAGTCCACCCGGAGGCATCGGCGAAAATCCAGGGTACACTTGCGCTGGCCGGACAGTTCCACTACTCGATGGAACCCCAGACGTGCGTGTGCGTACCGATCGAGGACGGCATGGATGTCTACTCCGCCACGCAATGGATCGATCTGACACAGGTAGCGATGTCGGCCGCCCTCAAGATACCGCAGAACAGACTAAACTTTATCGTCCGCCGCCTTGGAGGTGCCTTTGGAGCGAAGCTTACCCGCGCTAGTCAGATTGCCTGTGCTTGTGGACTGGCGGCCCTTTTGACCAGACGGCCGGTACGGTTTGTGCTGAACATCGAAACGAACATGAGCTCCATAGGAAAGCGCTATGGATGCATCAGCAACTACCAGGTGGATGTGGACGCAAAGGGTAAGATATTGGACCTGACGAACAACTTCATGCAAGACTACGGGGCCAATCTGAACGAAAACGTCGTCGATGATGCAAAGTTTGTGTTTGGCCAGTCGTACAACTCGAGCGCCTGGAAGGTGACGGGAAAAGCAGTCCTAACCGATGCGCCACCGAACACGTGGACACGCGCCCCGGCCACAACCGAGGGCATTGCGATGGTCGAGACGATCATGGAGCACATTGCGTGGGTTACCGGGGTCGATCCGATGGAGGTACGGTTGGCCAACATGCCGAAGGAAAGCACACTGCAAAAGTTGATGCCCCAGTTCCGGCAGGATGTGGAGTTCGACAAGAGAAGGAAAATTATCGACGATTTTAACGCCAAGAATCGTTGGCGCAAGCGAGGCATCGCCATTGTGCCGATGCAGTACCCTCTGATACACTTTGGCGCCCTGCACGCACTCGTGTCGATCTACGCCAAGGACGGGACCGTATCGATTACCCACGGAGGAATAGAGTCCGGTCAAGGGTTGAACACGAAGGCGGCCCAGGTGGCTGCATTCATACTGGGCGTACCGTTGGAGAAGATTTCCATCAAACCAACGAACAGCATGGTCTCCCCGAATAGTGTGATGACCGGGGGCAGTATGACTAGTGAGGTCGTTTGCTACGTAAGTTTGGGGACCAGTTATTATGGGAACTTTGTAGAAAATAAAAGCTTTAATAAATGTTCTGTCCTCCTAGGCGGTTAAAAAAGCATGTGAAATACTCAACACCCGTATGCAACCCGTCAAGGATGAGCTCAAGGATGCCTCGTGGGAAAAGATCACCCAAGCCTGCTATCTCCGGGACATCGATCTGAGTGCAATGTATCAATACAAAAGGGTTGAATTGAAGCCATACAGCATTTGGGGCGTAAGCTGCGCCGAGATAGAGACCGATCTTCTGACCGGTAACATTCAACTAACCCGTGTCGATATTCTCGAGGATACGGGTGAAAGCTTGAGCCCCGGAATCGACATCGGACAGATCGAAGGAGCGTATGTTATGGGTATCGGATACTGGCTTACGGAGTCACTGGTCTACGACATGACGACCGGTGCGTTGCTGACGAATCGTTCGTGGAATTATAAGCCCCCGGGTGCAAAGGACATCCCGGTGGACTTCCGCATTCGGCTGCTGCAAACCAGCGACAACCAATTTGGAGTACTCCGCTCGAAGGCCACGGGAGAACCAGCGTTGACGATGAGCATTGGGGTACTTTTTGCCTTGCGATATGCGTTACGTTCCTCGCAGAAGGATGCCGGAAAACCGGACGGTTGGATTCCACTGGGATCGGCTACTACACCGGAACAAATTTTCCTAAATGCGTCCAATTCAATTGATCAATTTAAACTTAATTAATGTCCTTCATGCTTTTCATAATATTTCTGGTGATTGGGATACAACTATTTTTTATCAAGTTATAAAATAAAAAATCTACATGCCATACAACACATGGAATTTTCTGTTTTTTTACTTATCGCAATGAAATTTCACCTTCGAACATATGTAATGCGTTGTACACCGACACCAATGAAGATTATCTGCTACAACGGTCTTAAGATTCGTATCGTATGCTTCGGGACAATATTTCGTTAACGCCCGTCTAGCGATGACTTGCAAGTCTCGGCACGCCACACATACCAAGCAACTAGATATGTTCTGTCAAGGTCGACCGCGTGAATTCTCGCTCAGTTGACCGGTGACCGTGGGATGAAAAAGTCTATCGACAATCCGACAAAGTGTTCACCTTTTGGTATTAGAAAAATGACGAAGGCATTCAATATGCTGTACGGTGTTGTGTGTCTCGTGATGCTAAGTCTTTCGTGTTACCCAACGAGATGGCAGGTGGAGGGCGCCAAAATACTCAGCATCTTTCCTACGATGTCCAAGTCCCACTGGATTCTCGGATCGGCCCTGATGAAGGAGTTGGCCCTTGATGGGCATGAGGTATGAAGGTATGGATTATTTAAAGCAACAAGAGAAAATGTGTCCATTTACACCCCCAAACCTCAGGTAACCGTTATCAGTCCGTTCCGGTTAAGTAGTGCCCCGAAAAACTATCGCCATGTGGAGATCGTCTACAATAGTCGACTGTTTGAAGGTAAACAATTCAAGTTGAAACCAACCAACATATGATCATGGTTTACTTCTCTTCCACCAACAGACATGATGGACGAGGTGTTCGAAAAGATCGATGACACTATCGTGGAAAAGATGTTGGAGGTACAAAACTTTGTTGAAGTAATAGCCAACACCACCCTTTCCTCACCCGAAGTGCAATCATTACTCCGCTCAGAGAAGGAAAACTTCGACCTGCTAGTGCTGGAAATTTTCCTGGACGATGTGTTACTAGGTTTCGCCGATCATTTCAACTGTCCGGTGATTGCAATGTCCTCCTTTGGTGCATCTTCCTGGGTAAACTCGTTGATCGGATCCCCGTCACCACTCTCGTACGTCCCACACCCGATGAGTGGGCTTACCGATAGGATGAACTTCTGGGAGCGTCTCACCAACGTTATGTTTACCGCGTTCGATGAAGCGCTGATGATGTTCTTGTGCGAAGCGACTCAACAGCGATACTATAAGGAATATTTCCCCAATGCCAAGCGGTCACTGGCGGAGATGCGACGCCATGGAGTTTCGTTGGTTCTTGTTAACAGTCATTTTAGCCTAAGCTTCCCACGTCCTTATCTGCCCAATTTGATTGAGGTTGGAGGATTGCATATCAACCGGAAGGTTAATCCATTGCCAGAGGTAAGCAAATGAATCCGTTGTTTTAACACAACATTACTGACTTAATTTATAACTTAAAATTAATTTTTCTTCCAGGAAATCAAGAATTTCATCGAACAATCTAAACATGGAGTGATCTACTTCTCGATGGGATCTAACATAAAGCCCTCCAAAATGGATCGACAAAAACGAGACGATATCATCAAGGTGCTTTCCGCCGTCAAGCAAAATATCATCTGGAAATGGGACGACGATACGCTTGTGCTGGATAAGAGTAAGTTCCTGCTGGGGAAATGGTTCCCACAGGATGACATCCTTGCTCATCCGAACGTGAAACTTTTCATTACCCACGGAGGTTTGCTGAGCTGCACCGAGTCGATCTACCATGGAGTTCCGATCGTTGGCATACCGATCTTTGGCGATCAGCTGCTGAATATGGCCCGCACTGAACAGTCTGGTTGGGGTGTTGGAGTGACCTATACGAAACTGAATGAGGCTACTTTCAGCAAAGCCGTCAACGAAGTACTTGATAAGGAAATGTAAGTCCCACTCTCATACATATTAGCTTGAAAAACAATTGTGACGTTCGGTTGCTAACGTTTGTTTGCTATATTACACAGATATACAACAAATGTGAAAACAATATCACGCCGTCTGCGAGATCAACCACTCGCACCGATGGATATGGCCAAGTTTTGGGTCGAGTACGTTCTTCGGCATGATGGCGCAAAGCATCTGATTTCCGCCGCCCAGGATTTGACCTTTATCGAGTATAACAATTTGGATGTGTACGCGTTCATCGTTACAATGGGCCTGGTAATATTAATAGTTTTACACTTTATCGTAAAGAAATTTGTAAAAAAATTGTTTCAAAGGAAATCGTTCGGAAAAAGTTCTTCGAAAAAGAATAACTAGCTCTGACCAGCTATTAATTACGTAGGGCGTGTATTCAAACTATACGAAATAAAGTACTTAAAAGAACTCGAACCTAATTGTGTTGCATAAAACGATGATTATTCAAGATTTTGTAATGATTTTTTTTTAAATTCGTTGAAATATTGAGGGAGCAGAAGAAACTGTAAAGAACGCACTATCGGTAACACTCTTTCGGAGATACAAACTGATCCGAGCTTGACGAATCCTTCATCCAAATATCGAAAGAATCCCAGCGTAGAACAGTTTTGTCACCGTTAATATATTCCAGATGTGGAGGGGATTTAGTCCACCAGTACGTTGTTGACGAATTGTTCGTGGAGTTAAAGGCGGCCAGGCGCAAACGACATTCCAATGGACTTCCTCAATTCTACTGGGATCGGTTACGAGACCGGAACAGATTTGCCTGAAGTTGCCCAACTCGATTGATTCATCTAAACTTAATTAAATTTCTTTAAAATTTTTCAATTTTACATATGAAAACATCGTTTTAATTTATTTTTTAAGCCACTTTCTTCGTACAAATTGTTTTAGCTATTTTTTAAAATAAAACAGGCCATGTAACATACAAGATTAACTTCGAATCTTGTTTATCTATGTGAGTCTACCTTGTTGCACACCCACATCAATAAACATTATCTGCGACACTGGCAAAGATTTGTAGCATACCGAACACACGCTTCGGAACAATATCATCGTGAACTCTCTGATAAACGCGCGTCTAACGATGACTTGCAAGTCTCCGCACGCGACTCCTATCCAGCACCTAGATACATATATGCCATCAGAGCCGACAGCATGAATTTTCATTCAGTTGACCGGTGACCGTGGGATGAAACAGTCCATCAACAATCTGACAAAGTGTTCAAGTGCACCTTTTGCTAGTAACAATGAAGATAGCATTCAATCTGCTGTACGGTGTGTGTCTCACAATACTAGGTCTTTCGTGTTACCCAACGAGATGGCAGGTGGATGGCGCCAAAATACTCAGCATCTTTCCTACGATGTCCAAGTCCCACTGGATTCTCGGATCGGCCCTGATGAAGGAGTTGGCCCTCGATGGGCATGAGGTAAAACGGTATAATGAATGC
Source organism: Anopheles sinensis (assembly GCA_000441895.2). Lineage (NCBI taxonomy): Eukaryota > Metazoa > Arthropoda > Insecta > Diptera > Culicidae > Anopheles > Anopheles sinensis. Next base: position 379,285 of record KE525349.1, read on the forward strand.
TTGAAGTTTTAGGTAATAAGAGATAAGTGTCCTTTTACACCCACGAACCTCAGGTAACCGTTATCAGTCCATTCCGGTTAAGTAATGCCCTGGAAAACTATCGCCATGTGGAGATCGTCTACAATAGTCGACTGTTTGAAGGTATGAAACTCAAATTCAAATCAACGTATGTAAAACGGCTTTCGAACATGATTTACTTCTTAATCACGCAGAGATCATGGATGAGGTGTTCGAAAAGATCGATGACACTATCGTACAAAAGATGATGGAGCTGGGCAACTTCGTTGAAGAAATAGCCAACACCACCCTTTCCTCACCCGAAGTGCAAGCATTGCTCCGCTCAGAGGAGGAAACATTCGACCTGCTGGTGCTGGAAATCTTCCTGGACGATGTATTTCTTGGATTCGCCGATCACTTCAACTGCCCAGTGGTAGGCATGTCCACGTTTGGTGCATCGTCCTGGGTAAATTCGTTGACCGGATCCCCACAACCCCTCTCATACGTCCCACATCCGATGTCGGGACTTACCGATAGGATGAACTTCTGGGAACGGCTCGGTAATGTACTGTTTACCGCGTTTGATGAAGCGCTGATGATGTTCATGTGCGAAGCAACTCAACAGCGATACTACAAGGAATTTTTCCCAAATGCCAAGCGTTCCTTGGCGGAGATGCGGCGCCATGGAGTGTCACTGGTATTAGTGAACAGTCACTTTAGCCTAAGCTTCCCCCGGCCTTATCTGCCCAATTTGATAGAGGTTGGAGGGTTTCACGTTAACCGCAAGGTCAATCCATTGCCAGAGGTAAGCGGATGGAATTGGATTCTTCGGTCAACACACTCCAGATTTGATTTTAATTCATTAAGTTTCTTCTTCCAGGATATCAAGAATTTCATCGAACAATCTAAACATGGAGTGATCTACTTCTCGATGGGCTCTAACCTAAAGCCCTCCAAAATGGATCGACAAAAACGAGACGATATCATCAAGGTGCTTTCCGCCGTCAAGCAAAATATCATCTGGAAATGGGACGACGATACACTTGAGCTCGATAAGAGTAAGTTCTTGCTGGGGAAATGGTTCCCACAGGATGACATCCTTGCTCATCCGAACGTGAAACTTTTCATCACCCACGGTGGTTTGCTGAGCTGCACCGAGTCGATCTACCATGGAGTTCCGATCGTTGGCATACCGATCTTTGGCGATCAACTGTTAAACATGGCCCGTGCCGAACAGTCCGGTTGGGGTATTGGAGTGACCTATACGAAACTGAATGAGGCTACTTTCAGCAAAGCCGTCAACGGAGTGCTTGATAGCGGAATGTAGGACCTGCTTGCAAAATGATTGCTTTAAAGAATAGCGTTCTTATCATTAATTGCAAATCTTTTTCCCTACATTACATAGATATACAACAAATGTGAAAACAATATCGCGACGTCTGCGCGATCAACCACTCGCACCGATGGATATGGCCAAGTTTTGGGTCGAGTATGTTCTTCGGCATGATGGCGCAAAGCATCTGATTTCCGCAGCCCAGGATTTGACCTTTGTCGAATACAACAATTTGGATGTGTACGCTTTCATCGTAGCAATGGGCCTGGTAGTGTTAATGGTTTTGCACTTTATCTTAAAGAAATTTGTAAAAATGTTGTTTGCAAAGAAACTGCAAAGTAGTTCTTCAAAAAAGAATAACTAGCCATGACAATATTAGATAGACAATCTAGACAGTACCCAGGTTTACGAAATATACTGAGTACAAAACTCGAAACTAATTGTGTTTCAGAACGCAACGAATGAGAACCAACCGAACACTTTATTAAATTGTTTTGCAGTCGACCTTGGAACCGACCAGTCGGGTTTTGCAGGCCGTAGGCACCATTAATGACATTTTCTGACATGCTACACGTTCGCTAGTTCTGGCTACAGTGAGCAACGGCTAGTTCTGGCTATAGTGAGGTCAACATCCGCAATTTCATCTTCTCTTTAAGACAACCGCCATAAAAGTGTCTTTACGTCGCTGCTCCCGTCATTTGCCCACGATAGCTTATCCGAGTTGGTTCATAGTGTCGGGACAAACGTCAACCCACAAAGCACTCTCACTGATAGAAACATACAATTAGCACAAAATTTTATCATAGTGTAACAAATACAATACAGAGGGAAGATTTGTGTTACTAAATTAGAAATAAAGACAATGCTCCCAGCGTTAGCAGCAAAAGTTCGTGAATACACGGATTATAAAAGGTAAGTCTAACTCTAACTTCTCTGTGCATTCGAGTGGTTACAAAAGTTATAAATAATGTCTACAAAATGGACTCAATAGATACATAGTGTAAAAGTTTGATTGCTTTTGAGTGTGTCCAATGAATGTGCAAACTAGAAAACCAATGAATAATTTATATTTTTTAATGTTGATTGATGTTTTAGAAATATGAAAAACAGAAAATTTACAAAATTTATAAGAGCTATTTTGTGATGATCTAATTACTGAAAATTTTTTTAAAATCCGCTTATGACAGCATTAACAGATTTTTGGATGAAATTGAAAAAGTAACTTGTTACCGTGTTCTCGGTTTACTGGTACGCTTACCAACGGCGTCAAAGTTAAAAGTAACAACGGCTCTTAGATCACCTATCATTATCCGGTTTCTTGTTTTGATAACACGTCGTTCTTAACGGTTGCTGAGAAAGATTGAAAAGAAGTTCGCCATGTTTTACGACAAGTGGAGCGACAAATAATAAAGCAGACATTTTTTATTCTTTTTTGTTTTTGTAAATTCTCCAAGAAAAGAGTTGATGTATGCTGTAGTTCAAAAAAGAAGGCAATAATAAGCATTAAGCCTCATTAAAGTGATACAGTGGTGCATTTAAATGATAATTGTAAGCTAAAACAGTGGCACATAAGGACAGTTGACAATACGTTGACGCGTAGTTTCCCAAACCTAAATTAGTACAACTACTTTACCCTTAATATATTACAATTTGGCTTGCTCAACAAAAACATGTTTTTTTCGTTTTCATACAAGACCACTTACCGACGTCTTTTTCAACATCAACGGCAAATCTTATACCGGTAACACATAAAAAGAGGGTTTTACTGTCGAGCATGTTTCATTTGATTCCTTCTTCCCCGTGTCGCAGCCAAGGCTGGCACTGTCCCGGTGGACACATCGCTCAACACCTTTATTCGCAACTATGCGCATCTCTCCGGCACGAAGTTCATGTGTCTAGAAGGAGGATGCGGTGCGTGTATCGTAAACATGTCCGGAGTCCACCCTGTCACGAAGGAGACTAGAACGTGGTCCGTGAATTCGGTAGGTTAAAGGGATCGGCAAAGGTTGTCCATTTCCTTTTTAACCACTAACCAAGCCCCTTTGAAGTGTTTGTTTCCGGTTTTCGCATGCCACGGCATGGACGTCAAAACGGTCGAGGCGTTGGGCAACCGGTTGGACGGTTATCACCCGATCCAGGAGCGACTGGCGCATATGAACGGAAGCCAGTGTGGATACTGCTCGCCGGGCATGGTAATGACCATGTACAGCCTGATGGAATCGAAGAAGGGCGCCGTCTCGATGGAAGAGGTCGAGAATGCTCTCGGGGGTAACATCTGTCGCTGTACCGGCTACCGGCCGATCCTGGATGCGTTCAAGTCGCTCACAGCCGATGCCGACAAGGAGCTGCTGGACATTGAGGAGCTTCGGATTTGTCCCAAAACGAACACGGCGTGCTCTGGAAAGTGTCCATCTGTTGCATGTGAAGTCGATCCAGCACGTCCCATCCAAATCGTGTTTGACGATGATCGAGAGTGGCACAGGGTGTACACTGTGTATGAAATATTTTGGATATTCGGTACAATCGGATCGAAACCATACATGCTTGTCGGAGGGAATACAGCCCATGGTAAGCAAACTTTTGGAAGCCATACCACAAAAATGTAATATCCTATTTATTAAAAGGTGTCTATCGACGAAATGATGCGCTGCAAATTTTCATCGATATCAATTCCGTTGAAGAGCTGCGAGTCCATTATCTGAGTTCAAATGAGCTTTTCATAGGTGCTAACGTAACATTGTCAGAGTTTATGCAGATCCTATCGAAGGTAGCTCGTAAGAGACCCAGCTTTACCTACTGCCAAGAGATGGCCAAGCACCTTAATCTGGTTGCAAGCCCCGCTATTCGCAACGCTGGTACGATCGCTGGGAATCTGATGACTAAAAATCAACATCCAGACTTTACATCGGATCTTTACATTCTACTTGAAGCTGTCGGCGCAAAGTTGACGATAAGTATGCATTTACCAAGAACATGCGATTATCTCAAGAGGCGTACAATCTTTTCATGTTTTCAAAATTGTTTATTTTCGCCACCAGTCGACACCCTAATTTTCACCTACCAGAAGTCTCCATATGAATTCACACAGATGGACATGACGAAAAAAATACTGAAAGGCATTTCCTTGCCGCTGATCCCTGCCAACAACAATGTCTTCCGTTCGTACAAAGTGACACTTCGAGCGCAAAATTCGCAAGCATACGTTAATGCTGCTTTCCTGTTGAACTTCACTAGCGACAAAAACACCGTTAGCTCGGCAACACTCTGTTTTGGAGGCATTCATCCCAAGGTGATGCTGATACTATGAACCGCAAAATGATCGATCGTAAGCTGAAGGAAATTAATCCTCTCCTCTGGATACTCCACAGTTTACCCATGCAAATCGCACGGAACAATTTCTGGCAGGAAAGCGACTGTTCGATGATGGAACACTACAACAAGCCCTCAACCTGCTCGCCTCGGAGATACTACCCAATTCGAGCTTGGAGAATGCTTCATCCCAATACCGAAAGAATCTTGCAATCGCCCTCTTTTATAAATGCATTCTTAGTGTAGCGATGGAGAACGGTGTGGCCATCAGTCCTAGAGTTACATCCGGAGCGTCTAGCCTGCAGCGTCCGTTGTCCTCTGGCCAACAAACATTTGATACCATTGAGAAAAACTGGCCGTTAACGAAAAACATTCCCAAACTCGAAGGTCTAGCGCAGGCATCTGGTGAGGTGAAATATACGAACGATATGCCACCCTTTCCCGGTGAGCTGTACGCTGCGTACGTCGTTGCAACACGGCCGAACTGTACGATCGGGAAAATCGATCCTTCAGAGGCGCTGGTATGAGTAAATGAATCTCAGCTATTGGTTGTTTGTACTTCCTCTTTCTTTATCACTTTTAGAAACACTGCGGAGTTGTTGCCTTTTACTCTGCCAAGGACATCCCGGGGAAAAACAGTTTTGTTGCCGATGGTATGTTTTTACCATTCCCGGATGTGGAGGAGATTTTCTGCAGCGGGCGCGTCCTATTTCATGGCCAACCGGTCGGTATGATTGTGGCGGAGCGGTATGAGGAAGCGATCGATGCCGCCAAAAAGGTGAAGATCATCTACGAACGGAGTTCTGATAGACCCGAGATAATCCCTACCTTGAAGTCCTGGATGGACTTACAAGCGACCACAAAGGGAGAGCAAACAATTACGAAACAAACCAATAAATCTCCGATCCGGGCTGGAACAAAGCACATTTCCGGAACAATCGAAATGGCTGGGCAGTACCATTACACGATGGAACCCCAGACTTGCGTGTGCGTACCGATTGAGGATGGCATGGACATCTACTCCGCCACGCAGTGGATCGATCTCTGCCAGGTTGCGGTAGCGGCCGCACTCAAGGTTCCAGAGAACAGCCTCAACTTCACCGTCCGCCGCTTAGGTGGTGCGTACGGGGCAAAATTGACCCGCGCAAGTCAGATTACGTGCGCATGTGCCCTCGCTGCGCAGCTGACCAAACGCCCGGTAAGATTTGTGCTGAACATCGAAACGAACATGGCTACGATCGGTAAGAGAAGCGGCTGCATTGGCAACTATGAGGTGGATGTGGACGAAAAGGGTAGAGTGTTGCAGCTAACCAACCACTTTATGCAAGACTTTGGTTCATCCCGCAATGACAATTTGCTAGATTTCACAACTGAAGCGTTCAAAGTGGCGTACAACTCGAGCGCTTGGAAGATCAAAGGAGATTTTGTACTGACCGATGCCCCATCGACTACCTGGACACGTGCGCCGGGCACAACCGAGGGCGTTGCGATGATCGAGACGATCATGGAGCACATTGCGTGGGTTACCGGGGTCGATCCGATGGAGGTACGGTTGGCCAACATGCCGAAGGAAAGCAAACTGCTTCAGATGATACCCCAGTTCCAGCAGGATGTGGACTTTGATAGGCGGAAGCAACTGATCGACGAATTTAATGCCAACAACCGTTGGCGCAAGCGCGGCATCGCTATGGTTCCTATGCACTACCCAATGGTACACCTTGGCGCATTACACGTTCTCATTTCCATCTACGCCAAGGATGGGTCCGTTTCGGTCACACACGGTGGCATTGAGATGGGGCAAGGAATCAACACGAAGGTGGCACAGATTGCCGCCTATGTTTTAGGTGTTCCGTTGGAAAAGGTCACCGTAAAACCGACCATTGATCGGGCTTCACCAAATTGTGTGATGACCGGTGGTAGTATGGCAAGCGACGCTGTAGGCTATGTAAGTATGGCGCTTATCCATCTCAATAATAATTTGTCCCAACAAACATGAATTTACTCCATCCTAAACAGGCCGTAAAGAAGGCATGCGAAACTCTCAACGGACGCATCCAACCTGTCAAGGCTGAGCTGAAGAATGCCTCCTGGGAAACGGTTACACAGACCTGCTACACACGAAACATAGACCTCTGTGAGTTGTTCCAATACAAGGGATCCGATCTAATGCCCTACAGCGTTTGGGGCGTAAGCTGCGCGGAGATAGAGACCGATCTGCTGACCGGTAACATTCAACTGACCCGTGTCGATATCCTTGAGGATACGGGCGAAAGCTTAAGTCCCGGAATTGACATCGGACAAATCGAGGGTGCGTTCGTTATGGGACTCGGATACTGGCTGACGGAGTCACTGGTCTACGACATGACCACCGGTGCGTTGCTGACGAATCGTTCGTGGAATTATAAGCCCCCGGGTGCAAAGGACATCCCGGTGGACTTCCGCATTCGGCTGCTGCAAACCGGCGACAATCAGTCTGGTGTGCTACGATCGAAGGCCACGGGAGAACCAGCGCTGACGATGAGTGTAGTGGTGCTGTTTGCCTTGCGATATGCGTTACGTTCGGCGCAGAAGGATGCCGGAAACCCGGATGATTGGATTCGGCTGGGATCGGCAACGACACCGGAACAAATATTCCTGAATGCGTCCAATTCAATTGATCAATTTAAATTGAATTAGATTACTTTTTTATATTATATTTTAGTGAGTGAAAAACAAATGGTGATGGGTCATGGATAACAATAAAAATTCTATGATACAGACTTGCTAGACGGTTGACTTTTTAAACAAATTCTAACTAAGCAACTGCCAAAGGATGCATATTTTTATTGCATGCATCATCACATTCTATGAAACACACACTGTCATCTACGGAATCGCAGCTGATTGATTATCAACTGGTTTCATAGACGGTCTAATGTTACTCCCAAATACACGATGATGATGGCGCACCACAAATACTGCATATCATCGCCGTTACGAGGCGTAAAAAAAGCACACCGAGCCATTCAGTAGGACGGTGACCGCGTCGCGGTCAAGATTGTTTGTGAGACGAGACCGTTTTGTTTGTTTGCAATCATGGTTAGACGAAATCCGCTTAACGCCGGAATACTGCTGTGCCTAGTCTTGGCCAACGGTCAGGCAGAGGGGTCGAAAATTCTCGGCATCTTCCCTACCATGTCCAAGTCGCACTGGATTCTGGGGTCTGCTCTTATGAAAGAACTCGCCCAGCACGGCCACGAGGTAAGCCTTGAATGGTTTCAAACTATTATTTCAATAAGGGAGATTATGTTGAAGCTATCATTTGCTTTCTTTTAGGTTACCGTGATCAGTCCGTTTACGTTACCTAATGCACCTACAAATACTCGTCACGTTAAAATTGAACACACCCGAATGTTGGAAGGTATAGTACAAAGACTCAAACCTTCGATTGTACAATGATAGCCTCTTCTCCAATCACCTCTGCAGATATGATGGACAAGGTGTTCGAGCGTATCGATAACAGTATCGTGCAGAAAATGCTAAACCTTCAATATTTCGTGCATGCCATCGCCAACACCACGCTATCCTCGCCCGCCGTCCAATCTCTGTTTCATTCCGACGAGCAGTTCGATCTGCTGGTGCTGGAAATATTTCTCGATGAAGTGTTTCTTGGCTTTGGAGATCGCTTCAACTGTCCGGTCGTTGCGATGTCCACGTTTGGTGCCTCGGCTTGGGTGACCTCACTCATCGGCTCCCCGCAGCCACTCTCGTACATTCCCCATCCAATGATTGGGCTCACTAATCGTATGAACTTCCGCCAGCGGCTCACCAACGTGCTGTTTACCGGATTCGACGAGATATTGAAGAGCGTACTGTTCGACCCGATTCACGAAGAGTATTACAGGAAATTCTTCCCCAATGCCAAGCGTTCCTTGGCGGAGATGCGGCGCCATGGAGTGTCACTGGTATTAGTGAACAGTCACTTTAGTCTAAGCTTCCCCCGGCCTTATCTGCCTAATCTGATAGAGGTTGGAGGGTTTCACGTCAACCGGAAGGTTAATCCATTGCCAGAGGTAAGCGGATGGAAACGGAGTTTTTCGGTTAACGCACTTCAGGATTGATTTTATTTTCCAGGACATCAAAAACTTCATCGAGCAATCTAAACATGGAGTGATCTACTTTTCGATGGGATCTAACGTTAAGCCTTCCAAAATGGATCGCCAAAAACGAGACGATATCATCAAGGTGCTTTCCGCCGTCAAGCAAAACGTCATCTGGAAATGGGACGATGATACGCTTGTGCTGGATAAGAGTAAGTTCCTGCTGGGGAAATGGTTCCCACAGGATGACATCCTTGCTCATCCGAATGTGAAACTTTTCATCACCCACGGTGGTTTGTTGAGCTGCACCGAGTCGATCTACCATGGAGTTCCGATCGTCGGCATACCGATCTTTGGCGATCAACTGTTAAACATGGCTCGAGCCGAACAGTCCGGCTGGGGTATTGGAGTGACCTATACGGAACTGAACGAAGCTTCTCTCAGCAAAGCTGTCAACGAGGTGTTGAGCAATGATAAGTAGGTTCTTATAGGAAAAATTATCCTCATAAAAAATATTTATACAATATCAAACACTCGGTTCCTTCGGTTCTAGGTTCGCTTCGAATATCAAACTCATTTCTCGGCTGTTCCGTGACCAACCGCTGCCACCGATGGAACTTGCCCGGTTTTGGATTGAGTATGTACTCCGGCATGACGGCGCAAAGCATCTGATCTCCGCAGCCCAGGATCTCAACTTTATAGAATACCATAATTTGGATGTGTACGCCTTCATCGCAGGCTTTGTGGCCTTAGTGCTGTTTTCCATATCATTTTGTTTGAAGAAAACCTTCGCCCGTTTGTTTGCCAAGAAAACGAAGAAAATTAACCGAAAGAAAGTTAATTAATTTACAAAAAAAAAATAGATTCCATAATGAGGAGAAAATAAACGAGAGCAATTCAAAAAACCCGTATGCATTCTGACACCAGAAATAAAATTCTATCGACCAACTAAAGCTTAAACTATCGTCACCCGGATGCGGAGGACATTTCGATGATTTGTGCGTACCCAAACAACCCAAAATAAACATCGAATACCAAGCCCTTCCCTTACAGTAAAATGGAGCGTGTTGATTCCCTTCCTTTCCGTTCCATGACGATTGGGGGGCACGTTTGAAATTTATGGGATCAATAATCGCTTCATTACCGTAAAAGCTTCGGTGGTCAATAATGCACGAACGATGTAAACATTTACAGGAGGCGAATGTCTCGAGGGCTTTTGAGGATGACCAGAGAATATTATCGATTGACAATGCCATTTCCCTTTTTCCACCGACAATAAGTTCGAGGATGAAAAGTCGTTGAACATGTTAGTTTTCCAGGAGCTACATTAATGCGTTATAAAGAAAAGGTATACAGAAGGTAGTAATTGGTTTATTTGAAAGACTTTTTATAAATTGATAGAAACGGTTCTATCTTGTCATAAAAATGTCCAGAAAAAATTAATTTCTTCACAGAAATGAACCGCAACACAACTTACGCACAACACTGTATGACGCTAGGCCAAAAATAGACGCTAGGCAAGCTAAAACGCAAGCGAAACATGCGTATCTAATCAACCTACCGGCGCGGTTCGCGAACGACGCACAATCACATGTTCGGTGTTAGTGAACTTTTTTGCCGGCACGCCGGAACATCGCGGTGTTGGTTCCACCGGTTCCGATGAGCGATCAGTTTTTTCCTATCAGCGAGTGCTATTCAACCCTATCTCGTACAGTGTTGATCCATTTTTTGTTAATCATGAATTACATCCCCTTCCGAAAGTGCGAACGGTAGACGCGATCTTCTAATACCGGCTCCTGCTTGGTCGCGCATGTTGGCCCATGCTCACGACCACCGCCACGATGTCGAGTGACGGTAGTGTTTATTTCGCGGGCTGGCAAACATAAAAAATAAAAACCGCGAGAAGATCGGTTGCGACCTTGTGCGTTGGTTTTCGTGTGGCAAAACGATCCAAAACGTTTGGCCAATTTAGGCCGGTCTGTGCGGGAGTGTTTCTAGTTTCCGCTGTTATACAATTGATTATCCCAGCGCACGTTGACGATGGGCTTGCTGGAGATCTTCTTCACGATCAACCGAAAAGAGTATTGTGGTGAGTATATAAAATTGATTTAAAAATACGAGAAAAGAATGGAGCGAAAGGAGGAACGGCAAAGCAAGAGGGTTTGTTTCGATACTCCCGTTGTGTAAAATTTCGTTAAAATGCATTTTTACTGAAGAAGAAAATTAAACAAATCGTGAAACATGTTCAATAAATTAGCTCCGTTTTCAGTTTTGCACTGCCCGAGGAATTCCGTATAGAAATGTAAAGTGTTTGTTTGATTTAATTTATTGTTTGATTTCGTACGTAAATATTTAAGTATGTAGAACAGTGTACACCAGAATATTGCGCAGCAGCGAGGGAATACATTTCGATATATGTTCAGGAAGGCTGCACAACACAATGAATCGAAGCGCTCACCATATTTCTAATCGTGCTCCCGTTAGTAGATTTTGTTTGACTTTTGTTTGAATGTATTCAAGAACATTCCACACTGAGTGCAGTTCAAAAAGTGTTTCATAACCATTACGCTGCACTCGTTGCTCAATGACTCGGTCAACACGCTGTAATAGTCAAACAATCTTACCTCTACTTTCCCAGTTATCGATCCGTCTATTTGTTCGTCACCCCGGAGTCAGCGGTCAGAACGGTCGCACACACCCACAAAGATAGTGTGGACACCGGTCCGCCAAACCCGGGGGAAACAATCAGTAGCAAATCTCCCGGGGGGAAGTAACACCACCAGCGCCGGTCGTACTCGCGGCATAGGTGGATAGATAAAATAGATGTTCGCCTAAACAAGAGGCACCCGGACGTTTGCGGATGGCATCATGCCACACGCATACTCCACCCCATTTAATTGTCCAAGGTGACGGAGCACTTTTGCGAGTCCAGATAATGGTCGCACGATTTTAGATTCTAACAAACCGGCACATTCGCGACAGCACGCTCTTCACTCGCTGACGATCAGTCGTAGTGAGCGTATCGTGGTAGGCCTTATACACCAGTGCTGTTTCCGGTGATTTGTTCCGTGCATTTGTTTCCACAGTTTTTCATCAAATCTAGTAGCCATCTCTGCAGCCAGTCCGTGTTTGTGTGAAGTGCTTCAAAATAGTAGAAATATTTTAAAGCATTTGAAATACTCTTTAAAACAAATCATACTCAACAGTATTTTCTAGAACAAGTGGCCAGATTTAATAAGTTGGCTTAAAAAAAAGGATTAAACAAATTTTCGCCATCATCCAGTTGCAGAGTGTTGTGAAATAACCGTTTTTGGTGTAGGACAAATTTAGAAGTACGCCAAAAGACGTCATGGAGGTGATTTTTTCCATCAACTCGAAACCTTATCAAAGTAGGTACAATACCTTCGATAGCAAAATGTCAGACATTAGATAAGAGTGCGCGAAGGCATATTGAGACAAATGGTGATTTAGATAGTAAGGTCGCAAAAATATTTATCTCCACTCCCGATCGGCAATTTTCAGTCAACGCAAAGAGTGTTCCGGTGGACACCTCGTTGAATACCTTTATCCGGAACCATGCGCATCTGAGCGGCACCAAGTTCATGTGCCTGGAGGGAGGATGTGGTGCGTGCGTCGTCAATCTGAGCGGAGTCCATCCGGTGACGGGGGATGTGTTTTCGTATGCAGTCAACTCGGTAAGCTCACGGAACTAGCTTTCTAGAAAAGGAAGATATTATATAATTGGATGATGACAACGACAACGGTTTCAGTGTCTGTTCCCCGTGCTTGCCTGCCACGGGATGGACGTGACGACGGTCGAGGGCATCGGGGACAAGCAGAATGGCTACCATCCCACGCAGAAGGTGTTGGCGCACTTCAACGGAACCCAGTGCGGTTACTGTTCGCCCGGCATGGTGATGAACATGTACAGCCTGCTGGAGGCCAAGAAGGGCAAGGTAACCATGGAGGAGATTGAGAACTCGTTCGGCGGTAACATCTGCCGCTGCACCGGTTACCGGCCGATTCTGGACGCTTTTAAGGCGCTGGCATCTGATGCCGATCCGAAGCTGAAGGAAAAGTGCCAAGATATTGAGGATCTTACGAAGATCTGCCCGAAGACGGGATCGGCATGTGCCGGTAAGTGCTCCGCGGCCGGCAAGATCAACCAGAAGAAGGGTCTCCATCTAAACTTCGAGGAGAACCGGGAATGGCATAAGGTGTACAATGTGAGCGATATCTTTGCCATCTTCGAAAGCATCGGCGATCGGCCGTACACGCTCGTCGGCGGTAATACGGCGCACGGAGTGTATCGCCGTAACGATGGGATTCAGGTGTTTATCGACATTAACGCCGTGCAGGAGCTGAGAGCCCATTCCGTGGGCGGTTCGATCACCGTTGGTGCGGGCACTTCGCTGACCGAGCTGATGGAACTGCTCGGTACGGTGGCCAAGCAAAGTAACCAATTTGGCTACCTGGAGCATTTGATCAAGCACATTGACCTGATCGCGAACGTGCCCGTGCGTAACACCGGTACCATCGGAGGAAATCTGAGCATTAAGAACCAGCATAATGAGTTTCCTTCCGATTTGTACCTAATTCTCGAGGCTGCTGACGCAAAGTTGACCATTTGTAAGTATGATTGTCGCACTCAGAAATAAAACGAGGTGACAAACATAGTAACCCGTTTCTTTCTAGTGGAGGCGCAAGGTAAAACGTCAACGGTTCGTCCATCCGAGTATGCTGCGTTGAACATGAACAAGAAGGTGCTGTTGAACGTCATTCTGCCTCCCCTTGACCAATCGGTGTACATCTATCGCACTTTCAAGATCATGCCCCGGGCACAAAACGCCCATGCGTATGTCAATGGTGCGTTCCTGCTGAAACTCAACGGTTCCTCAATCGTATCGAGCAACATCTGCTTCGGAGGAATCAACCCTCAGTTCACGCACGCGACGAAGACCGAGGCCTTCTTGGTTGGTAAAAATCTGCTAACCAACGACACGGTCCAGGGTGCATTGAAGACGCTCAGGGATGAGCTCAATCCCGACTGGGTGCTGCCCGATGCGTCACCCGAGTACCGCAAGAACCTGGCACTGTCGCTGTTCTACAAGTTTGTGCTTAACATCGCACCGACTTTGAAGGCACCGGTTAAGGCGGAATTCCAGTCCGGCGGTACCGTCTTGGAGCGGCCGCTTTCCTCCGGAACGCAGTCGTTCGATACGAACAAGGAGAACTGGCCGTTGAATAAGGATATTCCGAAGATTGAAGGTATGCTGCAAACTTCGGGCGAGGCAAAGTACGCCAACGATTTGCCCGTGTTCCCGAACGAGCTGTACGCCGCCTTCGTGCTGGCCACCGAGGCACAGGCGAAGATCGTCAAGATTGATCCGACGGAGGCATTGGTGAGCAACGTTCAAATGATAGTTTTCGTTTAGCTTGAAAGGATTTCATCAAAATGTTTCCCTATTTTTGTAGAAAATTCCGGGAGTGGTCGGCTTCTACACCGCGAAAGACATTCCCGGGGAAAACAACTTCATGTACTTCAAGGGTTTCATGGGACCGCACGATGAAGAAATCTTCTGCAGTGAGAAGGCACTCTACCACGGTCAACCGATTGGGTTGGTTGTGGCGGATACCTTCAACCTGGCCAACCGTGCCAGCAAGCTGGTAAAGGTGGACTATGAAAAAACCAATACCGTGCGCTATCCAACCGTGAGGGCCGTTCTGCGGGATAACGTCACGGAACGTTTACACGACATGCCGTACAGTACGCTAGGGGATGGGTTTGAGGCCGCCCCGGTTGGACCCGTGAAGGTGAAAGGTACTTTCGAGATCGGAGGCCAATACCACTACACCATGGAGACGCAGACGTCCGTCTGCATTCCGATCGAGGACGGGATGGATGTGTACTCGGCCACGCAGTGGATCGACTTCACGCAGATTGCCATCTCCAAGATGCTGAAGGTTCCGGAGAACAGCCTGAATTTGTACGTACGTCGGTTGGGTGGAGGATACGGTTCGAAGGGCACTCGTGCTACTTTGGTGGCGTGTGCAGCGGCCCTTGCCGCCCACAAGACCCAGCGCCCGGTGCGTCTGGTGATGACGCTCGAGGCCAACATGGAGGCAATCGGCAAGCGTTACGGTGTCATCTCGAACTATGAGGTGGATGCCGAGAAGAACGGCAAGATCACCAAGCTGTTCAACGAGTATGTGCACGATTTCGGTTCGTGCCTAAATGAGTCCATGGGACATTGTGCCGAGTTCTTCCGCAATTGCTACGATAGCAGTGCGTGGAAGACGGTAGCCAAGGCGGCTGTTACTGACGCGGCCAGTAACACCTGGTGTCGGGCACCGGGAACTACCGAAGGTATCGCCATGGTGGAGACCATCATGGAACATGTGGCCCACGCCACCGGGCTCGATCCGCTCGATGTGCGTATGGCCAACATGCCGGAGGACATAAAGATGTGCGAGCTGATGCCACAGTTCCGGGCCGATGTGGAGTATGATGCGCGCCGCAAGCAGGTCGATGAGTTTAACCGTGCGAATCGCTGGAGAAAGCGTGGTATTGCCATCACGCCAATGCGTTACCCCTTGGGGTACTTTGGGTCGATCCACGCACTGGTTTCGGTCTACCACACAGACGGCAGCGTTGTAATTACGCACGGTGGTATCGAGATGGGTCAGGGAATGAACACGAAGGTGGCCCAGGTGGCTGCGTACACTCTCGGTATCCCAATGGAGAAGATCAGCATTAAGCCGTCGGCTAATATGACTTCCCCTAACGCCATCTGCACTGGTGGAAGTATGACCAGTGAGACCGTTTCATTTGTGAGTATTTTCCACGATACTTGAATCGGTTGAACAAAAAACTAATTCCTTAATGATCAATCTTCTCCAGGCGGTCAAGAAAGCGTGCGAGATCCTGCTCGAGCGCATGAAGCCCATCCGGGAAACCATGAAGGATGCCTCTTGGGAAACGATTGTGGAAAACAGTTACTACAAGAACGTCGACCTCTGCGCGACATACATGTACAAGGCGGAAGATTTGCAGGCATACATCATCTGGGGACTCACCTGTACCGAGCTGGAGATCGATGTGCTTACCGGCAACGTGCAGCTGCTCCGTGTGGACATCCTCGAGGACACCGGTGAAAGTCTTAGCCCCGGTATTGACATCGGTCAGGTCGAGGGTGCGTTCATTATGGGCGTCGGCTACTATCTGACCGAAGCGTTGATCTTCGATCCGGAAACCGGTGCCCTGCTGACCAACCGCACCTGGACCTACAAACCGCCCGGTGCCAAGGACATTCCGGTGGACTTCCGCGTTCGCTTCCTGCAGAAGAGCACCAACGCTGCGGGGGTACTACGCTCGAAGGCGACCGGCGAACCGGCCATGAATATGACTATCTCGGTTTTGTGTGCCCTGCGCAATGCCGTTCTGGCGGCCCGGAAGGATGCTGGTTTGCCAAACGAATGGGTCCCACTGGGAGCTCCCTCGACGCCGGATCAGGTGTACCTGACGTCGGGTAATGCTGTAGAGCAGTATTTGTTGAACTAGGTCCACTGTGGGATTTGAGGAAACCCAGTTTTTATTCCTTTTTTTTTTCTTTTCTTTTGGGAAGTTAGAATATAGTCATGGTTGTTATTACTCTATCCACGAATGAAATAAACTGTTTAAAATAAACCGATCGTCTTTTCACTTAACTCTGGCAAAGAAAGCGGTAATAGCTGTACAGCAAAGCAGACTACATCATCATCAATTCGATAAATGGATGTCTAATTGACCGACCTTTCACACTTCGGTCAATTCGTCTATTTATAACCACTCTCGAGCTGGAGATGTTTGAACGAACTGATAGGAATCGAATTGGTTCCACATTGAATAAAACCAAACAATAAAGAACAATAGTTTGTTCACTTATACAACACCACAACACTTTTTCACACTTCCTCACTGCAACTGCTTATCACAAAGTAAACAGATTGTTTTGATAAAACAAGCAAAACGTCACATTTCGTCGTTCCCGCAGCCTACTTCGCCCTATAAGAAAATTTTGGAAGTCCTATAAGAAGTTCAATGAGAAGAAAGACAGATAAAATGCACCGCCTTCAAGCAAGATAGACTCTACTGCTTCTAATCTGACCTCTAAGGCTACCAAACTGGCGTTATATACTTTTACATTGTCTATGTTCAGATTTGGGTGAATGCTCTTCAGTCTATTGGTTGATTATATAATCTACTGCATATGTTCGATCATTGAACATTGACAGTTTCGATTCTTTGTCGTAAAACGACTTTTGGGAGAGGGGGCAAGGCGTTTAGAAAACATGTTAAAGATACCGAAATGCATCTGGATTAAGATAAAGAAGATAGTGTGGATATATTTTATCGATATCGGTAACGCTTCCTATTGTACAAACCGCGGTGCAGTTTCTGATGAAAACTCCCGAGCTAAAACGAAACAAAACTTCGCGTTAGAATCTACATATTATTAAAATAGCCCAACATGGTAAACCGGTTTATCCTTTTTTGGGAACGGAGAGTGATGCGGACACCAAACGCTCGATGATTTAAATTCAGCCCACGTGGAGTAAATATCGTCGATCACAGCAACATCGCATCTGGCAACACTGGCGCGTAGTACGCACAATTCATGGGCCACGGCGGGTGGAAGGAAAACGAGGGAGGGTCCGGGAGGGCGGCACGACGCGCAAACGCGAGTGATAAGCGCGAACGAACTCGCTATATAAAAAAGAATCTCCGCGAGTCGGCGATCACGCGCATTTTAGTCTCTCGCCAGCTCGCGGTTGGTGCGGTTCGAGATTGTCTATTTCCGTTAAGCTTCCGTTAAGGCAGACCGCGAGATAGGGAGAAAGAGAGGATAGCGAGAGACGTCTAACATCGAAACATTCCTAAAGCGTTTAGAAGAATTAGAACTGCGCTGCCGACATCATGCAGATAGTGTTTACAATCAACGGGAAGGTGTTTAAAGGTACGATTGACTGTTCGATTGTTCCCCGTATGGGTGTCTGTACGCCGGCCCGGGATCTTATCTTTGCTCGGTAGATCGTCGGACAGATAGCATTATTATCAGTGATAGATTGCTTCCCACGGCGATAGGATGGAGTGTCAAGTCGATCGGGTATACACGGTCCCCGAGCAAATGTTTATCTACCCGGACAGAAAGCTCCTCTAACATTGATATGTGATCCCATTCTTTTTTCCCTCACTCCCGGCAAACAGCAAACAGCGGCACCGTCCCCATCGACACCTCGCTGGGAACATTTCTACGCTACCATGTGCAGCTGAAGGGGACCAAGTTCATGTGTCGCGAGGGTGGCTGCGGGGCGTGCATCGTCAACGTTAGCGGACAGCATCCCGTCACCAAGGAGATCATTTCGCGTGCGGTTAATTCGGTATGATCGATCGAAGTAGGCTTTCGACGTGTCGACGTTCAATGATCTTTGTTCTTCTTTCAGTGTCTCTTCCCGCTGTTTTCCTGCAACGGGCTCGATATTTTGACGATCGAAGGCATCGGTAACAAACTGATCGGATACCATCCGACCCAGCAGCGGTTGGCACACTTCAACGGGACGCAGTGTGGCTTCTGTTCACCCGGCATGGTGATGAACATGTACAGCTTGCTACAGGCCCGCCAGGGAAAGGTCACCATGCGGGAGGTGGAGAATGCGTTCGGGGGGAACATATGCCGCTGCACCGGCTACCGGCCGATCCTGGACGCGTTCAAGTCGCTGGCGGTGGACGCGGACGAGAAGCTACTTGCCGCCTGTCAGGACATCGAGGAGATGCCAAAAATTTGCCCCAAGAGCAAAGGCCCATGCACCGGTAGCTGTTCGACGACGGTGGCCCAGGGCGAGATGGCCAACGAGGTTCACCTCTCGTTCGCCGGCGGGCGCGAGTGGTACAAGGTCGAGAACGTGCAAATGATCTTCCGGATCTTCGACAAACTTGCCGACACGCAATCGTACATGCTTGTGGCTGGCAACACTGCTACAGGTATGCCTTGGGCAGCTTTTCTTCAACCGGTATTTAATTGTTCACACTTTTCACGTAGGTGTTTATCGTCGTCCAAACGATCTGGAGGTTTTTATCGACATCAGCTCGGTGGCCGATCTGCGTGTGCATTATTTCAACGAAGCCCTCACCATCGGCGCAAATGTAACACTGACCGAGCTGATGGCCATCCTGGAGGAGGTGAGTGTGACGAGCGGGTACGAGTACTGTCGCGAAATAGTCAAACATCTAGACCTGATCGCGAACGTGCCGGTGCGCAACGTGGGAACGATTGCGGGGAACCTTAGCATCAAGCACCGACACCGGGAATTCCCATCCGATGTGTATCTGCTTTTGGAGGGTGTTGGTGCCTGTTTGACTATCGGTAAGTGTAAAGAAAACCATTCGTTCGGAACTGCTATAACTATTAAAATCGCACTTTCAGCCACCTCAACCACGTCCACGAAAGTCGTCACGGTGGAGGAGTACCTTTCGATGAACATGCACAAGCGGATCATCCTGAACGTGTTGCTACATCCGCTCGACCCTCGGGAGTACTCCCTGCGTACGTTCAAAATAATGCCACGCGCACAAAATGCACACGCCTACGTAAATGCTGCCGTTCTTCTGCAGTGGCAAGGGACAACGATTCGAACGGCATCGGTTTGCTACGGCGGCATAACGGCCGGTTTTACCCACGCGGTGCGGCTGGAGAGCTTCCTCGTCGGGAAGGATATCTTCGACGGGTCGGTGCTCCAGGAAGCACTGACCATTTTGAGCGAAACGATCGTACCTACCGAAAACCCACCCGAGGCATCGCCCGAGTATCGGAAGCAGCTCGCCTTGACACTTTTCTACCGCGCCGTACTCAGCATTGCCGGCGAACGGAACGTATCGATCGATCGATTCTTTTCGTCCGGGTCGGGGACTGCAGAGAGGCTGCTTTCCAGTGGCGAACAAACGTACGATACGGTGCAGGAAAATTGGCCCATGACCAAGCACATCCCGAAGGTGGAAGGACTCGCACAAACGGCGGGCGAAGCGGACTACACCGACGACATACCGAACCTACCGCAGCAACTCTTCGGAGCGTTGGTTCTAGCGACAAAACCACGTACCAGTATCGTTGGAATTGATGCCACGGAAGCCCTGTCCCGGCCCGGTGTGGTGGCTTTCTTCTCCGCCAAGGATATCCCGGGGACAAACAACTTCATGCCAACGGAGCTGGGAAACACGCACGTCGAGGAAATATTCTGCAGCGAGCGAGTGCTATATAATGGCCAACCGGTGGGAATTATACTGGCCGAAACGTTCGACGAGGCATGCCGTGCGGCACGGTTGGTTGTGGTGGAGTACGGACCCTCAGATGGCCAACCGATTCTGCCGAGCGTGAGGGACGTTATGAGGCACGGTAGCAGTGAACGCATCCATCCGAGTGACGAAGTTCAAATAGGTGAACGGTACGAAACCGGCTCCGGATCGGTACGAATCGTAGGAAGCTTTGATCTTCCCAGCCAGTATCATCTCTCCATGGAAACGCAACAGTGCGTGTGCGTACCGGTCGAGGACGGTATGGACGTGTACAGTTCGACGCAGTGGGTCGACATCTGCCAGATAGCGATCGCACGCGCCCTTCTGGTGCCGGAGAACAGTCTAAACTTCCGCATTCGTCGCTTGGGCGGCGCCTTCGGGTCGAAAATATCGCGCGCATCGCAGGTGGCATGTGCGTGTGCCATTGCGGCGCACTTTACCCAGCGTCCCGTGAGGCTTATACTGTCGCTGGAGGACAATATGGCGGCCATCGGGAAACGATCCGCTTGTTCGAGCTCGTACGAGGTCGAGGTGGACGATCGTGGAAAGGTGCAGCGGTTGATGAACAAGTTCTACCAAGATTCCGGCTGCAGTTTGAACGAACCGGTGGAGAAGGTGACCTTCCTGTTCTACCGTAACTGTTACGATACGAGCGCCTGGAAGGTGTTGGGGCACAGTGTGCTGACGGATTCACCCAGCTCCACCTACTGTAGGGGTCCCGGAACGAACGAGGGTATTAGTATGGCGGAGAACTTTATGGAACATATTGCGCACCGGCTCGGTTTGGACCCGTTGGAGGTGCGAATGCAGAACCTGCCAGAAGATAGCAAGATCCGGGAGCTACTCCCAATGTTTTCCAAGGATGTTGAGTATGAGGTGCGACGGCTTGAAATCGCACAATTCAACGAAACTAATCGCTGGCTCAAGCGTGGAATCGCTATCGTGCCGATGAGATACCCGCAGTACTTCGTCGGCTCGCTGCATGCCCTTGTGTCGGTGTACCATGCCGATGGAACCGTGGCCATCACCACAGGCGGTATCGATATGGGTCAGGGTGTGAACACCAAGGTAACCCAAGTGGCCGCCCGGACTCTCGGTATTCCGATGCACATGATCAAGGTGAAGGCGATGGCAAACATAACCTCACCGAATGCGATCGTGTCCGGGGGCAGCATGACCAGCGATGCCGCCTGCTACGCCGTCAAGCGCGCCTGCGAACTCCTACGCAAACGCATCGAACCGGTGAGGGAGCAACACCCGACCGCATCCTGGGAAACGATCACCCAGCTGTGCCACCAACAGCACGTGGACCTTTGCGCCCTCTACCAGTACAACGTGAACGAGGTGGAGCACTACGTCGTGTGGGGACTGACGTGCGCCGAGCTCGAGGTGGACATCCTCACCGGGAACGTACAGATACGTCGCGTTGACCTGCTGGAAGATGTCGGCGAAAGCATCAGCCCGGGCATTGACATCGGGCAGATCGAGGGCGCGTTCGTGATGGGCATCGGGCTGTACTTTACCGAGCAGCTCGTTTATGCCGACGAGTCGGGGCAGCTGCTGACGAACCGCTCGTGGAACTACAAACCCCCCGGGGCGAAGGATATTCCGGTCGACTTTCGGGTGAAGTTTTTGCAGCAAACGCACAACGAAAACTTTGTGCTGCGTTCGAAGACGACCGGCGAACCGGCGCTCAATATGACCGTGTCGCTGCTGTTTGCCCTACGAATGGCACTCAATTCGGCACGCAAGCAGGCTGGCCTGTCCGCCGAATGGTATCCAATTGGTAAGTCCAAATCATGAAACAGAAGGTAACCATATAACCATTGCTCTGAAATCCTTGTTTTGTTTTGCAGATGTTCCAGCAACGCCCGAACAGATTTGTCTTCTCGCAGGGAACAAGATAGACCAATTTAAACTAAAATAACGGCAAAACCGTTGGTTACATTTGATACTTATTTCTTTATGTTTGAAGATTTTCTCAAACCGATATACTTTTTTATTGTTGCTTTTTTTCTTTCTTTTAATTACATTGAATAAAAACTAGCTACAAGCATACATATTTATTTGCTTTAAAACCCCGTTTATGTATCCTTAATACTTCAACTTTCTGTGAGGGAAACATACCATTTATAAATTTCTAAAAGAAATGCAATAAAAAGACCATTTTGATAATTTATTTGTTTTGCTATAACAACATATTCTTCCTGATGAAATTTTCATAAACACTGCAACCAGTTTGATGGTCCATGAAACAAATAGTGTCCATGCAAGAGGTAGTGGTAATTTTAAAAAATTACATATTACGTTACAACAATAAAAAAGGTAATAAACTAAAGACAGATAAGGGTAGATAGGGTAAAACGCTCCCCGTAAGGAAAACTCTAGAATTTTCAATGAACTTGGCTATGGATTGTTGAATTTATAAACTCATTTGGTTGATATAGGTTCTATCTAGAAACCTATTAGAGAGTTTTTGCCTTTTTTGCTAATCAAATCATAAATTGTCAATTTAAAAAAGGTGCGATGTTTGATAGACTATTTCTGGATGGGGGCAAAACGCACCTGTTGAGATAAAATGCTCCAAAAGAGGTAATAGGGGTGGACGGGGTAATACGCACCCCTTAAGGAAAACTCTTGAATTTTCAATTAACTTGGCTAGGGATTGTTGATTTTTTCAATTCATTTGGTTCATAAAGGTTCTAACTAGTGACCTGTTAGGGTGTTTTTGCCTTTTTTGCTAAAAAAACATGAATTTTTCAATTTAAAAAAAGTGCGATTTTTGATCGACTATTCCTGGATGGGGGCAAAACGCACCTGTCTTGAGATAAAATGCTCCAAAAGGGGTAATACGCACCAAAACGAAAAGGAAAAATGCACAATAAAAGTGAGGCAAGATGCACAACAGAATAGAGGTACAATGCACTCCTCAAATAACCATTTTTAGATAAAATAAAAAGTTTAAAAATTTCGTCAGATCCGTCTTCGGCAAAATTACGAATTACCGGTTCGAACCGGTAATTTTGGTTGTTTTGCTTTTATTTCTCGTTTCTGTTGATGTAGTAGCTATCAAACTCACTAGGTGACCATATTTTAGTTCATTCTTGCAGATAAATGACTTTTTTCGCGACTAGAACGTGTTTTTCATAAGAAATTGGAAAGGGTGCGTTATGCCTCAGGGGTGCGTATTACCCCGTCCACCCCTACATACCAAAACAAGAAGAGAAAATACACCATAAAATCGAAGCAAGATGCACAACAAAATAGAGGTACACTCCTCACATAACCAATTTTGGATCAAATAAAAAGACAACAAAAATCGCCAGAACCGTCGTCGGCAAAATTACGAATTCCCGTAACGAACCGTTAATTTCGGTTGTTATGCTTTTATTTTGCGTTTCTGTTGATGTTGAGGTAACATAAGGGGACCATATTTTAGTTCATTCTTGAAGGGAAATGACTTTTTTCGCGACTAGAACGCGTTTTTCATAAGAAGTTGGAAAGGGTGCGTTATGCCTCAGGGGTGCGTATTACCCCGGGAACCCCTAACATCTAACATCGTGCGCTAGCAATTATTGATTGCTTTAATAAAGTTCCTCTCGACTGTACATTGAGTCCCACAGTTCCATCCGCTCAGTTTCGGGAAGATCCACGAACTGCACACCGTCGTTGTTGATGTTCAAACATTTGTACGGACCAACGGTTTGGCCAACCGGTTGCCACACATCACCCACCGTGCCTCCATTCGGGTTTCCGGTGGTGGCGAAGTTTGTGAACAGTTCAACCTAAAATACGTGGGATGGCATTAAAGATTTAGCCGAAATATATCTCCTCTACCAAGGGAATGCCTACCATCGTTTGCATAGTCCTGTACTCGAACGTGTCCTTTCCAGGAACGGGGCTGAACACGTTCTTGAACAGGTACGACAGGTCGTCAGCGTGGGCCGTCCCGCGTACATTACGATCGCAGAAGTAAATCCGATAATGGTTGTACGTTTCCGAATCGACCGCAAAGCGATACACGAAAGTTTTCGCACCCTTCCGTTGGCCGACTCGGGAATAGATCGTTCGATGCAACCCGTGCCAAAACAGTTTGTCCGTCATAAGCTAATGGAGTGCGAGAAATCATACATGAACGAATTAGAAATACGGAATAGAGGAATTGGAAACAAATAGGCAATAGCATACCGTTAAATAGCCTTGACGATTTTCGAACGACGGCTCGGTCTCGCCGTAGTAAAACTTCTTCAACCGTTGACCGTACCGTTGGCAGCTGTGTGACGTTTTCACCAACCCCAGCTCCAATGGCACCAGATACTCAAAATCGCCAAGATTATCCATGATGGTAGGATTTTCTTTGATTCCGTTCAGACAGAAAAGACCCTCGTCCGAGTTCCCACCGATAAGGATATCGATTTCGTTGCTCCACGCCTCCCGACACATTTCCAGCGGATTTTTCGGGATAAATGTGCGCTCATTTACGTACGGCTCGACAACTGGCCCGAAAGCAAACAAGATGCGGTTTTCCAGCTCCTGAAAGGATAAAGGGGTTTTTTTTTTGAATTGACGGTTTCGCCTTCAACACAAATTCTTACATTTTCCGTCAGCAACTGATCCTGCTTGAGCGTGATATCCTCGGCACTGGCCTTCATCAGTACCTGCAGGGCCGCCCCTTCACCTCCCTTACCATCCCATCCGAGTGCCTTAGCCAACCGTTCGCCCGTACCCCGTACTGGCACGATGGACCAGTTGTTGAGCGTACAGCCCGACATCACGATGGCCCGCTGGAACAAACCCTTCGAACGATCCGACACCATATGGTAGTGCACCGAGCAGCCTCCGGCACTTTCACCGAACAGCGTCACATCGTTGGGGTTCCCACCGAAGCTGGCAATATTATCACGCACCCACCGGATGGCCAGGTTTTGATCCTTCAAGCCAGCATTGCCCGGAATGCCCACATCCTTCGAATCGAACGAAAGAAATCCTACCAAAATTATTACATTTTACATTTTAATTAATTATCGCACTAGCTATTGGTATTTTAATCCTTACCAAAGGCCCCGATGCGATAATTGAAGGAAACCAGGACGACATCCTTCTGGATGAGATAATCCGGTCCGTACATGTCGGTACCACTGGAGCCACGCATAAAGGCTCCACCATGGATCCAGAGCATCACAGGACGGGGCTTAGATGGTGTTAGCTACAAATATACATTTTAATTGTAAAAGATAAGTTCATTACCAGATACATGAGTCCGACACATAGTTATCAAGGGAGCTTCAATTATAGTGAACGTGCGGAATTTGTTATCTTTCACAATGATTAGAGAGATGAAACCACGAAGGGAACGTATGGCAAGTGTATGTGTTTGCTTGCGGTTATTTTATAGATAAAGATATATAGAAAAACTCACCTCTTTAGTGTACACATTGATGTACAGATGATCCTCACTTCCGACAATCTTGTTCAACAGTTTGCTGTACTGGAACCCGGACGGGCCTTGCTCCGTACAATCGAGTGGTTCCGTCCACGGGTCAGGAAGCTCCAAATCCTGGTCGTTTCGTGCACAAAAGATAAGTTACCGCTTCGAGTCCGAAAAACGCACGCAACATACCTTAAAACGCCGCTCGTTGATCGGTGGTTTGCAGTAGGGTATTTTTTGAAAATTTAAATATTCAACCCCAGTCGCGGCCACTTTTTTCACGCCTCGAACAGGGCCATATTGGGTGTTCACCACTGGATGGTCCGTGGAGCTCATTTTACATGCGTTTAGGTTCACGGTAGAAACACAACTGAATTGATTGGGTTATTAATGCCGGTAGATGTTGCCAGTGAGCCAGTGATCGTGACCTTATCTAATCGTTATCTTATCCTCGTCGTGAACTTATCTAATTACCGTGGGTAGGCATGGTACGGGCCACCAACTGATTTTATCCGTCCCAATTGTGAAACGTTTGCCGACCCCAGTGAAATGCAATTGAGCATCACCTCGATCACACGGTAGCATAAGTGGAGACTCGTATTTATGATCAGTTTCAGTTTAATATTCTCCAAGCTAAAAAAAATATATCCAATACTAACAGCTGCTGATTTGGACAAGTACACTTGTTTGAAATTATCCCATCAAGCTAGGACATTCGAAACGACTATTGGTGATTTCTTTTCTAACGAAGTAGCCATTGCTTGTCCTCCTATGTAAATTTATTTTTATTTCGTAATTTATCTGATTATTCATTATCAGACCTGTGGTTTTAAAGGGCCGTTGGTACCGAGCCGACACAACTCTTTTTATTTGTTTATTTTGGTTTAAATGCGCGAATCAACACTCTACATATGTGCGCACCGTATCGCGGGTCGCGTAATCATATTTACGACACGAACACTAACGTACAAAACCGCGAAGAATATAACCGCGGATCGGCGAACTTATCGTCAATTTTCGCAGCCTTCCCGCTGTAGAAACAGTCGCTTGTGAAACGTCAAGAAGAGCTGTTCGCGGTACCACTATCGCTACAAAGTTAAAGTTTGTTTTACTAGCTACGGTAGCTTACATCCAGAAAATGGCCAACAGCGAGCTAGTAGTGAACACCCGGAATGGACCAGTCCAGGGAACAACAAAAACGTCCCTGTACGGCACGGGTTACGTTAGTTTTCAGGGAATTCCGTACGCCAAGCCGCCCGTCGGTGAGCTACGATTCAAGGTAAGGTAAGGTGAGGCAATATGCACCCCTTAAGCAGAAACAATTTATTTCTCGCAGTACATTAAAGAAAATCGTCTGTAATTGGCACAGTTCGATTCCTTAACATCTTTTCTGTTGACTAAAATTATCAAAAATAATATCAAAACCTCAATTTTTTATTTATAAAAGGTTTTTGAAGACCCTTTTTTTCTACATGTCATTGACATTTGTGGGGCAATATGGCCCGAACGGGGGGGAGAATGCACCGGGACGTAAACATGGGGTAAGACGACCCAAATTGATACCACATTGGTTTGAATTTGGTAGTGTAGTATTCGATAGACAGTTTGGGTATAAGTTCTTTGCTGATGTCCGAACAGTTATTGAAAAATTTTACCGATCTGTACATGGCTTTCTCTTCACACCGCCTTGGGCTAACCTTTATATTTTTACATAAAAAATGCGTTGATTATGAAGGTAACATGCATAAAACTTTGACTTACTCTTGTTTTGGTGCATTATGCGTCTTTGTTTACATTTTAAACACAATGGCATTTTGCCTCAGCTAAGGGGGTGCGTATTGCCCCCTACTGAGAAGAGTTCAAATTTTGTGTATAATTAAAAAAGGAAGGATTTTCAACAAAAATTCGGTAAAAGAGTAAATGAAGCCCCTGCCTAGATTCTCGTCCTCCTACCGATTCAGATTTCCTACCGGTTCAAACCTGAAGCTATGCAAAAGGCAAAACATGCGGTAATTTCAATTCTTTGAACGCTACCGGTTCGGTTAAAAGAACATAACGGTTTAAAATAATCGTGCAGTGGAGGTTGAATGCAGCTTAATATACTTTTACATATTGAGTTACCTTGACAATTATATTACACAGGTAGGACAGCATGAACCAATAGCCGAAAAAATGATTTTGAAACG